>MTQE01001141.1:24001727-24021812 GCA_014337955.1 Aspidoscelis marmoratus | reverse complement strand
ACAGGGGGTGCAATCTCCGAAGCAGCTCTGAAGTCACTTCGAAGTCTGTGAAAAATAGCTCTGGAGCGCCTTTGAAGTCTGTGCTGATCTTCAGAGTAAACCTCAAAGTGACTTTGGAGTGACTTTGAAGTGACTTCGGAGTCACTTTGAAGTTCACTCTGAAGATCAGCACAACTTCAAAGATGCTCCGGAGCTATTTTGCACAGACATCGAAATGAGTTCAAAATGACTTTGAAGCTTAGGTTTTGGGGCTCCACCCCCATGAGTGGCCCCTCCCCCTAGCCTCCTCTAGACCCCATTGACAAACTAACGTGGAAACAGGCTCCCTTTAATCCAGATTTTCTGCCTGAAGACGCCATTGTAGACCCCATTAATGGGGTCTACAGAAAATCCAGATTAAAGCCCAAAAGGTACCCGTACGATCCGGATTTCCCAAGGCGCAGTGGAAACAAATGTGTCCCTAATGGATGCCGTGGTGAAAACCGGGTCATCTGGCTCTCACTCAAATGGGTCCTTAATGGGTGCTAAAATGGGTACTAAGTGATCGTGTAAAAACACCCAATATGACCTAAAAATGAGAGACACATCTATTTCATATTAAATTTCTCCCATATTCAGTAAGCTTAATTGGGTACACTGTCTTGAAACACAGGATTGGAACTGAATATGTAGAAGAACTAGCAAAACATTTTGTGAGGTAACGGAGATATTTTTATAGTGAAAAATGTGGTCTGGTTCTGCTTTAAGGTTACCAAAATCATTTCTCACTCCAGTTGATCTTTGGTAAATGTGACATTTACAGCACAGCTGCAACAATCCTTGGATTTTCAAGTCAGATATTCACCAAAAGTTGCTTCTTCTGAAAATTGAGAGCATCCAATTTGTGCAATTTTAGAGCAGTTTGTCTGTTCTGTTTGGAACACTTCCCTTATCTTCAGGAAACGGTTTGAGGGGATCTCAAAGTATATAGTATGAATACGGTCTTCCCTCTGCCCTGGGATCTAAGTAGTAATAATTTGTCTCTTGTCTCTTATAATTCTTTAGTTATAAATGAATGCACGTATTTGTGTATTAGTGCAGTTTAGGGATAATTATACCTGTTTTACTAATCTCCTGTTGTTGCTGATGTTGGTTGCCATTAAGTTGAGACTGATTTCTGGTGAGAGACATCCATAGCAGATACTGAAGTGGCTTTCCTTTAGCTTCTTCCAGGCAGATGCTGCAGATCACACCTTTAACATCCTGCTTTTCTGACAAAGAAATTGTGTTGGTGTCATAATACTGTCAAATAAGAGAGCTCATATTTAGCAGTGTATGTCCTTCAGGCACATTAGAAACTCCTGACGCAAAGAGTGGTATAGGGGCCTCTTGATGAAAGACAATTCATAAATAGTAGACCACTAAATTGGCAGACAGTACTTTTACCATGTTTCACACCATATAAAATACAGTGGTGTATGAGACACACACATAGTTTTGCCAAAGAATATGTAGGAAAGATTAAAAAAATGCAGAGTGATTTTTGGACAAAATGTGGGCCTTATATGATAAAATATACAGTATAATTTAGTTTAGAGAACAGATTTATTTATTTAGAAGAATGAGCTCTCCAGCTAGGGACATATAAAGTACAATTTTCCAGGCAGAGTTAGAGCTGTTAATAGGTGAGTTGTAATGCAGACATGAGAAACTACCGGATTATAGGCTAAGTTGTCTTGTGAGATCTTTCTTTGTGGTTACCTCTCCTCATTGGTAAATTGCCTTTGCTCTTTTCAAGCCCTACTTGGCATGGGGTTCATAGCTTAGAAGGAATGGGTGTCTTTCCCTTTGCTGTGCAATGTAGTCACTTGCTGATCTCATTTTCTTATGCTGTATTCTGTCTTCCACCATTGGTTAGAGGCATCTGAAGTGGGAACTCTGAAGTTGCCCAGCTTGTTGTGGTGTATTTAGAGTCAGTTCCTGATCCTGTACTTGTTTACCTTCTTGGTCTGTCCCTTGTGCCAGGGACATTCTACCAGTCTCTTCGACTCTATCCTTCTCATCTATTGTCTTCCCCTGCTTCTGAAAGAACACAGGCTGTGTTGACACCTAAGTTTTAATCCACCTTCAGTGTGAGAGAACACATCAGCAAAGTGACTAATCATTTTCTTTCCATGTTATCTAACTCAAAGGTGAATCGTCTTGAGTTAGACAATGCAGAAAGAAAACAGCTTGTCACTTTGCTGATGTATTCATTCACTCTGAAAGTGGACTGAACCTGGATCAAGATTTAGGTGTGTATGCAGCCACAATTTTTCAGCTCTTCATCTAAGGCAACAAAGGATCTGATTGAGAGCCAGCTACCTAGAAAGCTTCTCTCACACAGACAGCAAAGGCACATTCATTCCAGCTTTGTCTTTCTGGATGCTTATGCAGAGAGAGAAAGGGGGACAGTGGCTTCCCCCCACTATTATTTTCCAGCAATTATGTATACCAATTGTGATTAACTTCTGTTGTTCACTGATTTTATTGGATTGGTGATGTCCTGTATTTCTAAATGACATAGGACCTCAGTGATAGCATTCTTTTAGCTTTAAGTGCATCGCCAGGGATGCAGGATATTTTATCATCTTGGATTGAAAGACGTCAATAAGCAGTAGGCTTAAGAGGGCACACTGTTTGTTGCATGTTGTCTTCTGTTGTGACATTCTCTCTGTCTGGCAGGTCTGAAGGATTGTGAAAGGCAGGCAGAATATGCTGTGGCTGCCACCTCCTTCTGAATTATTTCTTACTTTGTTGCTCCCCCTGCAGTAGCCTCCCCTTCATGTTAACCACAGCGACGGCCTTGCATCTCTAGGCAGACTTGGCTGCAAGGTGATCAGCCTTGGATACGAGCAAGGCTTATTCCACCTAAGACTCATTGAGTTGATGCAAAGGAGAAAGAAAGTCCATCAGGCATCATTCTGGCTAAAATAAAACAACCGGAAGTGATTTTTCAAAACTGTAGTAAGGAAGAAGAGAGTCTTTCTTTCCATTTTTTTTTATTTTTTGCATTTTTAGGAACATTCAGTATCTGCCGTGATGTCCACATTAACCAGGAAGGAAGCTGTATTATATCTTTTCTTTTCGTGTACTAAGTCCAGTATATCACTTGATCATCCTTTTGGACAAGATCAACTGTGTCTTCAAGTCTAGTATTGTCAGCCTACTTTCTTTCACAGTGACACGATGGTCTGAAGAAATTCTACCCCTGCCCTTTTATTATTCTCGGAATTGCTGGATTTAATAGCGGGGTGCAGTAGTGTTGTGCCTGATATGCAGCCACTAGATGTCGCCACTTAGCTTATTGTTGCCATCAGAAGATATAAATGTGCAATTGGAGAGCAACATTTTTTGACATACTTGAGTGCTAAATGATCTCTTGGTGCTTGGTCCGTGTGATGTACATAGGGAGACTGAGCTTATGTTTGCTGCTGGAAACACAGTGCCCTGATGGGGTGATATGGTGGCAGGTGTGGTAGTGCTTCACAAAATATTTTGATCTGCTTAGGATAATGGTGATACGTAATTGGGGTTTTAGAGTCTTTCCTCCCCTCTCTTTAGGGACCCATGGGGCTTTTAAATAATGCTACAGAATAGATATCCAAAATTTCATTCAGGTGCTGATCTAGTATCTTTTACAGACCCCTGGGTATATGATATGAGATCAATTGCATATCATGAATAAATACATTAATTCAGAGTCCTTATAGGATTCCTCATTGTCAACTAGGGAAGTATTAGGGGAATATTTAGTGTGTGTTTGTCTTTTTGAAAACCTTTTTAATGCAAATAGTATTTTGTCTAGTATACAAGACCCTTCTTCTGTATGCTGGTTTGGTCCAAGGGAAGGCCCAGGCCCTGCTAGGGTACTCTGTTCGTACAGGAGGAGGAGGAGGAGGAGACTTTTCTACCCCATTTTTCTCACCTATATGGGGACTCAAAGCAGCTGACAAAGCTTTCTATTTTTCTTCCCACAAGAGACACCCTGTGAGATAGGTTGGGCTGTGAGGGCTCAGAAAGAGATCTGTGACTAGCCCAAAGTCATCCAGCTGGCTTCATGGAGGAGTGCTAAATTAAACTCAGTACTGTATATGAGTCCAGCACTCTAACCACAAGACCAAACTGGCTTGGATAGAATGCAGACCAGTCCAGGAGCCCCAAAATGGCAGACAGGTCTGATCTACTGGAGGTGATATACCTCACCATAGAGATGTGGAGGCAGCATGCTGTTGTAGTCTGGTATTTCATGGGTCCCATTACACCAGCACAACAAGGTGAGACACAAATGCTGTCTCATCTTAGGGCAGTGATGGTGAACCTTTTGAGCTCGGTGTGTCAAAATTCGCAAGAAAACTTAGCTTAACTCGGGTGCTGTGTCACATCGAGAAATATCCATAATTTTGTGATATTTGTAGCTCTAGTAAAAAGGTTATATTTTTGATATATGTATTTTATTAAAAGCAAAAACAAATAATTCTTTACATTAGTGACTTTTGTTGCTAAATCTTCAATTGAAAGTTGGTATTTCATACACTTCAAGAGCAAGCAAGCACTACATGTCCAGGTGCCAGGGTGACCATGTGTGTCACCCAAAAGGGCTTGGTGTGTCACCTGTGACACGCGTGTCATAGGTTGGCCATCACCGTCTTAGGGATTTAGAGGTAGATGCCACAAATAACCAGCAAATCACAAATTGCATCTCTCTCGATGTCTAGAAAGGCAAGTGAAGATCCTGTTGTTTTTCAATGAATTTTCCAAAATTCAGCAGCATAGTCATTGACCTGACCTGAACCTAAAATCCAGTCTTCCCTCTGTATTTCTAAATTCATGACTCAGACATTCTGTTTATTCACGAGTGAGAATTTGATACTCTTTGCTGGTTGTAGAGAAACAGGAAAAAGTCATAAATTAGTGTAATTTGTGAGAGATAAAACTGAACAGCTGATTCAAGGGTGTGTGGAACTAAAAGGGGAATGAAAATATGCTGTTCAGTGGTTCCCTTGCTATGTGTAAGTTGAGACATTCTTTTCATGGCACTTAACCTTAATAAATAGCAAAGGTCTCCTATAATAGCAGTATGATTTTGTTATATAGTGGCACTAACACAACACTAGATCTGTGATCCTTACACCACCCTCCACACCCAGTTCAGACTGTGGAGGTAGCTTGTTTTTCAAGGATCTTCTCTTCTAAAAAAAAAAAAAAAAAAGTCCCTGGATTCAGTTTTACCCAAACCTCTTGAAATTAGATTGGTGGGGATACATTAGACCATCCCTAAGGGTTGCTTTTCTGTCTCCACTTCCCCTACAACAGTATTGAGTTTTTTCATTTATTCAAAAAGTTCAAAAAGCAATATAAAAATTACAATAGATATATGACAAACACAATACAGACTGTTTAAAGTAATCATAGATAATCCATAGTCCAATAAGCCTAATTGCGGTATAGCTGTAATACCCAGATTTGCTTCAGAACAGTAATTCTAAATTACTTATGTAAGAACATTAGGAAAAATACTTGTGAAACAACTTTTTTTGGCATGTTTTGTTTCTGGCACAGAAAAGATGAGGAGAAAGAACTGGATTAAAATAAAGCCGAGAAGCACTTATGGGCTGCGTTCACCCCTAAATTTTAATCCAGTTTCAGTCCACTTTCAGAATGAGAGAACGCATCAGTGAAGTGTGAAGCTCTTCACTTTCAGCCTTATGTAACTCAGAAGATCCACCCTTAGGTTAGATGAAGTAGAATGAAAATTGCTAGTCATTTTGCTGATATGTTCTCTCACTCTGAAAATGGACTGAAACTGGATTAAAACCTAGGGGTGAATGCAGGGATCAGCTCAGTTGTAGATGCAACGTCCCTGCTAATTAGATTGTAATTGGGAAAGAGTTGCAAAATAGTGATCATACTTGATGCAGACCAGTCAGAATTAGGAATTCCCACTCTCTCCTGCTGAAGCTTTCTGTGGTCCTTCTTTGTTCTGTAACATGATCTTCAGGTATCACTCGATTATATATAATTTAATAGAAGTTGAGAATCTGGATCAGGAGCTTTGCAAATAGGCTGCTGGTGGAATAGCTCAAAACCAAGAGCCATCTAGAAAAAGTGGGAATATGGAAGCTCTGTGATCAAACCAACAAACAAATAGTGCAGCTCAGTGTTTACAATTTTCCTATTGGTTTTAGCAAATCTTCATTTATTGACAGAAACAAATTTGAACTCATCATATTGTCTGCTTATAATTTCCCAGTATAATAGGCTACTGTGTATTATCTTTATTTGTATCTGTTAACATTACATGTAATATACTGGACTAGAATTATTTTATACATATAATGAGAGTTTAAGCAGATCCTTGAAGATTTCTTCTTTTTAATGTCATGGCTTCACTTCCATCCATTCCTAGACCTCCTCACACACTTTTGGGTAAAGTATTAGTGGCATAGCTCATTCTGTGAGATCAGTGGAATAATTCCAAACCAACCTACTTCTGTATTTTCTTCTAGACCACATCTGTTTCAGGCGGGCATGAAATCTTCATCAGCTCCACATCCAGCACTGTTTACCAAGAAGATCTCTGTGCAAGAGCAGTTTTTAGATAGCTTTTCAGTTAAAGAAAACCTACACATCCCTAGGAGGCAGTTTAATCCACCTGAAAAGGACAGTGGAAATATGAAAGTTAAGCAAGAAGCAAGTCCATGTGGTTTTGAAAAGGATGTTGAGACAGTTTGCCAAGAAGCAGGAAACACAAGCCCTGTAGGAGTCACCAGAAAATGTGAAATTCCTTCTACATCTGCAGCAAAAGTGGTAATGAAAGGTATGTTTGGGTCCCCCCCCCTTTACTCTGTTGCTTTTTGATTCCTTTTTGCAGTATGTTTCAGTGTTGCATGATGATCTTCAACTGTACTGAAGTAGGCTGCTTATGTAGTACATCCTCCGGTAAGGTGAAGGTTCTAGGTCAGCAAATAATTTCTTTGTAAGAAAATGCATTAAAGAAACAACAGACTTCAGTATAAAGCTGAGGGTTAGGGGAACTGTACCTCTTACATTGCAGTAGGCTGACCCTGTTCAAAGTTACATTGACTTGAATGGGTAAAGGCTTCTGATGGAGGAAAGTCCTATTGCATCCAGAATCCATAAATTCCGTGCTTAAACCTCTACACTCAGCTGTCAGTCCAGTCTTCAGTGTATAACCCACTGATGTCATAAAAGATGCCACCCTCCACCATCCAAGCAACATTGTTTCGTATTTTGCAATGATGGCCACATTGATCCCACATAGAAGGCCCTCTTCCCACATCTAGAAAGTGTTTCTCACATTCTGCATTGCTAAACCCACCAATTTCACACGCATCACATAAAATGGCAACCTCTCACATACACACTATTGTGTGAGACATTCTGCAGTGCTGAACTCATTGATTCCAGAATACAATGCTTAAATAATGTAATAATGAATTTGCACTGCTGTGAATTGCACAGACTTCCTTGGGGTTGTTTCTTTGAATAGATGTATATTTCTGCTAGAAATATTTTAAAGGAAACCATATTAACTTCTGCTGTAAAAAATCATGCTTAGCAGAAATTTCAGACCCGAAAGTTAGGACGGAGATGAATTTTATTATATAAGAATGCAAGAATGCTCTAGTCCAGTGGCCTGTTCTCACAATTACATCCAGTTGCATATGAAGTCCAAAATACAAGTCTTAAGCACATATTTTGTCCTATTCATGGTCTTCTAGAGATAGGATGCTAGAGGCATACTGCCTGCCACATTAGAGGAAGTCAACACACAGAGTCAACAGGGCTAGTATGATAGCCCTGTGCATCATGAACTGGCTCAAACCCTTTTGAAGCCTTCCAGGCTGGTGACCGGAAACACATCTTATGGTGGTGAATTCCAAAGTTTAACTGCACTGTGACAACAAATCTCTCTTTTTCTCTGTTCTGCCTCTTCCAGTTTCATTGGGTGAAATAGCTGTACACTTACTCAGGTTAGATTATTAGGGGGTGATTTGATTTTATGTTTTGTTATGATCTTGGGGAGGGTGATAAAGGAGGAGAGGGTGGGGGCAAGTATGTATAAACAATTGATTTGTTATCAAGTAACTGAAATGTCATGTATGTATAAAAATCAATAGTTTTGAAATTAAAACAAACAAAAGGCACTAGAATTGAACAGCATCTATTATTTAGATGCCAGTTCTTCCAGTATGTAGGAGTCCTCTTGAGCTCTTCGTAGTCCTTTTCAGTTTTTACCACCCTGTCCAACTTAGCCTCAGACTACAGAGTGTACTTTTATTGCTTGTCTTAAAGTTTAGGAAAGCGAAATCTGCCATTTAGAGTACCGTATTTTCCGGCGTATAAGATGAATGGGCGTATAAGACGACCCCCAACTATCCAGTTAAACTATAGAGTTTGGGATATACTCGCCGTATAAGAAGACAACACCCGCCGTATAGGACGACCCCCGACTTTTGGGAAGATTTTCCTGGGTTAAAAAGTAGTCTTATAAGGCAGAAAATACAGTAGTATGTATATCCCTGAATGACACCCATGCTACATGAAGCAATCTGGCATCACTCCAGGAAAGATTGTACGTACATGCCACACATATTATTTTGGATTAATGTTGCATTATTTGGAAACTCTTCTAGGAAGAGCTCATATATGGCCTTGTAACACACTAATGTGATTATGGGCTAATGTACAGTTTGGAAACTCTTCTAGACTTGTAGCTATGTGAGCAAGACCCAGAAAAATAAAAAATAAAAAAAATTAGTGTGAAAAAACAGTAATTTTAACTTTTTTTAAAAAAAGTGTATTTAAATAGTGCTGGCCACTTACTGGAAAGATATTCCTGTTAGCACAGAAAATGTCAAATATTTAAAAGGAGAGCAGTCTGTGCAATGAGATTATTTATGTTTAACTTTGTACCCTGTGTGACATCCTGTTTCCTTTTGGGTCTTTACTGAGGGCTTTGTTAAGCCCATCGGGTGTTAATAGTTAAAAGGAGTCTGGTGTATTTGTTTTTCAGTTGAACAGGTTTCAGTTTTAAAATTGATAAAATGCTTGTCAAGTGTTGCCTTGCAATTCAAAACACCCACTGGCTCTGAAGGATTCTAGATAGACGCCCTACTTTACATCCAAGGAAGTAAAATTTGTTAGCATATTCCCAGTGTTTCAAGCAACTTTCCATATTAGGGATCTCCAACATCTTCCAGATATTCATGCATTTGTTATTATATGGAGATAATAGATTTATTCCTTTTCCCACATCGACCTGCCTGTGCCTTAAGATCAACAGGGGCTGCTCTTCTGGTTGTACCACCTCCTTTAGTATTTGAGGGTGCGGGGACCCAGAATAGGGCCTTCTTAGTGGTGGTCCCCAGATTGCAGAATAGGTGATTGAGGTGTGCCAAGCACATTCATAAAAATATTAAAAACACACTAATGTATCCTGGACTTCTGTTTAAATAAGTACACACCTTCCCTTCCACACATTATTGTTTTAGTTTCTTATTATTTTGATTTATTAGCTTTATATTTTGTTTTCTGTTGCTGAGATCTTCGGGTAGAGGGCAAGATAAAAAAATAAATAAACAATCAGGGTTCTTTGTTCCACTGTATACCACTTTGCAATTGCTAAGATTGATGTCTATTTGCCACTTCATTGCCCATTCATCCAATGTCATGAGATCCCTTTGGAACTCTTTACAATCACTTCAGTTTTTAGTACCCTGAGGAATTTTGTGTCATCAGTAGATTTTGCTATCTTGTTATTTTTCCCTACTTCTAGATCATTTATGAATAAATTAAAAACCATGGCTCTTAAGACTGAACCTTGGATGTTTGAAAGTGAGTCATATTGTCAGGCAGAGCTAGTTGCCTGCCGTAATATTTGTATGGGATTCTGTATATATGTATATAATGGCTGTCTGTTGTTTTGGAACTGACAGTTGACTCCCTCTCCCTGCTGAGGTCAAGTGATACATTTCTGTTGGAAAGTTTTGGCTCCAAGTTTAAATAGGGTTTGAAAAATAGTTATTGTTCATTGGTTAAGGGCCAAACCCTGCCCAGCTATGCAACATATAGATATGCTGGGCTTTCTGTTCCAAGTTGCTCCCAACAAGAAATGTCCTAACACTGAGCTGAAATAAATCACTGTTCATCTTTTTAAAGAAAGAGTCTCATGGTTATTCTTTGCCAGCCCGACACATACACCCCTTCTGTCTTGGCTGTTTTCTTTGCTTTTAATGTTACTGTAAATGTGAATTTACAGATTTTTGCAGGAGATGTGAATTTGGGTTATATTAAAGAATTGTAGAAGCAGTGGTGGCTTCTGCCCATTTTGGTGGAGGATAAGGCAGTAAAAGGGAAGTTATGCCAGTTGAGACATCATAGGACACAATTCTTTGTAAACCTATGTAAAAATTAATCCTACTGATCCTAATGGGTTATATATACATTGCCAGCTTTGAGCTGAAATGTGTGAAGGAGAACAGGAGAGTAGACCAAAGCTTTGAGCTATGGGATGTGGTGGCGTGCTGCCCTTTTTGCTATTATGGCCAAGACGTCCTGTATTCTAGGTAGCATGCTATTATAAACTTTCAGTTTTATACCAAAAAGCTGGCAGGGTAGGACATACTAGGCAGCTCTGGACAACTGTTTTATTTCACTGAAAATCTCAAGGAAAATGGGAAAGCGATAGTGCTGGATAAGTTGACGTGCTTAATTCGGGAATGAGCAACCTCTTATCGATTTTTATTAATTTTGGGTTTTGATGATTAATAGAAAGGTGAAATGTATTCATGATATACGTGCTGTACCACGCAACAGCCAACATCCATTATGTATTGAAATAATTTTGTGTTCTGTTACAAAGTATACTTTAGGGAACTCATGCCAGTATTCTTTTATATGTTCCAGTGGAGTGTCCTGTCTGTAGCGTTCCTGTTCAAGATCTGTATATAAATAAGCATCTAGATGACTGTTTGAAAAGAGATGAGAAGAAGGAGAGTCTCCGCAGGTAAGGTATTTCAGTGGGCAAACATCTTTTGAATGCTGCCCCTGCTAGCTATATTGACATTCAGCTATGAATAAGAAGATATCAAATTTCAAAGAAAGGTGATAAATACCCTCCTTTTTTGTTCAGTTTATTGAATTTACTGAATTAAAGGAAATCTCTTGTGCAGTAAGGGTTTTTTTTTTGAAAATCTGGTCCAATCTCACTGTTTTTTTAAGTCAGTACTTGAGTCTTTATTATTTTCTTAAGCTAGGCATTCACAATGCACAACTATTTCTTAAGCTAGAGGCTTGAGATCTATTTACATTTATTTATGTACTTATTTTATAAAACCATCCAATTGCCACTTCAGACAACAGTTCCTCCAATATTTGGTGCATGAAAATGGCTTAGGTGAGTCTTTAGTCAACAAAAATTCTAAGGGAGACACAAATACAAAAATTTCAGGATGCAAAAGATTATCCTAGTAAGGCTTGCTCTAATAAGTTCAAAATTGTTGTCATTGGTATGAGGTGTTTTTGGGACGAACTACAGTTCTGGAACATATTGCTACCTCTCCCCCCCCCCAAAAAAAATATTAGACTCCTATAATTATTCTAATTCTTTTTGAATTAAACGATTTTGGAATCCTACCCAAAAATCTTAAGATATTTCATCTACCAGCAAAACTGTGTTGTAGCACCTAAGTGGGTGTTTCTTGGGAAAACTTCTTGTAACCAATCTGAGAAACCAAGACTATGCAACCGTCTTTCTCAGCAAACATTAAGAAAAAAGGATCCTGCAAGGTAGTTAGTAGTGTTTGGACACTAACAGGAGAAGGGTTGGTGGCATGAGCTTTTGTAGACACGTCTACTTCTTCAGATGCTAGGGGGCTCAATGTCAGGAACAGACTTATAGGAAACTGAATGTAGGAGATGACAAAGGACATGTAAACATGGTGGAGAGAATTAACTAGGTGGCAAAATGCAGAAGTAAATCCTTGGGTGTGGGGGATAGCCTGGAGGAAGGAGTTGTAGCTGAGTGAATGAGTCAAGTAGTTAGCTAGTGTTTAAATATGCATATTGTGAGAGAAAACCATTATCCTTGTTGAGTCCTTTCTCAATGGTCTGGAATTTGTAGATGAATTCCAGCTCTGCTGCTTCACTTTCAAACCTCCTTTTGTAATATTTTTGTTCAAGGACAGCTGTTCAGAGATCTTATATTGAGTGTCCTGAGAGGCTGAAGTGTTCTGCAACACTTTTCTGTGTGTTGCCATTCCAAATATCTCATTTGTGTCCATTTATTCTCTGGTGTAGGGACTGTCCTGTTTGCCCAATGTAGAGTGCTGAAGGCCATTGTTGGCACAAGATGGAATACACCACGTTAGCAGATGTGCAAGTGAAGGTGCCTCTAATGTTGTGGGTAGTGTGGTTAGGTCCCGTGATTACATTGCCAGGGTGGATATGTGGGCACAGTTGGCATCTGGGTTCCTGGCAGGGTCTAGTACCAGCTTCTACGTCTGTGTGGTGTGTCCTCTTATGTGTGAGTAGCTGTTTGAGTTTAGGAGGTTGTCTGTAGGCAAGCAAAGGTCTGCCACCGGTACAAATAAAACGATAATGTTCTGTTTTCCTTCTGTGCGGGAATCCTTCATGCTTTCAATCATGTCACAGTAAATAAAAAATTGATGTCATTTTTCTAATAATTACTTATTAACTATTTAATAGTTTGTAAGGCTTTTGAAAAAAAATTATATTACTCCAGTTGTTGTATGAATACATGTGCTCTTGTCCTGCTGGTGGGTTTCTGCTGTGGTTGGTCATGTGGGACTAGATTCCTGGACTAGATGGGACACAGGTTGGATCCAGTGGTCACTTCTTACTTGCATTCTTATACTCTTATATACTTAAGAGATATTATCTGTTTCCCTATTTTCTTCAACAGCTGGAGATCTTACAGTTTTGCCACTTCCTTTTTTATTACTGCAGTTTTTTAAACTTTTGAACAAAGTATTCATATTGGAAGAGTAACCAACAAAATTTCTGGTGATCAAACATCAAAGTAGCCAGATAATTGCAGGGAGATAATTTTGGGGAAATGTATTTTTGTGATAAGGAATGCATTTGCACACGTGTGTTACTGAAGTGGAGCAAGGCTTTCCAGAGGATTCTGAAATGGATATCTTGCTGTAGGAAGAAGAGTTGGCTTTTCTACCCCACTTTTCTCATCCATTTAAGGGGACTCAAAGTGGCTGACGAAGCTTTTCTGTTCTACTCCCCACAACAGAACACTCTGTGAGGTACGTGGGACTGTGAGAGCTCAGAAGTGAGCTGTAACTAGCCCAAGGTCATCCAGCTGGCTTCATGGGGGAGGGTTTTGGTGCCATGTAAATAGGCTTTGAAAATCATGAATGGAGTTCATTTGTGAATATTGTGGAATGACCTGTTCTGTTTTACAGTGTAAAAAACCCAGAGGGCTTTCAGTGAAATATAAATAGGCAGCACCCACAGGGTGAATGATGTCAAGGATTTTTTTTCTAAAAAATGAAATGTGCGAGTTGCCTATGGAGCCAGAGCTTGTTGCTAGGGAACATTATCGGTGGAGTTGATAATAAATTGCTTTGAGTGCCTGTGGCAGAACAGTGATTCATGAAAATTATTTTTTAAAAAAAGTTGAAAAGGGAATAGTTAGGCTTCTAGAGCACAAAAGCCCCCCAAATAAATTAATCAAGGACCCACTCTCCATATCTATCAGAAATTGCAGAAACTGATCTTTTTTTCTTTTTTTAGAAATAGCTTATTTTTTGAATTAGGAATTTAAAAAGGAGGAGATCATGGTCTACTGAGAAACTGTCGCAATAACAACAGCAATGTACTCAACAACAGCACTGATCATTGAATGTTGTCTTATTCCAACTGAGCCCTGGTACATAGAAATTCAAGGGTAGGCCCAGCTGGGGATTCTTTTCAAGGCCATTTTCATTAGTCATCTCTGAAAACCTTTTGACCTAGCGAGCCGTGTCACCCTATATCCATCTGATATAGATAATGTTTTCAATAGAAGATACTTGACTGAAAGAATTAATGGTATTACTCTCTCCTCTAAAGTCTGTTGCTTTGGGGAGAGGAGGGGAATTTCTAGCTCTCTTTAGTTTATATTTTTATTAATTCCAGGAAGCTTTTTAAAGGGGTTAACTGGATGCACATAGAAATCGTTCCTTTCAACACAGGGTGTACCAAGACTTCTTAAGTTGTTGTCCTTGATCCACTAGTATAACTCCTCTTTACAGTTCTGTTTCTAATTTTTTCCCTTTAGTGTTAAAATTTAATATTGTTATGCTTTATTGTACACTGCCCTGAGGCTGTTAGGTTTAGGGTGGTGTAATGTAAATAAATAAATAAATAAATAAATAAATAAATAAATAAATAAATAAATAAATAAATAAATAAAGTCTGTTTTGGAACGAAAGAGTAGGGCTTCAATGGCTTCCTCTCCAGGTCTTTCAGCTGAATGGGGATTTCCTCAAGGATTTTTTTTATGGTTGATAAAATCCTGCATCTGGCCAGTGCACATGGCTAAAATATGCAATAGGTTATCTCTAACTTGTGTTTTAATACCATGAAAAGCAGTCCATGCTGTTGTAAAAAGACTTTTAATTAGATATATACATGAACGTGAAATGGCCAATTTGATTTTAGCCTTAGGGTAAACTGGTTGGTTTGTTGAACAGTTTCTTCAACAGTGTGGCCTCCTCACCCTGACATTTTATTCCATACTCTCACATTATATTTATAGTATTTTTTGGTCTGTTATATACTGTATAACTTTCCAGGCATGCTTCAGCCACGTAGCATTTTTTGCCAACTGGCTGGGGTGCTTATGAGGCCTAAGTGGGCGTGGAGGAGCATGGGTTTGCCAGGGGATCAGTTATGCATTCAGTTTTTGAAAGGCCTTATCCATGGCCAACTGTTTCATTTAACCTCAAATTTTGGTAGGGGAAGATTTGATTCAGTACCAAATTACTTGACATCCCCGCTTCTTTTTAAAGAAAAATGGCTTTAGTCCAATGAAAAGGAAATAAAATAGATCCTGGCTTTCTAGACCTTCTAGGATTGGGATCGAGTTGGAAGTTCTTAATACATAAACATACCCTATTTTACCATCCATAATTTGGCTGGGGTCATGACAGGCACATAACCTGGATATGTAATGGGTCTAGCTTTGTGCACTGTAAGACTATTTCAGATTTTTGAAAGCAAATGCCCCCAAATGGTTATGTCTCTCAAGATGCAAACTGTGGAAATGAAGGGTAACAATAGTTCAAATAGAATAAATATGTCATCATATGTAGTGTGTGAGCTTGGAAATTCTTCAGATAATTATTGTCCTTTGTTTTATCTGAACTGGGAAATTTGGTTAATAAGGCTGTTAAATACTAGGAAACACAGTAATAATCTAGAAGAAATCACTCCTGGAATAACCACTGCTTGCCCAGGTGACTGGACAACAGTGCAGAACAAGTGAAAGGACTTCCCTTGTCTGGATACTTGCTTCCTCCATGTCACCATCTGCAAAATGGCTGTTGTCCAGACAAGGTACATTCTTTTGCTTTATAGTAAAACTCAGGTTGGATGTTTATTTTTCCCATTGTCATGATATTGTGGGATATCACCCCAATGTTCTGGTGCTATATCACAGGTTTCACACCTCATCTAGATTAAGGATGTGCATGAATGCATTTTTTTGCATTCGAATTCGAGTCGATTCGTGTATTCGAATATTTGATTCAACTCAAAATTCAAAAATCCGAATTTTTGAAAATCTGATTCGAATCTAGATTAGCTGAACCCATATTTTTGCAAATCCGATTCAAATTCAGATGTAGATATTTGTCAAATTCGAATTGGGTTTTTGAATATCCATGCACATTCCTAATCTGGATACAGCATAAGTGTATGCAAAGGGTTTGGCCTCCTTCCTGAATCCCACAAATCAGCTAAAGCCGAGGTTCTTGAGAATCTGATGGAAGCTAAGGATTCTGTCCTATAAAATATATTTTTGTTTGTAATATTTTCATTTTTCACGTATACATTTTATTTAGTAATACAGTGTAATTTTAGAAAAGCCTGTGCTTCATAAATCCCTTGGAGGCCATCCCTGGATCTACAAAGGTTCCATGGGTCGTGTACTAGGAACACCTGCTGAAGGATCCAAGACAAACAAAAAAGTTGTATGTCAGTAAGGGCTTTCTGATGATGCTGGATGGCAGAGGAGATAAAATTTTAGGTTTATTTTTTTTAAGAATAAAATTTTTAATACAAATTTAAAAATGCATAAAATATAAACCATTATAATGTGGTCATGACATTTTGGAGACATTAAATTATCTTGTTTAGTTTGATAATGACGTAGTATAATAATCCGTTATATACCCCATGTCCTTCCCACCCATTTTACTCTGAGGCCTGCATTCAGTGTCTGAATTGGTCAACTTTAAATCTTTAAATTGTAGGTATCATAACATATACTGAGAGGAGACATGATAGCTGTCTACAAATACCTCAAGGGTTGTCACAAGGCAGAGGGATCAGCCCTGTTCTCACTCTCTCAAGGAAGGACTAGAAACAATGGGGTGAAACTGCAGGGGAAAAGATTTAGTTTAGATGTTAGGAAAAAATTTCTAACAGTAAGAGTGATCAACCAGTGGAACAGGCTGCCACGGGAGGTGGTTGGTTCCCCTTCGATGGAGGTCTTCAAGCAGAGACTGGACAGCCATCTGTCTGAGATGGTTTAGGAGATCCTGCCTTGAGCAGGGGGTTGGACTCGATGACCCAGGAGGTCCCCTCCAACTCTACCATTCTATGATTCTATGATTCTATATATCCAGGTTCATTCTGATGCGGTTTTTTTGCAGCATCTAGAAAGGGGTTCCACATTTGTTATTTCTGGTAGGTATTTTTTCCAGCACTATATTCTTTTTCAAGGTTATAAGTGGTTATAAATTCATTCAGTAGTATTTCCCATATGAGATAGAACCAACCACTACTTCTCTCCTTCCATTATTTGTGTTGATATCATTGCTTCATGAATAAAAAGGTTTAAGAGAATCAAAATTATGAAATATAAATATCTGAGGGTTAAACAGGATCAGGGGGGAGGTTTCCACTAGCACTAAATACTCATTAAGTACCGATTAGGGAAGACCCCATTTCCACTGCAGACCCCATTAGAGCCACATTTGGTTCCACCAGTTCTAGGGAAATCCAAGCTTGAACAGGTCCTTCAGGACCTATAATCTGGATTTCCTGTAGACCCCATTAAAGGGGTCTACAATGGGGTCTTCAGGCACCAAATCCGGATTATACAGAGCGTGTTTCCACCGCAATGGGGCCTAGGGGGTGGGGCTCCAGGGGGGCATACCCATGGGGGGGGGCGAAACCCAAAGCTCCGAAGCCTGTGCATACTCTCTGAACCAGGCTCTGAAGCTGACTCCGAAGAATAGCACAGGCTCCAAAGAGGACCACACACGAGAGCAATGCCAGTCCTATGGACCTTTGTCAAAGGCTCCGAAGAATCTTGGAAGTTTGCAGCAGATCGCTCCGGAGAATCTGTGAAGCTTATGACAAAGCTTCGGAGATTCTCTGGAGCCGCTCTGGAGAATCTTCAAAGAATTTCCGGAGTGTCTATGGAGATTGCCCCCCCCCCGTCCCCCAAATAACTGGAGTGATGGGCGGGCCCCACGTGGGTCAATCCGGATTAACCCCATGGGTGCTCTGGCATTTCCACTGCGGGCAGGCTAGCATCCATTGTTATTGGGTGCTGCATTGCCCGTGGGGACGCATTGGGTACCTCCCTTAATCTGGATCTACTAGATCTGAATTAGTTGAAGGACCCATTCCTTAGATCCAGATCATCTTGGATCCAGATTAAGGGATGTCAGTGGACACTCCCCCCCCCCCCCCCCCCCCCGGTCTCCAAAATTAGTTCAAAAATCATATTTACAGTGAGATAGAACCTCTTTACTTTAAGATATTCCCCTTGTATAATAGCACTTTGGTTGATTGTGGGCTTGAAGATGAGTTGTTTTTCAAACCATGATCCATTTCATATGGATAAAATAAGAAATTAACTATTCACACGAGCTCAGGTAATAGGGGTCTAAACATATATTCTTGAAGTTAACTTAAGCATTGGATTTAGTAGGCCCTGCCAAGTTATTTCATACCTTATGAGATATAAGATTGAAACCTTATATGGCAGGAAACAGAAATAGGCCAGGTATAATCTGGGCTACAACAGCCTACAATATAACTGGGTAGAATGCATCTTTCCAGCCTTGATATCAGTCTTGGATTCCATTGCTTATTTGAGCCGTGGGCAATAGAACCAGACCATCAATTCCCTATCCCTAAATGATGCAGTACAATACATTATTCTCCCCCTCCTGATGTTTTTTCCCCTTTTCTTTTTACTTGTTAAAGCTTTTTGTTTTATTATTGAAAGTTTTTAGTATGAAAATAATTCAGAATATTATAGCCTTAGTGTTTCTTAGTTGCCTACTGTGGAAGAGGGTGACAAATGCTTGCCAGCTGCCTTTTTTCTGCCGAGCCCTCTCCATAGAGCTGTGAGCAGGTGCCAACATCCTTCTTTTGACAGCTTTTTGAGCAGTTTACATAGAGCTGGAACATATTTTCCCTTAGACGTATGTAAGAAATATGGTTGTTTTGGGTAAATATGGTTTATTTTTATCTAGCTGTCATGCAGTTTAAAGAGTTTCCCAAAGATCCTTTCCTGAAGAGATTAGCTTCTGTGGGTTATTGAGCATGACCTTGGGAATGTGTTTTACTTCATTTTAGTGGCAGCAAGCTGCATTAAATCATCTACAAGGAATATGAACTGTTTCTGGTTTCTGGTGGAGAAACAGGAAAATATAGCTTAAAGGAGGTTTTCAACATGGCAGGTTATTATGATTCTGCATTCCACACAAGAAACCTAGTCATTATATGCAAGAATACTAGGCTTCTATAGTTCTCTGTGGTTGGAATTATACAACAAATCAGTTAGAATGTATTGACTCTTGAAAGTTTGGTTTTAAAGTAAGTGTGTATGCCTCATGAGTGCTAAGTGGATATTGCTGTAAGCCTTACTCAAGAAATTTCTAATATGAACACCCTCAGTAGTTTTTTTAAATTCAACAAATGTGTAGAAAAGGGCTGTTCTTTTCTGCTGCACCTCTTGATATTCAGATATGGGGTAGGAGGTCCGAAGAAGCAACCAGAATACTTTTAAACCTACTAAATGTTTTCAAGTGATTTTACAAATCACAAGATATACTGTACACTAGCAGAAGGTTGTCACTTGGAACTGCAGATGTGTCAAGGAACACCAACATTTCCTTTAATGTCTCTGAACTGCCTTTTGGTCAGCTGTGACTCAAAATCTATTTATGGAGATCAAGGAGGGTCTAGCTCGTTCCACATCCTTGCAGAAGTTCTCTGCCAGCAACTGCTGTTTTTATTTATATATAAATTTTTAACAGTGGATGGTTTCTCTGTTTACAGCATTGTAGGGTTAGTGCAGTGATGGCCAACCTATGACACGTGTGTCACAGATGACACGCCAAGCCCTTTTGGGTGACACACATGGTCACCCTGGCACCTGGGCGTGTAGTGCTTGCTTGTTCTTGAAGTGTACGAAATACCAACTTTCAATTGAAGATTTAGCAAATGAAATTCAGCAACAAAAGTCACTAATGTAAAGAATTATTTGTTTTTGCTTTTAATAAAATACATATATCAAAAATATAACTTTTTTACTAGAGCTACAAATATCACAAAATTATGGATATTTCTAGATGTGACACAGCACCTGAGTTAAGCTAGGTTTTCTTGCGAATTTTGACACACTGAGCTCAAAAGGTTCACCATCACTGGGTTAGTGTATAGATCAGCTTGCTTCTTTGATCTAGTGAGCCAGTTTGGTCTAGTGGTTAGGGAGCTGGATTCTTATCTGAGGATACTGGGCTTGATTCTGCACTCCTCCACAAAGCCAGCTGGGTGACC
>MTQE01001141.1:23990379-24001717 GCA_014337955.1 Aspidoscelis marmoratus | reverse complement strand
AATGGGTGAGAAAAGTGGGGTAGAAAAGCCAACTCTTCTAAATAACGGTTCTCTTCAGTACAGAATGCTGCTTTGTAACTGACAGCCTGAGCATACAATGAGTGAGGCACACCAAAGCGTCTTCACTTCTTTGTTTCAGTCAACAGTTCACAAACATGCTTCTATTGGATAGGCTACCTTCTGCTTCTTTCTTTCTCCTTCTTCCTACAGTTTTTTGATAGTGGTTGGATCACCACCCCCTTCATTGCATTTGCTGCCTTTTGCTGATTTTCAAAGAAGATTCTGGAAAGTTTTTGAAACAGAAACGGTTGTCTCCCAGGAAGGGGGGGGGCATCATCATGACATGTGCCTTTTCTCTAACTCAGAGGTGGCCTCCGAAGGCTTGATGTCAAACATTGTCATGAGCACATCTAGGAGGGAAGGGAAGTCCTCTAGGATGCCTAAGTGTGGCTGGTGAGAGCGTGAGCCATGCTCATCTGAATCTGAACCTTCCCCCGACTGGGGATATTCTCATTGAACTGAATAAAAAGAAGATTCTTCCCTCTGCTCCCACTACCCCTTCTGCTTCCAAGGGTAGGTTCACCCAGTTTAAATGCCCCTATGTGGCTTCTTATTGCAAACAGCCCTTTCAATTTAGGCCCTCAGGAGGGTGCAGCTCTTGGGTGCGGAACCCTTCAGCCAACAAGCAACCTATTGGTAGGGGATGAGATCACCCCCAATCCTATGGCAATTAAGGTAGTTCCCTCCCCAGGTAGTGGAGTCACATGTTGGGGCCAGGCTCCAGTCATTTCAGGACATGTTTTTGATGATTGGATCCTCAAAGTTATTGGTGAAGGTTATAAGTTGAAATTTGATAGTTATCCCAAATCCAGGTATCTCTCAGTTCATGACCCCTCCAGCCCAACCAAACAATGAGCCCTTTACGCAGCCATCCAAGAACTCCTACACATGAAAGCCATTGAGAGGGTCCCTAAAGAATTTGCAAGACATGGTGTATACTCCATCATATACCTGGTTGAGAAAAAAGGGGGTTCCTACTGTGCTGTACTGGATCTCAAATATCTAAATAAATTTATGAAGGGAGTGTACTTCAAGAGTGATTCTTTGAATACTATCCACAGTCAGTTGGAGGAAGGGCAATACATTGACCTGACCAGTGCCTTTTTTTCGTATTCTGGTCCATCCTAATCACCATAAATTCTCAGGTTTTCAGGTGGGCTCGGACCACTACCAGTATACCTCACTACCCTTTGGGCTTTCAGCCTCACCTCATTTTTTTTTTTAAACTCTAGGCACCATTGTACAAAACTTGCGTTTTCAATGCCTCACAATTTTTCCATATTTGGACAACCTGCTCCTTACAGCTGATTCTTCCTACATGCTGCAATTATACCTCCAACATACCCTTTCCACTTTTACCTTGCATGGGTATTTGATTAATTATGAGAAGAGCTCCCTTTCACCATCTCAAACTCTGATACACTTAGGAGCCCTCATTGACATCTCATCCTTTACCATTTGGCCCTCCCCTGATAGGGTAAAGGCCATCATTGACCTCACGGTAGAGGTCTCAAATCCTAGGAGGTCCAAACTCTCCACTTTAGCCTCCCTTTTGGGTAAGCTTATATCAGTTATTGACTTGAATTCATGGGCACGCTTCCATTCCAGACAGTTGCAGTGGGAATTCCTGCCTTACATCAACATGATTAACTCTGGTAAAGACACAGATTGCTTTACACGAGGAGACATTACGTTCCCTTTGGTGGATGGGCCCTGAAAATTTGCAGATGGGAGTCCCCATCATCAAACTTTCTCCTCATGCAGTCTACATGATGCCAGCCTTCATGGTTGGGGTGCTACATATGGCCTGAGCACAGCCAAGTGTGTATGGACTGAATTAGAAAGGACCTTCCACATCAGTTGATTAGAACTAAAGGCCATATTTCTTGCCCCTCAACACTTCCATATCAAATTGCAGGACAAGCACATGTTGATAATGACTGACAACACTACAGCCAAATCCCATATTGTACGCCAAGGGGGTACTAGGTCTCGGGAGGTCATGGACTTGTCTACATTGCTATTTTCTTGGGCAAAAACTCATGTAGCCTTACTGTCATTTATTCACATACAGGGCATGCTCAACCAGCAGGTAGATAGTCTGAGCAGGCAGAAAGTCACCCAAGCAGAGTGGATGCTCAACTCTCAAGTATTCTGAGATCTCTCAAGAAGATGGAGCAAACCAGACATTGATCTCTTCGCTTCAGCTTTCAATCACCAAGTAAACGCCTACATGTCAAAACATCATGACCTGGGAGCATGGGCCATGGATGTTTTTTTCGACACCATGGCCACACAGACTACTATATGCTTTTCCTCCTTTCCCCCTCATTCCCTGGGCCCTTAGGAGTCAGGCCAGAGAAAGCCAGGGTAATTTTCCTGGACCCAGTTTGGCCATGGAGGGCATGGTTCACCCTCCTCACGGCCCTATCAGTGGAGGGTCCCCTCTTCCTTCCCCCCAGGTGGAACCTTCTTTTCCAGGCCGAATCTCTCCACCTAGACCTGACATGGTTACACTTAGTAGCCTGGAGGCTCGACAGCAATTCTTTCTGAAAGTTGGGCTCCCCAACCAGGTCATTGCTACCATTCTGGCTTCATGATGGGCCTCTACCTGGACGATTTACAATGCCTCCTGGCGAGCCTTTTGTCGTTGGTGTTTCTCTAAATGTTTGAATCCTCTAGTTCCTAAGTTTGAGGATATATTAGTTTTTCTCCAGGCTGGGGTTTCTAAAGGTCTCCATCATAATACAGTACATAAACAAGTTTTCGCATTGGCGGCCATCACAGAGATCCAAGGCCAAGTGCCTCTCACGTCCAACCAGCATATAAAACGAGTTCCCACTGCACCTTTCTCCTTGGAGTTAAGGCCAACTGCCTACCTGTGATCCACCATTATCCCACTTGGGATTTTGATATCGTGTTTGCTGTCATGTCCGGTACCCCTTTCGAGCCAAACTGGGAGACTCGCCTGAGATTACTCTCATACAAAACCTTTTTTTTAGTAGCTATGACCTCAGCGAGGAGGGTTTCGGACATGGCGGCCCTTTCTGTTGCATGCCCATTATGCCATTTTTGTGACGTTTCGGTCACCTTCCATTTGGACCCATACTTCAAACCTAAAGTTGACTCTACTTTCCACAGGGAGTTGGCAGTCTGCCTACCCTCCCTCTTCCCAAAGCCAAAGCATAGGTTAGAGGAACCTAACCTATCATAGGACTAGGGATATCCGCAAAACCTCCACCCTATTTATTTGCTTTTGCTCTGCTTACTTTGGGAAGAAAGCTTCTTCCAGTGTATTATCTGCTTGGTTAAAGCTGCCATTTAATTAGCATACCAGATCTGTAAGGTTCCTCCCCTTAAGGGCATCCAGGTGCATTTGATCAGGAGCCTTCGTCACACATGCTAGCCTTCAGGAAATCTGCCAAGCAGCTGCCTGGGCATCACCATGCACCTTCACCAAACACTACAAGATCAATGTGTATAAGTCTTTGGAAGCAGCCTTTGGGAGATGGGAACTCCAGCATGTGGTCTCCAGAATGGTGAACCTTTTATATTTATTATCCTCCCTGTAGGAATCTCTGGTACATCCCTATGTAGTAACTGCTTGCATCCATCGGAGAACAGGAAGTTGTCTAATTATGTGAGCTCCCATTCTCAAAGGATGACAGCAGATGAACCAACCCAATACTAATCTGTTCATTTTATCTCATGGTCACCTTCTGCTCAACCTTTGGATGTCCCTGCGACCAGCCCGAACATACTGGGGTGAAGGGGAACAATTCTGGTTGGCTCTGCCTTGGTTGTGGTCAACTGCCACTCTGGACATTACCCTATGTAATGTCTGCTGTCATCCGTCGAGAACGGGAGTTCACGTAAGTAGACAACTTCCAAATTTAGTTAGTCTAAATCGCTATCACAGAATCATGCCATGCAAGTTCAGTCTGTTGAAACTGGGATTAGTCTTAGAGGTTCAGTTGATCAGGCCTGGATTATCAATAAGTCAGTGGTGCTGAGAAGATACCCAGTCTACTAAGTTCTTTGTATTGTGTCTGTTGGTGATTATGTTTTTCCTTGCAGGGTTATTTCAGTATTTTAAAAGTACTTGACCATTCTTTGACAGCTGTCGGTCGCTCAAATGATGTTTGACTTGTTGAAATGCCCAAGGCTGCAATCTGCTATAGCGATAAGGGCTTTGAGCAAACAGATGAAAAACAACCAAGAAGCAGCTTTAAGCCACTTTATAGTTGGAAGCTCAATTTGAATTTGGGCAAACCATGGTTTGGCATGTTGACTGCATGATGTTTCCTAAGATAAAATGGCAATTATATTGTAGAGTGTTTAAGAAGTGGATCTTAAAAAGTGTGTGCTATTTAATCTTTAACGATATTCATATCCTGCCCTTCCCCAGATGCCATGAGTGTGACATACAAAATGCTTCATACAGTTTTGAAAATAGCATCATTATGGGTGTTTGGTGCAAAACAGGGTGTGTAATACTGTAAGGGCTGGCTATCCTTCTTCCCTAATGAAGTCTTTCTGTTTCCAGTTCTTCAGACGTGTGAATGAGTAGTTCTAAAACCTTTGTCAGATTCTTTTAGGCAGCTTTTATTTTGCTTGTGATTTTAACATATGGTGTAGCATTTCCTGAAGAAATAGGATATGATTGCCCACCGAAAGTTGTTGTTCTCCAATACCTCTTAGAGAATAAATGCATCTTCTCACTTCCTGTGCTACACAGTATCATAATTGTGGTAATTAAAATACTGTCCTGAATGCAGCCTTGAAACTTCTTTTTGAATGTCGTTTAACTTTACTTTTCAATAGGATGTTTTTACAGCTTGCCAAGAAAGCGTTGTTACAAAAGAAGAGGCATGTTGTCTCTTGCAACACAGAGCCATTTTGGACAGCACAGAATCATTTACTGTCTATTCAGCGCAATGAACTGCTGCTCAGGATTATGGTGGCATTGTGGAACTGAGCTCAGATATGTTTGTTCTCTGTGTTTGAGGAAGATGAATGGGAGCATCCAGTGGGGTGTTATTGTTTGTGATGGTTTCGTTACTGTGTCATGTTAATAAAGTGCAGGATCACAGTGCCCATTTATACTGGTATATATGGAAATTTGCTTTGGAAACTGTGGTGTGTGCCTTATATGACAGGTCTGTCTAAGGAACAGACAATTGGCTTTCTTTGACGGGGCTAAGGTTATGGCATGTCTTTGCTGAGGAAGGCTGCCTAGACTTGTCTCTTCTTTCTTCCAGCATTTTCAGTAAGTTGTTTTGTGAGATCAGGGACAGGGTTAAAACCAGTGTTCTGAATTTGCTTTTTTTAAAAATTATTATCTTAACATTTTTGTGTCATATCTATTTCTATTCTTTTCCTTTCCCTCCCCTCCTGTGACAGTGCAATTCTTCATTATCGGCTGTTTCCAATAATCCTTCTCATTTCTTCTGTCAACACATCTTCTGCTCCATTACTGTCAACGTAATGAATTAGGAGATCCCATTGATCGTCTGTTGTTCTCCCAACATTTACTCCCAGTCTTCTCAGTCTTACCTGTCTATAATAATCAAATCTAAATTGTTCTATTACATATCCCAATGGTCCATTCAGTATTGTCCTTCCATCCCAGGATGATTGTTGATAATGCTGCAAGTATTAACTGGTTCAGCATATATTTGTTTTTCTTTTGGATCTGCTGACCTCTAACTAAAAAAAAACAAAAACACTCAATTCAGGATAATATAATAGATCCAAATTCATAAGCTTCTTAACATAATCAAATACCTTGTTCCAAAATTCAATTACTACAGGACATAGCTAGATCATTTATTTTTATTGTTTTGCTCCCTACTTTGAGTACAGTATCTCTTAAAAAATGAGGATGAGATTAATAAATTAATTAATAACTCTCTTTAACTATAATTATAAACAATTCTGAAGCTGTCTGCTGTCTTATTTTAAATCTGTTTCTGCCAAAAAAAGGGGCTGCTGTTGTAAGACTGGAAAACTACTTTTATATTGCTGAAGTCTGTAAGTGGGATAGAGTGGTGATGGCAGCATTTGCAGCTTACTGGCAACTGGCTTCTGGCAGAAATAGAGACAGTGGGATTGTTTTCATTGCCATTAGTGGGTTTAGGGTGAGTAGGGCTGATCAACCAGAATCACATAAAATATAGTCAGGGATATAATTAAACAAAACAACTTAACTGGAGTTAAAAAAACTAAACAATCTGGCATAAGCGGTTTGAAAAAAAGTCTTAGGCTGCTTTTTAAAATGCAGGAATGCCCTTATTTTACAAAGGCAAGGCAGTAGAGAGTTACAGAAAGTTGGAACTGCCACTAAAAAGCTTTTTTAATTGCCTCTGAACCTGATGGCTGTAACTGAGCAGAGCCTGATTGGGTACAACAGATGCTCAAAGGAGCTAAACCATGGATGGCCTTAAAAACAATGACCAAGATCCTGTATTGGGTCTGAGAATGGATAGAAAGCCAATGCAAAGGAGACTATATTGGGTGTCATAGTTTTAAGCATGGAATGGGAGCTGGGCTGCTGCCTTTAGATAAACTGAAGCTTTTGCATCTTCTTTATAGGGGAATTTTTGCTAATCAGGGCATGCAGCACTGAGGCCAAAGCTTACTGAACTAAATAGGGGTTCAACTGTCTCACCAATCTACTTTGACAAAGGCTCTTTTAGGCCCCTTCCAGACCAACAGATAAAAATCCGCACTTATATAAATATTCACAGCTTACCTGGCTGCAAAGTCATGATGCGCTGTCCCCACTCAAAATGGAGGTCCGCAGCTTCCTCCTCAGCAGCTGCGAGACTTCCGTGGTACACATGGTGAGGCATGCATCACATGGGATGGGGCAGCCTATGGAAGCTGAGCTGCCCGCTCAGCTCTTGTTGCCTGTTTCTCACTATCCTGTCAGGATGGTGGGAAACTTCGAAATTACCTGATACTGTGAAGCAAGTGTTGATTGTTCTGCATCAGATAAATCCACAGTAGTGGTGGCATAATGGGCATCAAAATGCACAATATCCCCCAGTCTGGACACACCTGATGTTGCAGTATACTGGGAACCCAAAATAACCCCCATGTCTTAGATCTGGTCCTTCATTGGCATTGGCACACCACTGAGAGATACCAGAGGAGAAAAATTAGCATTAGATCAAGATTACAGTAATTAATTAATTTGCTACCGAGCCCAATTCAAAGTGTTAACTTTAACTCATAAGACCCTAAATTAATTGAGTCCCAAATATCTAAAGAAGAAGAAGAGTTGGCTTTTCTACCCTGCTTTTCTCACCCATTTAAGGGGACTCTAAACGGCTGACAAAGCTTTCTGTTTTCCCAACAAAGAGCACCCTTTGAGGTAGGTGGGGCCATGAGAGCTCAGAAGAGAGCTGTGACTAGCCCAAGGTCACCTAGCTGGCTTCACAGGGGAGTGTGGAATCATACCCGGTATTCCTGGGTAAGAGTCCGGCTTCCTAAACACTAGACCAAACTGGCTCAAGCCTTCTTCTATAATTTTTTTGCGGGATTCAGGTTGAGTTAATTTTGTATCATCCAACACCTAATATCCTTTAAGCACTGAGATGAGCTGTGTATGTCCACAACACCGTTAAAGGAAATAGGGATGTATAATTGGGTGTCATTGCCATATGGGTGACAATGAATTCCAAACCCGTGAAGAAGTTTCCCCAGTAGTCTCATACAAATATTAAATGCTAACAGAGAAAGGAGTGAACCTCAGGAAATTTCACAGATGGGTGAACATGGTTCCAAACTGATCTCACCAATGTACAATATACTGATTGGGAGCAGACAATAACACTGTACCTCCAAAGCTTTAGTAAATTGCATTATTAAATATGTTTTTCAAAGTATATATTAGTTGTTATCTTTTCAGTAATATTTGAAACAAAAGTAATCGGCAAATACTGACATATGAATGATAAAAAGATCAACTTGACTGTGTTTATTGAGCCCATCTTGTGTTTTATTCTTTTAGTGCTGGACGTAAAAGAAAGTTACTTCCTAAAGTGGTGTATAGTTTGCTTACTGACCGTGAACTGAGAAAAAGATTGAAGGAATATGGACTGTCCACACATGGGCCAAAGCAACAGCTCATTAAAAGGCACCAGGAGTTTGTGCACATGTACAATTCAGAGTGTGATTCTTTAAATCCCCGACCAGGTAACATTTTTATTGAAAACTGGTATAATAGATCTCTTACCTTCAGATTGTTAATCTACCATTTTATGTATTTGAAATGTTTTTAGGCTGCTTTTTAGGTTCATGCCACCGTTACCATCATTCCCAATTCAATGAATTGCGAACACCTAATCACTTTGAAATTACCTCAATAATTCACTACATGAATTCCAAAGATATCAGAATATACAGCTATAGGGTATATAAATAAAGATCAAGAGATTTTAGGAGAAATATTGATATTTCCACTAAAAGATAAGGGGTTTGAATATATAAAGCACTTATACAGGGGTCAGGAGAGAACAAGAAATTAAACAGGCTTGGAGGGACAATGGTTGAATTATTATTCACTTAGAAATTGGTATGTAAATAATAATATACAATTACAGATCAACAGGCCATTGACTGAGCTTGAAGAAATAATGGAATTTTTTTGAAGGGGTCAGGAGGAATAAGAAGTAAAATAATGAGATTACAAATTATAAGAATGAAATGCTGGAAATTAAATTTCAGATCTGGCAGTTGGATATTAATATTACAAGAGAAATTGTTGGGCAAGATTTTAAAAAATAGCAAAATGAAAAACAACAGGGTACTGAGAATGGCACTTGATTTTTTATAAATTATATAGGACACCAGTTCAATTATTGTACATGGTTCCTGAAATGTCACCACAATGCTGGCATGGGTGTGGACATAGAGGAATGTACTTCCACCTTTGGTGGAAATGCGATAGTATTAAAAGATTTTGGAGGGCTATTCAAAATCAAATTAATAATGTTTTAAATATAAATATGAAATTAACACATGAAACAGCCTTGTTTAATGTGATAACAGGGAGAATAAGAGCAGATAAACAGTATTCATTAGACTGATATATGCTGCACAATCTACAATTGTATTGGGATGGTAGGATAGTACAAAATGGTCATTAAGTAAAAGGTATAAATATTTAATGGAACAGTAAAGATTTGAAAAAAATATTGGAAATAAGATTTAAAAGCCAAGGTTTGAAACTAAATTCCAGGACGGAGGACAGTTAGAAAGATTTACTGCATTAGTCGACGAGACTTCAAACACCATAACTCTTGAGAGATGAAATAACAAAACTATTTCTCTGGTCCAACTAAAGTAAAAGAGAAGACCTAAAAGATGTTCGAAACTGAATGTACTAAGGGTGGAGGGATGCAAGTGTGTCTAGTTATTTCTGTATAATCACATTTCTTTGTTTGGTGTTTTTGTTGTTATTTATTTATTTATTATTTACATTTCTATCTCACTCCATACCTGAAGGTCTCTGGGCGGGTAACAGCAGATTAAAATAGAATATACATTAAAAGACGTTAAAAATTCAACAAATATAAAACAATATACAGTATGTTTAAAATGATAGTGTCTGTACTGGGGATGGGGGGACATAAGCAGCTCAGCCAAAGGCCAGGGCAAAGATGTGCATCTTCAATGCCTTCCTAAATGTATATAAGAAAGGGGCATGATGCACCTCGAGGGGGAGGCTATTCCATAGTCTGGAGGCCATCACAGAAAAGGCTCTCTCCTGGGTGCCCACCAACCTCTCTGTTGAAGGTGGTGGGACAACCAGGAGGGCCTCACCGCTTGATCTTAAGGCACGGGGAGGTATGGGAGAAGGTGTTCCTTTAGATATTTGGGGCCCAAGTCATTTAGGGCCTTATAAGTCAGAGTCAAAACCTTGAATTGGACTCGGTAGCGAATTGGCAGCCAGTGCAATTCTTTTAAGACCATCATGATGTGCATCCGGCTAGATGTTCCAGTCAGCATTCTAGCAGCTGCATTTTGCACTAGCTGCAACTTCCGAACTGTCTTCAAGGGTGCATTACAGTAGTCCAATCTAGAGGTTACCAGAGCATGGATAACTGTGGTCCAGTCATCTCTATCCAGAAGAGGCTTCAGTTGATGGACTAGCTGTAGTTGGGAGTAGGCGCTCCTGGCCTCGGCCTCCACCTGAACTTCAAGTGTTAGCATGGAGTCCAGGAGAACCCCCAAATTACGCACCTGTCCCTTCCAGGGCATTGCAACCCCATCAAGGACAGGGTATCTCCCAACTACCCGGACCCAAGACCCTGTGACACACAGCACCTCTGTCTTGTCTGGATTCAGTTTCAGTTTATTCACCCTCATCCGGTCCATTACCGCCTCCAGACACCTGTTGAGGACTTCAACCACCTCTCCTGATTCAGATGGTACAGGGAGATAGAGCTGGGTATCATCTGCATACTGATAACCTCTCCCAACGGCTTCATATAGATGTTAAATAGCTTGGGAGATAAGATAGATCCCTGAGGAACCCCACAGGTGAGTTCCTAGGGAGTCGAAACAGTATCTCCCACAGTCACTATCTGAGATCTGTTCTGGAGATAGGAGCAGAACCAGTGCCAGGCATCGCCTCTCACTCCTAAACTCTGTAGTCTCTCCAAAAGGATACCATGGTCAATGGTATCAAAAGCTGCTGAGAGGTCCAGGAGAACCAACAGGGTAGCGTTTCCCCTGTCTCTCTCCCGGAGAAGGTCATCAACCAGGGCGACCAAGGCAGTTTCTGTGCCATGACCAGGCCTCAAGCCAGATAGAAACGGGTCTAGATAATCAGCTTCTTCCAACCATGCTTGCAGTTGAACAGCAACAGCCCTTTCCAGAACCTTGCCTAGAAAAGGTATATTGGCCACCGGGCGATAGTTGTTTAGGTCTTCCGGATCCAGGGAGGCCCTCTTCAGGAGGGGGCGCACCACAGCCTGTTTCAGGGCCAATGAGACCACCCCATCCCTCAGAGAGGCATTCACTACCTCCTGGATCCACCCGGTCACACCTTGTCGGCTAGTCTTTATCAGCCATGAAGGGCAGGGATCCAGATAGCATGTTGTCGGCCGCACCCCTGCAAGCAGCTTGTCCACATCCTCAGGCTGCAAACAATTGAAACTGATCTAACCAAACAGGACCAGACAGTTCTCCGGACGCCTCATCTGGACTAAGTCCAGTTGTGACATCCAATCCCCTACGAATCTGGGTGACTTTGTCCTCAAAGTGC
>MTQE01001141.1:23978518-23990166 GCA_014337955.1 Aspidoscelis marmoratus | reverse complement strand
CGGCTACTTGAGGATGCAATGGTGGTGGAGAAAAAGTTATTTTTTGCCGCTGTCACTGCCACATGGTAAGGACAATAGTGTGCTCTAAACGTGTTCAGTCAGATTTACAGCTGGATTTACGCCACCTGCGCTCTAGCCATCGACCTTCCTGTTTCATAGCCCGTAGTTCCATGGAGTACCAAGGAGCTTTTCGGGCTCCACAAGCATGCCAAGGGCACTTCGGAATGATTGTGTAAATAGCCCTGCTCATCTCTCGATTCCAGAGAGAAACCAGGGCCTTGACAGGCGCGCTAGTCATACCAACTGGAAAATCCCCCAGAGCATTCAGGAACCGCTCGGATTCCATAAGTCTCCAGGGGCGGACCATCTCAATAGGTCCCACTTCCCCACAGAGGGGAGTTGCCATAGTAAGTCCAAACCTCACCAGCGAATAATCCGTCCATGACAACGGGTTGACAGTCAGCCCTCCTATCAACGGATACTCACAAATCCATTCTGAGGCAAAAACCAGATCAAGGGTGTGACCTGCTATATGAGTCGGGTCAGATACAAATTGAGACAGCCCCATGGTTGTCATGGAGGACATGAAGAACTGAGGTGGTCTACTGAGCGTAGCCTCAGCATGGATGTTGAAATCCCCCAACACCGTGGCAGAGGCTTCCAACACCACATCCGAGACCACCTCAGCCAGCTCAGATAGGGAGGATACTGGGCTGTGGGGTGAACAGTAAAGCATAAACATGTATTATATGTTGATTTTAGTGCAACACAAGTGAGAAATAGTTCTGGGATGAAAAAAAAGCTTACTGAATGTTTTGGGTTTTCTCCTTACTGTTTTGTTGCCAAACCATGAATAAGGAGACCTTTGGGTCTGTGCATAAAGAAGGATACCATGATTTCCCTACTGTGCATAAAAAGGGGACTGTATTTCTGATTTAGCATATCTTATTGTAGGCTGCCTTTTGGGAAACTGCTCCTGTGTAGATTCTGTGCAAATTAAGTGTGCGATAGAGGTTGATTTCTATGAGGATTTGGTTTCCTCCTGTGCTGTGGTAGTGATGATCAGTCGCCCAGGTAGACTTCTTGTGATGTCTCACACATTTATGTTAAGATTTGTCATAAATGCCACTTCAAGCAGCCTTTTTTGCTATCCTTAACCTTACATTTATATTTTACCTTCCTTTGGGCATGAAGTACGAGGCAATGTGTTTGTGATTTCTAGCTTTTCTCCCTTTGGGGCAATGTAGAGAGTCGGACTTAGTTAGGTTACCCTGGCCTTTAGCTGATGGAACTGCATGCCCTCCCAATGCAGGCACTGTTCCCATTTTAGCTAACTTATTGAATCTGTTTTTATAGTGATTTTATTATGACCTGACCTGAGACCTTTGGGTATAGGGTGGGAGAGAAATATAAATAAGTAAATATATAAACCAGATGGTGTGATAGACCGAAAATATGTTGTGCTTTACTGTGAAGGTAATATTCACATGTAATGTACATACAGATGTGATATTATAAAGTCTATTTTCCCATAACTAATAAGCCTTATATTTCAAAACTGAGTCATTTCTCAAAGCAGAATTTAGCAGAAGAGTCTCTGACTAATTTCTTATGAATACATTCTTCTTTACAATTTGAAAGGAAAGAGCCCCCTTCTTACTAAGGGTCAATGTGACATCCAAAGTTACAATTGGAAAATATGGCCTAAAAGACATAAGTATTTGTGTGTAGTATAAAAGGAAGGCTGCCTCTTAGTTCTCCTTACTGTGTTCTGGCTTGTCTTTGATTAGTCATAGGTGTCAAGAGAAGTGATACAAAACAATGACTAGCCAGATAACTCATGCTAAACAAGTAAATTAGGAATGGCTGCAGTCCAGTGGTAGACCAAACTGACTGGAAAGCAAAGAGTTGCTACTTGATCCCTACCCTCTCCTTGGAAGGAGGCAGTGGCAAACTACTTCTGTGGGTGTGATCTAGGGATGTGTATGAATGTTCTAAACATTCAAAATTCAGCCAAATTCAATCAAATGTGGACATTCGAATTGGAATAGAATGTCTCCTACACATTCAAATTCCCTGACTGCAAGCACAGAAACTCTCTCCCCCTCCTAATAATGTGAAAGAAGAGATTGCTGGTCTGGTTGTGTGCTAAAATGGAATGGAGGGAAGCTGGATGTGACAGCTGGCTGGCTGATAGGCTGCAGGGAGTGATCTGCTTTTCGTTATGCTTGTAACTATGTTACAAGCATTGGTTGTGCTTCAAACTGTAGCGGCCAAGGAAAGGAATGTTTTCATGCACACACGTGCATTAAAGAGCGAGAAAGATTAATGTAGCTGGAAAGACACTTTAAAGAAATCAGTGTGCGTCCCTATGCTCCCAGGATAATCCACTGTTTTTCCCTAAGTCGGTTGTAGTACAGTTGGAAAGGGGGGTTTTCTGCTGCGGATTTTCCTCCTTTGTGCCTGATGTAGCCCGGAGTAAAGCTGTGCATGGGGGTGCTCTGAGCAAAACAAGCTTAACTTCGGAGTATTTTTGGCATGGAGACGTGCCCTCTGTGCTAGAAAAGGTCGTTTAGAGAAGGCTGGGAAACGAAGAATGTCATCCATTGTCTCTCTGAGGCACCTCTGAACCACCCCTTTTGTTATGTCTGAACATATGTTATATCTTGTTTGGCAACCAGGCATTCTACCTGTTACGATCAGTAATAACGTCTGAAAATCTCAGAGGAGGCAAGGTGTGGGAAAGACTACTCTTAGCCATTTTTTTAAGATAGTCACAGTGTGGTCTGCACAAGGAAGCTAGGGGTGTGCACGAATGTATTTTTTGCATTTGAATTCAAGTCAAATTGAATATTTGAAAGTTCGATTTGATTTGAATTCCAAAAATCCAGATTTTCAAAAAATCCTTTTCAGATCCGGTTATAGAAATGTTGATAAGATTCATATCCGATACTCAAATTTGCACAAATGCGGATTTATTCCATATGCATCCTGTATGTATCCCATTTTCATTCTGCATTATATGCGCAAATATTTATAATTTTCAGGCATATTCGTATATGATGGATACAAATCTACTCATTTGAATTATTCAAAAATCCATATCGTTTCAAAAATTTGATTCAAATTTGAATGTTGACATTCGACCGATTTGAATTAGATTTTTTAATTTTTGAATACCATATCTGTGCATATCCCTAATGGAAGCAAAAGCTTTCAATCTTTTCTTTGCAGCTGGACCAGAGAACAAGGGTGGAGTACTTGAGGCTCATAAAAGAAACACTGCTTAATATTGTTTTTGAACTAACCCATTGTGATTTGGTTATGCTTTTGAATCATTACTCAGTATGGTAGGATTTTTTTTCCAAGTTGAGTCATGTTGAATTTATGTCTTAGATATCTATTTTTGAAGCAATTTCTTTACAAGGTGACAGAAGTTCTAGTGGAGTAAAGGTTTGGGTTTTGTTTTCCCGTGAGAAAAATCCATAGGCTCTGAAGTAATGTTTGCTATGTAGGAAAGCATAAAATCAACTTAGGCAAACAAAAACACAATCTGTTATGCCAGAAAATCTTCCACTGGCCAAAAATAAAAAGAGAAACACCACGCCAGTAGCATTCTGGGCAGTGCTAATAAGCAAGAATTCAAGCTAAAATGTGGTAGTGCTCATAATTGTTTGCATTCTATCCGGCAATTCTTTCCCATCCTTGCTTGTATGGTTTCTGTAAATAAGATTAATTATATTTTTATTCCACAAAAACTTTAATTTTGATCTGTGCAGACAAGTTGTTCTCTGACTCAGCTCTCATATCCTATTTTGAGAAACATGCTGTATTTTGAAATGTGTTAAGCACTTGCTAACAAAAAATATATATCTAAGGAAACTAATGGATGGAGCAAATTTATATACTGCTGTACTAGTATTTTTCAAGATGGCTCACACAATGTAAAATAAAATCCAACAACATTAAAAATAAATCCAACACCTTAAGCAGAGTATTTTCACACATTAAAATAGCCAACATCAAGTGGAGTATATATTTCTTATTTCTAGTATTCTCCCCCAAAAGACATTAGGGCAGAATAGTAAAATATACTGTATACAGATCTAAAATCAGCATTATTAAAACTGTTTTCCAGTATAATCCACTAAATGCAGCAACAATGTATCGGTCCCTAAACTGATGTCCAGATTCGATTCCTTCACAATGCAAGGCAAATTTAAATAGTGTAAATTGAACAATTTGACATTGATATAAAATGAGGAGTTGTAAGAACTGTGACTAAAATCTTCAACACTACATTTTTTTCCATGGCACCATTTTCTTTCCAGTGCTCATGCTGTCTCTGGACTCTCTTGAGCCTGAAGACTGCAATCTTTCTGGCTCTCTTCTCAGTGGTCACCATCCATCAGCCTCTTCCTGCACCTCTTTCTGCACCTCTTTTCATCCAGTAAGCGGTTCACCAGCAGTTTTCTAGCCCAGACAGGCGGCAACAATGCCTGTATTAATGCCCTTACTGTTCTGATGGTCCCAGTTAGCACTTATTTGAGCAATGCCTAACTGAGGGTAGGCGTCATGCTCCCAGTTCCTCTAGATCTGTGGCTTTTTTCAGTGTTTTGGGGGGGCAAGCTCCCTCACACCAGCAATCATCTCTACTTCCATGATTGCTTCCTTCTCCAGATTGGTTGCCTTCTGGTGTTTTTTGCAGCAAACCAAACTACAACAAAATTGTAGGCTGCTATAAACTGAAGAAAGCCCAAAATCATTGTCGTTGTAGTAAAACAAGTAGTAAAATTGAAGCCATTGTAGTAAAATTGAAACCATGTAAACTGAGTAGCTTCTGCATATCAAAAGTAGGAACTGGGCATCAACTTAGCGATGAAGACTAAAATTAAGAGGTAATGGCTAAAAAAATGAGCGGGTCTTCAATATTTTATGTAACAGTTTCTCTTTTGGAATAATTCTTAGTTGAAAGGGAAGAGAGTTCTGTTACAACAGCTACTTCCAGATGTTGCCTCTGATGTTGAAAGAACTTTCAAAAGAACTTCATCTGCTGGTCTTCAAACTTGAGTTGGCTTCTCTGGAAGTTCCAAACCTGTCAGAATTTTGTAAACCATTAACAAGACCCTGCTTTGGAACCAGTAGATTACTGTTAGGCCAGCACAGAGTCTTAAAAACTGGTGTTAGATATGTATGTTTACTTGCCACAAGCAGCATTCTCTGGGAACCGTACAGGATTTCCATCCAAGACATTTTTAATACAATACAGTAAACCAGACAGAGGAATGATTAGAGTGTGGACACTAAGGTCTGGCTGTCAGTGGCTTGAGGTGATACTCTAGGTCAGTGATGGCTAACCTTTTGAGCTTGGCGTGTCAAAATTCGCAAGAAAACCCAGCTGTGTCACATCTAGAAATATCCATAATTTTGTGATATTTGTAGCTCTAGTAAAAAAGTTATATTTTTGATATATGTATTTTATTAAAAGCAAAAACAAATAATTCTTTACATTAGTGACTTTTGTTGCTGAATTTCATTTGCTAAATCTTCAATTGAAAGTTGGTATTTCGTACACTTCAAGGACAAGCAAGCACTACATGCCCAGGGTGATCATGTGTGTCACCCAAAAGGGCTTGGCGTGTCAACTGTGACACGCGTGTCATAGGTTGGCCATCACCGCTCTAGATGAAGTTAAACATAGCTGTTCTTTGCTGCTGAAACCATCTATGTGACACTGTGGTATCAAGAAGACTCAAACAATTTGTTCTTAAGAGAGTATTGTCCCATTTAAAACAGGTTGTTCTAACAAGTCCTAGATCTAGGTGCTTTTCACACTTAAATTCCCTGGGGCAGGCACATATTCTCTATTTTGAGTAGGCTTAGACCGTAATCAGACAGCAAAACAAAGCACCTCTGAGGCACCTCTGAGAAGGCCTTGGTGCTAGGATTGTTCATTCACCAGTCTGGCCCTCTCCTAAACATTCTGTGCTCGAAAAGGCAGATTCGAGGAGGGTTGGGAGGATGAGGGCAGGTTTCTCCTGGACCTTATTATATCGTCGTTGCTGCCTTTGAGAAACTCATATTAATGTTCAAGGATTTGCTGGAGAGTCACTTAGAGCTCTGTTACAGCTGAACTAGTAGTTAGAGACAGGAGAACTATTTCCCCATTCTGAGTTTTCTGGCAGCTAGTGTGTGGTTACTGATCCATGCCATCACATCCACCAGTTTCCACTGACTCAGTCTTTCCTCCTCTGCTCCGCTCTCACTTTAACTAAGCTGATTAGACAAATTTCTCCTTTTCTGTTTCTCTCCTCTCCCCTTGTCCTGTATCCCAGAATTTGTTTTCACTTGGGGCAATTCAACAGAAAAACAAGAGTGTGTTTTTAGAAGCATTTTATATTTGGAAATAATATGATCTCCTGTGATGACTGGCTTCTGTTCCTGTTTGTTTATTCCAACAGTTGCTGAAATAGTAAAAGAGCTGGAAGGAAATGAGAAGACTCGAGAACAGCTTGAGTCTCTAAAACGTAAGGCAGATGTAAGTTGATAGGGTTTGACTCCGGCCTAGTTATCAGAAATAGATATGTATCATTTTGTGAAACAAATATTCCTCAGTGGACTTTTTCAGAGATGGTAGTGGTCAACTGTCAATGCACACAGATCATTAGGCTGCATCCAGATGTCAGTTACAAATTCTGCTATATTTGGTTGCAGGGGATACGTTCCAGGTCCATCTGTGGTCACTGAAAAACCATGGATATTTCAAATGCAGGGAAATGCACTCAGTTTTCCATAATTCCTATGAAATCCCACAAGATTTTACAGGAATTATGGGAAATCTCACCTCATTTCATGCAATTTCCTGAATGCTCCAGGTGTCTGAAAAGCTTCAGGTAGGCATAATGGTACCGGCTGGGGGCGGGGGGAGAGAGGCTGGTCCACTCACCATGGAAAAGTGAAACTGCGGTAACCATATTAGCGGATACAGCAGTCCAACTGTATTGGAATAAAGCAGGGCTATACCAAAATATCCATGCTTTATCCAAATACAGTGGAGTAAGGAACCTTATTTGAAGTTGAGCACAACTACTTGCAAGTTGTTTGGAGACAGTAGACCGCTAAACAGTTATAAGGATATGCAGAGAAAGGGATGAGTTAAGAGAGTTAAAAAAATCTTTTTTTACTTTTCATTTAATTATTTCTTAGTATCTTTACTGCAGAACTTTATATTCCCTAGACCTTCTTCATTAAAAAGTAATGTTTGTGCTACTGTTGCAGAGCATGACATTTACAAAGCACCAGACGGAGAATGAGATAGATGAAATTCATAGAGATTATCGTAAGTAATGCAATTATTTCATTACTTTTTTTTAAAGAACAGTTCTCTTAAAAAATGTATGCATGCTAAATGAATCAGTATTAAAATGCTCATCCTCTCTATATTTTGTGCTATTTTTCTTTAAAACTTGTATGCCAAAGGGGAAAAATCAGAGCATTCTGCAGTTTCAGAGGGCCACCACTGTGAAGCAGAACTTTTTAATGGCTAGTTCTGATAAATCTGCTCAGCAAGCAAACAAGCTTTTACTTGTTTTGGTTAATCTGGATGTGAGCAAGGTGATTCTTTATCTTGGAGTGTAATCCAACTTGTCATAAACAAAAGTCAAAGAAGATGAGTTGTCTTACATATTGAAACTTTACCTAGTTGATGGCTTGTTACCACCTATCCCAAACCACAGATGGTATTGCATTCACATGTGTTGGAATTCAATTAGTTATGTCTCAGTTGGCAAACCATGATATTGTTATCTTAATTAAGAGTGCAGATTGCAGTATCAGAGCGTCTAGGGTTTGCTGATTTCTATTCACCAGAAAGTAGATTTATCCTAAGTATTATCTGAAGCAGTCATTCCTTGTTCCACCTTGGCCAACATTGTCTATATAGCTGATGATTCTCAAGCTGATGAGGCAGACTCCTGCATCCCTAGATGGTGATAGTGAATAGAAAATCTGTCCTCTCAGCGAGCCCTTAGGAGAAACAGGGCTGTAAGACCTCTGTATCCGACCTATTAAGAGATCAGTTTTTTAAGAGCTCCCTTCTACATCCTCTCTAGTTCTTCCTTCAGTCCCTGATACTTCCTCAGTTTCTCACACTTTCTTCCTGATTTTCTCATCAGACAACAAAAGAGACAGAGGTGCCTCAGAAACAGTATTGTGTGGCCCTCAAGTTCCCAACAAGATGTTCATGAGAGGGCAGAGGGGCAGAGTAGTGTGAGAAGATTTCCACCTCAGTGTCTTCTCTAAGCTACTTCAGAAGATCTTTTTTTTGCTGTATCTATGGCTAAGTCTCGTACCATGATGTCTCATTGATTGACCAGTACTAGTTTCTTGGCCTGGATAGGAAAGTCTTAACAGGAACTTGGATGTGGACAAATATTCATAACATTCACTTTGCATATGGATTCATACAGATTTGGGCATTTGTACATGAATAAAATATTACGATATTCGTACATTAACATTTGTACAAATAGTTTGGACATTCATTAAACTTGGGAGGCGGGAAAGCGACTGAGCCAGTCACATCTGCAATGGATCCAGAGTGCATTTGATATGGATAAAGAGCAGATTAAAAGTGGATTCAGGTCGGATTTGATGCTTTCAGAGTGGATTTGTTAAGGCAGTGATGGCAAACCTTTTGAGCTCAGTGTGTTAAAATTCACAATAAAACCTAGCTTAACTCGAGTGTCATGTCACATATAGGAATATCCATAATTTTGTGATATTTGTAGCTCTAGTTAAAAAAGAGTTATATTTTTGATATTTGTATTTATTGAAAGCAAAAGCAAATCATTCTTTACATTAGGGACTTTTTTGTTGCTAAATTTCATTTGTTAAATCTTCAGTCGAAGGTTGGTGTTTGTACACTTCAAGCCCAAGCAAGCGCTACTAACTTCATCTGTCAGTCGGTTTCTTGTATTGGTTTTAATATTTCTTGTAGGCCGCAAGCCAAAAGCAGCTTGCGGCCTACAAGATACCGAACGGCAACAACATGCCCAGGTACCAGGGTGTCATTGTGTGTCACCCAAAAGGGCTTGGCGTGTTACCTGTGACACGCATGTCATACGTTCACCATCACTGTGTTAAGGGATACGTATCAGATATGTATGCATTCACGTTGGATACATATCGGATACATATCTGATACGTATTTGTTCATGTCGGATATTCGTACAAATTTGTACTAATACATTCGTATCAAATAGAATCCTACCACATTTGAAGGGGATCTATTGTATGAATACAGATTTTTTAACATTCTATTCTATATGAATGGAATGTCAAAAAACCCATTCATGCACATCCTTATAAAGTAGTAATTAGATTGGAATCCTTCAATGGCTGATAATAACTTGACTGTAAATAGGAACTTAAATTGTATATAGTTGGATGTGCTTAGAATGTTGAACTGTTCTGGAAAGAAAATGCTATGCCTTCTCTTAATCTCCTTCTCATGAATTGTTTTCCATAATTTTTTTTGCCTATGTTGATACATAGTTTCATTTCTTTTGCTTCTAAGTGAGATTATCAGGTATTTTAATATGACTAGTAATGTATAAAATTTAATTGTAATGTTCAACTAGATCCTTATTAAACTCTTTTGGGGGAGGAGGATTTGCTACAAGCAGCTGCCATTAACCTTTCCAGTAGTAGAAGTATCTAAGGGTAGCTAAGGGGAAAATACCTTAAAAGGCTAAAAATCCCAAAGGAATAGCATATCCAAAGTTTATAAATATATCCTGAACCAGAGTGATGCAAAGGGGTGCAGATTATTTTATTTTGTGTTGTTTCAAATTTGTAGTACTATTCTAACAACATTTGGAGAACTGAAAAGGAAAAACAAACTACTGAAGAATGTTACTGAAATACTAAAGATTCATTCATTGGCAAGCAGTATCTCTGACAGTGAGATTCATTGTCCCATGTGCTCAGAAGGTTAATAAATACAGATAAGAATAAAGATGTGAAAGCCACAAAAATCTATTTTTATTTTGCATTTTATTTATTTTTTAATTTTGGTCTTGTATGCTGTCTTGGGGTCTTTGGATAGAATGCAGTATATAAATGTAAAGAAAGGAATAAAAAAGCAGCCAAGACTGTTATATATTGAAATGGACAAGATGTGACAATATCTCTCCTTTCCCCAGATGAGTCTAGTCAACACATTTGTTCTAGTGCAACATATAAGATTTTCCTTTGATTTGACGACACATTTGACACATTTTCTTATATTTGATCTTTAACATCAAATGACCTTTTGTATCAAAAGCACTCTCATTTGCTGAGTGAAAGGAAAATTGGAAAGATCTATTCATGATTTGTAAAGATGCATGACTTATAGCATAGGATGTTATCACTGTCAAAAGTGAAAGGGTCTCTCGGTTAATGAAGGAGTTCTGTTCCCAGAAAACAGAAACAATGTAAATTCAAAATAAATCTGAGGTTTAGGAGAACCTCTGCAAAAGCCTCCATTGACTTGCATTGGGATGACCAACCCACTTGAGATTTTACATTGCCTTAAAAAGGGGGTTGAGTTACTGTAAGCTAAGGAACCTGCGTTCATATGGGTACAACACAGCTGTCTCAGTTAGGGGATCTATCAGAAAAAAATACATTTGTATATAAAAGGTGTGTGTGCAAAAAAAAAAGTTGTGTGTCCCGAAACAAATTTTGTGTACCAAAAGGCAATATGCCAAGCACTCACCATACTGTCTGCACTCACTTAGAAGCATGCATGCACATTCCATTTGGTGTACAATAATACTGCAACAGACACCAAAAATACTCTAAGCAGTTGTAAAACCACCCCAAGGCATTCCAAAAGCACCATGCTTTCTATGCTCCACTCACAAGTAACCAAACTCACCAAACAATGCAGACCATATTCAGAACTTGATCTCTCAGACCAGAGGTCTTTTCAACACTTGGCCTTATTCTGGTATATATCTTGGGATAGTGGTCTGTTGTGCACATGTTAATGCAGACTAGGCATGCCTCCAGACAGGGATGAAAGCAGCTCCTTCATAGTAGCGGCAGAGCATTCTACACCACTACCCCCACCCATGCATTAATGCATGCTTAGCTTAGAATGTTCCACAGCCACTCTGCAGGGATGCGGAAGCTTGCATTCTGCCAGCCTGGCAGACTAGGAGCCGATTTGGCATCCTGCAAAGCTTCTAATCTGCCAGCCTGGCAGGATGGAAGCCCCTGCTCATCTTTGACAGTGTCTGGAGGCAACCTAATGTGATGCCCGCTCCTCTGTCAGGGTGGGTATTTAACTTTCCAGACCCTCCAGTGCTTCTGTTATATTTTATTTGCTTTAGGTAGTGTTAAAGAAGCCGTTTCAGCCGAACCTTTCCCAGCCCTGCACTGTAAAGAATGCCACTTTCACTTTTTCCCTATTAATAAGCTGTGAAGTGGTTCCTGTAGCAGCCGACCGTGGCACCGATCTCTCTCTTCACTCTCCCTTAAAGCTACAGAATCCCCCTTTTTCGCTAACGTTCTGTATATAACTTTAGGAAATAAATACCATAGAACAATTTCTGTCAAAACAAGGAAACTGTTCTTTATTGTTTACACCTCAGTTATAA
>MTQE01001141.1:23966664-23978460 GCA_014337955.1 Aspidoscelis marmoratus | reverse complement strand
GAAACTGTTCTTTATTGTTTACACCTCAGTTATAAATAAAGCAAGGAATGTTCGATTCACTTTATCAACTCAGCTTGCGTAGCCTTGAGCTAGTGTTAAGGATCCCCTGTGCCTGCCTTCCCAAGACCAGAAAACCCGGATCTATCTCTGTTCCGTTTCCCTCAAAAGTGCTTCTAGCCCCCTTGTGAACCCTGGACCAAGAAACTAAGCATTGAACGATTCTTTCAGTGTGGCATCGCTTTTTATACTCTCTGCTTAGCACGTGCTGCTTCTAATTGGCTGTTCCTGTTACTTTCCCCTCCCCTTCAGGTTAATCTGCATAAACTCCACCCACTGCTTACCTGTTTCTCCAACCTTATCTGCATTTAAATACATATTATACAATGCATTCATTCTTTGCAATGAATACAATAAATACTTTAAATAAACATGAGGCATCACACCTATGACAGGCCTTGTATTCAGACATCAGACCCATATTCTGGGATAAGACCAAGTGCAGAAAGGCCCAGAGATGAGTAGAAATATGGCTTCCTGGTGAAGAGGAAAGTCCCAGCATGTTGCAGGGTTGATCTCTTTTTGTTGGCAACCTATGCAATAGCAAGTAAATTGAGGGGAATAAAATTTTACAAACTATATTAAATTGTGACATGGACAGATATACAGCATGTAAATCAAGAATCAACTGTGTTCATAAACAACTTTTGCACATTGACCTGACATGTGAGGATGGGTTGGAGCCATCACCATTAAGCCTGCCATATAGGTTGCACATGATGTTGTTTAATATGTTGAAAAGGACCATAATAGATAAAAGGTGTTTAACTGCTGACAAATTCTTAACAGTATAGCAGGGATTTAAGTTAATGTGTACATTGTAAAATGTGTAAGTGAAAGTGTTTAAGAGGAGCAATAGTAGAAAAGCTCGAGGAGGGAAGCTCTGGCAAGTATTACTTTTGTAATGGAGTTATTCAGACATTTGTTCTCACTCTGGAAATGGCAGTCATAAACCTGGATGTTGTGCTTCTGGAAACCAGATTTTCAGTAAAGTGTTTCACTTGGCTTCTAAGCTAGTTGATGAGTTACTCAGGATGTTTGCTAAGCTATGAAGTGTCTCCCTGAGCACATTTGGTATCTCTAGGGAGTGTAAGGAGAATGTGTTTGCCCAGTTCGACAACTCTGTGAGGTGTACTGGGAAAATGAAGCTTAACAAGTGCATTGGATTTAAAAACTGTTGTATCTATTAAGATCTGTTTAGACAAAAGTTTCAAATTCCTATCTCTTAACTCTTGCTTCACTGTCTAAAAGTCCCCTCAGGTGTTGTTAAAATTAAGGAAGATTGTGGGGTGGTGGTGTTTGGAGTAGGGATGTGGCAAATGGCACTTCGTTGAGGCATGATCCACAGTTAGAGGCTTGGGACTGTTTGGTTCTTTACCTGACAACCCCAGGCTCCCCTCGGCACCTTTATGCAACTCACATGTAGATGAACTGCAACAAAATGGTGCGGGGAACTCACTAATTTTCCAAGGTGCACCAACTGTCATTATAGCTCTCTCCTTGGGGGGGGGGGGCTGTGGCATTGTCACAAGTCATTGCATGGGTATAGACAATGCAGTGTCCCAATGCAGTGAAGCACATTGTGGCCCTGCCATGGAGAGGGTTATAATGATAGTGGTCACACTTTGGGAAATCAGTGAGTTCTCCGCATCATTTGGTTTTGACTCATCACTCGAGAGTTGCATAAAGGTGCTGAGCAGAACCTGGGGTTGTGAGGTAAGGATCTTGACAATCCCAGACTCCTAACTGCAGTTTACACTGACAAACTGCAGTTTGACATATCTCTAGTTTGAAGTACTGCAGCATTATTCATTAAAACATCATTATATTCCCTTTTTTTTCATTTGCAAATTTAGCAAATGAGTGTCACCAACATTTTAAGTCTGGCAGACATTTGGAATTGTAAGCATTTGAGGATTAAGACAGAGGAAAAGTGACTTGATTTATAGTCTGATTTTGAGGGATTTTCTCACCCATGTATTTCAGAACTAGACAGAGTTTGGAAGGAGATTGTTGTCAGCAGTGTGTGTGACCATTTTCCCCTAAGAAAGTTAGTAACAAGAAAAAAGAGCAACTTCAGTGGTGGGGTAAAGTGAGGATACAAGTTGCATAAATACCAGCTGTCTAAAATATTTTTCCTCTGACAGAATTATTGCCTCAGAATTTTTTAACCAGGATACCCATTTGCCATCTTTTGAGTTTATCTGGAATGGAAACCAAATGGTGATCTGTTTTTGTGAAACTGCCTTTGTAAGAAAGCTGCTCAGAAAACATCACAGACTCTACTAAATATTTCATTGCACATGGCTGGGAATATTCCATTCTGTTCCTTGATCGAACAGCATCTATTAGAAATGCTTCTGTGTATAGCTGTTAGATGTCTTCCAGGCTGGAGGGACAGGCAGGATGCCTTTACGACCATTTGCTGGGATTTGAGAACAGATGAAGGTTTGCCCTTGTCTCCGCTTGAGATGCCCATGGGAAATTGGGGAGCATGTCCTTGAGATGCCTGTGGGAAATTGGTCCCACTGTGTGGGATAGAATGCTGGACTAGATGGACTGTAGCCTGATCCAGCAGGGCTCCTCTTATGTTCTTAGTTCTTCAGTGGAAGAACCATTGTTTGATGCTTTCCACATAGTTTTCATGGAATGTGTCTCTTGATTAGGGTTAGTCAGGTTAGGGATATGACAAGGAAATTTGTCCCAGTAACTCTCAAACTAGTGTACTTGAGATGCTGCTGGATGAGCTCTTTCATTGGCTTTCTAGAGCTTGCTTGTAGCTTCTGGGACTTTAGAATAGAAATGTGCATGAGCATAAAATGTCGCTTTTGTTTGTGATTAACCCAAACTGTAAATGGGGTGAACCATTTAACCTTAAATGAAGAACTAGAAATTTGAGATGCTAAAAACAGCCTTTAAATGTTGTTAGGGGAACCACATGTAGTACAGGTTAGCCTGTATTCGTGAAGTTACTGGAAAAGTAGAGTGGGTTGTGGTGGTTTTTGATGCCATCATCATGCAGTGATGCACTGATGCCGTTTTGCCTGCTCTGCAGGCTTCAGAAAGGTGAGAAGAAAGTAAGCACCCAATTCTTCTTCCAGCTATTGATACAAATTTAGAGTTAGTCAGCACTGAATGTGACCTATGTAACCATGGTTAGGCACTGTTTTAACTGTTTTGAAACAGTGATTTGCACACTTTGTTTAGCAGTTATGAAAAATACAGCATCCATCAAGATTTCATCAGTCTAAGATTCAAATTTTACAATTTCAGCAACTTAGCTGGATACTCTGTTTTTCTTCACTTTCAATGTCTTTTCCTCTTCCCCAATAGACTACTTTGTCATTAATCTTGGCTGCTGTTTAATTCTCATTGTACGAGTATTTCTATTAAAGGCTTCATGTTTTATTTTCCAGTTTTACAAACGTTTTAACATATAACCATTCTAACCCCTTTTTCTGATTTCTCAGTATTCTTATTTTGTCTGTAGTTCTGTTGGAACTCATCCATTAGAAAGTGGCACAATATGTATTATACTTTTTGAATGTTCAGATTATTTTAAATGCATCATCTGAGCAGCAAGCCTGATTAACTTAACAAAGAGATGCTTTGGAGTGTATAAAACTGAGCTAATCTGTGATGAAGGGTTTTTTTTTTTTGGTCGCTTGGAGATGGAACAATAATTTTTTAATTTTTAATTTACTGTAATCATGGTCATAGCAATATGTATTATAATTTTCTTTGTCTTCCCTTGCTATTCACTTTCCTAGGAGCCAAAAGTGTATAAGGTTGAAGCCAGTTTGATCTTACATATAAGCCAATCTGGTTAGAATGCTGGACTCTTTATCTGGAGGTCCCCTGGTTTGAGTCCACACTCCTGCACTAAGCCAGCTCTGTGACCTTGGGCTTTACATCACAGGGTGTCTGTTGTGGGGAGAACAGAAGGATTGCCCGCTGCTTTGAGTCCCCTTAAAAGGATGAGAAAAGTGAGGCATAAAACCCAACTCTTCTTCTTCTGGAGTGTCTAGGTGGAAATGCTATTCTGTAGCCACCAGCCCTTACATTCTTAAGGGTGACAGGATTATAAATAGGACCTCTTCTGCTTCGTTCGAAACATATACTTGCAAAATGTCTTCTGTGAAGGAGTCTCTTTGATAATAGCTCATGGGAAGTATGACCAGGTCATTTGTGTTGAATGTGAAAGCAAGGGACCTGAATAAATGTTTTTGCTAGAAAGCTTTCTTATGGAGAGAGGGATTAGAAATGTTCCTAACAGTCTCAAGTTGCTAATTCCATGGTTGTTTCTGGCTTCTTCAGATTATGAGGTGTAGAAGATACGCCTTTTAAAAACAAACAAGCAAAAAACTTCCCTGCATTTGATTTTTGTTTTTGTGATATCCTGATAAAATAAAAGAACAAAACAAGCAATTTTCCTTGTAACTGTCCTTTATAAGCATTTAATATCCAGAGACATCTGTTCTTTCTGCGCTGCAGGAAAAACAGAGTTTAAACCCATATAGCTGAGAGTATTTGCCCTATGTGCATAACTACCAAGATTCAGCTCAAGGATCAGATCAAAGGTAATGAGAAATATAGCTATTGCCTTGAAGAATACAGAATTGTGGAATTGGAAGGGACCAGAAGGTTCATGTAGTTCAACTGTTTTGCAGTGTCCATGAGTTGTAGCCAAGTTAGGAGACCAACATTCAGCCAATTGATATCCTTCAGATATTTTCAACTAGATTTCCTTCACCTTTAGATAGTGCTCCTACCTGCCTATGTGTGAAAGGAGAATCTATCCCCATGTGGCCTAGCCTGAAAAGGCTGGCATGGGGTGGGACACCCCTCCCAGGCCTGTCCTCATTGGGTCCGGCTGGACCTAGGAGCGACAGGACTCTCCGGTCCCTTCCCTGCATTTTTGCAGGATCTAGGGGTTCTTGTTGCTGCTGGGTTCCAAAGTGGCATGCCCGGCTGGTAGCACTGTGCACCTGTGCGCACCAGCTGTTCTGATTGGCTGGCTGATTGTAGCTAGCCAATGAGAGTTGGCGACACACACAGACGCCCAATGCTGCTGGCCAGGCTCGCCACCTTGGAACCCAGTGGTGACGAGGTAAGTGCTTGCGCATCCCTGCATAGTCTTGTGCCTGTGTGTGTGTGTGTTTCCTGCAGGCCCTAGGGGACCCAATGGGGACAGGCCTAGGGCGGGGCCTGCAGCTGTCAGGGAGGGAGTGTGCAAGTGTTCTCTCTCCTGTACAGCTGCGGGACAGCCAGGAATGGCCACTGACACCCTGGGTCAGGTGTGGGGCGGTTCCGAATGGAACCACCAGCCCAGGGTGTGGGCACTCAGGGCAGTCTGGGGCGGTTCCAAATGGAACTGCCAGCCCAGTGGAGCGAATGCTCCGTCCCAGGGCATCCCACACATGTTCCTCTGGCCGATGTGCGAAAAGGCCTCTAGTTGGTGAACTATGATCTTGGTAGTTATGATAAGAAACCTTGGTAGTTATGATAAGAAATGACAGCATGAGTCCATCAAATCATGTATACTACACCATATGATTTTATATACTTTAATCAGGTCCCCTCTTAAAAATCATCTTTCGAGGCTGAAAAGGCCTAGATATTGCAGATTTCCAGCCCCTTAATCATTCAACAACATCTAGGGAGCTAAACATACTTTAACCCATAAATAGGACCCACCCCTTTTAATGTGGTTTGTGATGCTTGCCACCAGTAGGATTAAGGATGTGTCAGAATTTTTTTTAATGATTGCCTGTGGCTGAACATTGTTTCCTGTGAAACCTTTTTTATTCCTGCACAACAGAGTTGATTCTTGATGCCACCTGTGGCAATACTATCATTTTCTTTTCTGTGTTTTTCATTTAAAGTTCTGCATAGCTGTGTTTCATATGTGCATGCTAACCACAGCTAGTTACAGAAGGAAAGATTTATGTCCTTCCCATTTTTTTAAAAAATGTCATTTTATTTTCTGGCTTTTGGAATACGCCTCAAGTATTGTCTGTTTGTATTCTGCTTTCATGGAGGCTTGGCCTCCAGAATTCTCTGTGGATGAGCTGTGTTCCTGAAGACTCCTAGAAAATGTAACATGTGTGCAGTGCAGAAACATAGAAAACATTAACTGCTATGTGAAGCTTTCACAAGTGTCTTTTGAGTAAGGTTCAGAGGGCAGCTGTATAATTTCCACTGAGATTGTGATTAGTTACATATTTCCTGTTTTACCTGAGCTTTTAGCCACCAAGAAGTTTCCCAGAGGATGTTTGTTGAGTATTCAGTATTATTCCTTAGTAAGTCTGAATATAAAAGTATGTTCCTAAACTTTTATTAAATATTATGCTCTGGGATGAGTTCTTTAAAAGTTAAGTGGAAAACAATGGTCTACTTATTCAATTATTTCAAGATGTTTGCCTAACAAGCCAGTTGTATATCTCAACCCTAGAAGAAGCCAAATGAACTCAGTCCATGCTGTTAATGCTAAAATGTAATTAACAAATAGGAGACAGAACCCATATGTCAAGAAAAGGTTATAGATATTTGCAACTTATATTCTATTCTGTCTCTTTTATAATTGATTGTGGTGCAACCATATCTTGCCTTCTTGACCTGGTCCTTTTGAATTAGGAAGCTGTCCAGATACAGTAGCTGACTGATTTTATGCCTCTGATGTTTAAATATGTAAACTATCACAGGAGTCATAATGAAGGATAATATCCAAAAAAAATAAATATAATGAAAATAAAATTGCCCATAAGCAGCTATGTTTTCTCTGCCCTTGATCTCATTAAAAATGCCCCCTTCTCCTTTGGTACATGATGTGTTCTGATAAAAATTTAGAAGGTAACATCCACTGTCTTCTGTCTGAGTCTTGAGTTTTTCAGATTCTTTTAATGAACGTCATATTAGGAGTATCTGAAGTATATGAACATTGAGAGAACCATGGAAACTGACATATGTATTCAGAGTGACTATAAGTGCTCAGAGAACTCTATTAGATGGTTAAATGGTGAAAGACACAATTAACGGGAACATTCTGAAACACAAAGGCACCAGAAATCATACACATAAATCTGTGGTTAATATTTCCCTTTTATTTTTCTGGAGTGCCTGCCACAATCTTATAGTGGATGTGCTTTTTGGTTTAAATATGGCGTAATAGATACATTTGTGTGTACACACACACACATATACAAATGTATCTGTTATGTCATATATATAAACAAATAAATAAAACTTCCTTTAGGACTATTCTGCTATAAATGATTTATTTGACGAAGAGGTCTGCTGCTCATAAAATCCTCTAGGCAGTGAGAAAAGCTCAAGAGAAACACAGAACCTATAAATTTTAAACGTGTGCTGCAGTATTTTCTGAAGCCAATCGGATATATAATCTTGAATATGCTTCTTTATGCATCTTCCTCTGACTGCTTTGGGTCAGGTAGCACAAGAGAGGATAAAAATCATTGTCTTGCCATCTTAATGCCATTGTTGTTGGGAACCAGTGAGTTGTGACCGATTCCTGGTTGACTTCAAGGGTGCCTCTGTGCGGTTTTCTTGGCAGAGACCCAGATATGGTTTGCCGTTGCCTACTTCCAGGGAGTTGCTGGGGATTAAACCTACAACCCTTTGAATAATCACTAAGTTGCAGCTTCCTGTATATGGGGTTATGTGGAGTTTAGTTTCTCATCCTTTCTCTAGTCTCTTTACTAATGTTAGAAGAAGGAAGGAAGCCATTTTCTCCATCCTTATATTTAATAGCTACTCACAGAGTATTCTAAAGAAGCAGCTGTATGAGGCTATTCACCTTGAGTATAGGAGGATTATACCTCTTTCCAAATATCAAGGATTTTCTGACCACAGCCAGTTAATTAGAAATGCAGAACTTAATGATGCTGTGCATAGTTGGAGAGCATCTGGTCTCTTCAAAAGCAAAAGCAGTTTCGTGAAATCAATGCTATTTCTCTCCAGTATGTATTAAGTCTTCGTTATCCACCTTCTTCTTTTTTTTGAAGGATTCATTTCCAGCATGTATTCAATGAGAGGTGGCATCATATTAAGCTCCTGGTATAATTTGGGGTTTTCAGTCTGGAAACAGATGGATGCAGGTCCTTGCTCATTTCGGTAACCTTGAAAAAAATATGAAAAGGGCTCCCTATTCAAGCCTCAGAATTTACCATCTGGAGAGTTGCACCAAACCACCGTACACAGTGTTGAACTAGATGGACCAATGTTCTGACCTGTTTTCCATTGCAGAACTGTTAGTTATGCAGCAAATAAATGCTAGTTAGCACAGATTCAGGAAACTGAGCTCTTTCAAACTTGGCATTTGATGAGAAATAAAATAGCAAAGCGGGGTGGTGGTGGTGGTTAGGTAGAAATTGATAGTAGAAAGACCATGACACAGGTTTATGAAACTATTCACAATGTGGAAGAAATGAAGAAAAAACATTTTTATGTGTATGTGTGTAAGTCTTTTCACTTACTTTACTGGTAATGAAGATCACCCAGGTGATGCTAGTTTATAGGTGATTTAGGACAGGAAAATTGTCTGAGACCCTTGCTGCACTGAGATTCACTTCAGTATTGGAGAGGACAAACTAAAAACACTTGACACTCTTCAGTTGCATTTGTTCTGTCTGGTGGGTTGCTGGAACATGAGCCACTCACTTTAGGGTAATTAAGAAGTGTGGAATGTGGGGGAGAGGTGTGAGGAGAGTGTGGACAGTTAGAAAGGATAGTTAGGGAGAGAGGAGAGAAGATAGTTGATGGGTTGAGAAGAGTTGAAAGGATGGTGGATTAATAGAGCAAACAAGAGACCAAAGGTGAATAAACACTGCCAAGGGCTGAGACATCACATATTAAAGGCAGGAACAGACAGATTGTATCTACCCTTGATATGATATGAAATCTGAAGGAGAAAGAGGGAACAGCAGGGAAGGAAAGACAAGTTCACTCTTGAAAGACATTGAGGAGGGGAGTAAAAGTGGAGTGTGCTACTTCTTGCTCATTGGGGGAGGGAACATCTTATAAGTTATGTTATAGACTTGTAGCTTAGAATCATGCACTGGTTATTTTATTTTTCTCCCAGAGTTGACTTCAGTTCTGGAGAGGACTTTCTGTTGTTCCAGACCCACTACTGCTCCAATTTCCAGAGGGAGATTGTGAATTCTCATGCCCTAGTGGGGGTATTTCAGTGTGTCTTACCACATTGCGATGGCCATCAGCTTCCCTGAGCTTTGGGCTGTGTATATGCTGGATGATTGGTTGATGCAGCACAGCAATCCTCGCTTTGCCGAAATGCCTTATTGTCCTCCGCTGAAGTGGCCACACAAGCCTCTACACATCCAGATTTGCAGGCACAAATAAAAATGAAAAACAATAAGGGATGTGTTTTCAGTGTTAAGAGCATTTTATAAGAAATGTTGATAACAGGGGCCGTAATTCACACCTACCATCGGATCTTTTTTTAAATGTGATTTTATCTCTGCGGAAGCTCTTCAGTTCTGCTTTAAAACGTGTCTAGTCAGGCCCTTCATGCATCATATAGGTAAACTAAGGGATCATCTACATGGCACTGAAACCCTGGTGTCATGGATGCCCTTTGAGGATTACTATAATGCGCTCTACATTGGGTTGCCCTTGAAGACGGTTCAGAAGCTGCAGCTGGTACAGAATGCAGCTGCTAGACTGCTGACTGGGGTGGCTGACTGTACACACATCACTTTCGTCTTAAAAGATCTGCACTGGCTGCCAATTCGCGATCGAGTCCAATGCAAGGTGTTAACTTTAACCTGTAAGACCCTAAATGACTTGGGACCCAAACATCTAAAGGAATGTCTCCTTCCATATTGACCTGCCAATGCCTTAAGATCTGTTTGGTCCTCCTGGTTATACCACCATCCTCAGCTGCAAAAGGGGTGGGCACCCAGGATAGTCTCCCCCTTGAGGTTTAGGAAAGCAGTGAAGATGCGCCTCTTTGCTCTGGCCTAAATGGGGATATAGCTTTGTCTCCCCACTTTTCAAACACTTCTCTTGTTTTAATTTGTATATATTCGGTTTTAAATTTTGCTACCTGTCCTGAGGTATAGGGCAGGATAAAAATGAAAATAAATAAATATGCAGCTATAGATGTGCAGGTTTGTAGTTGCAGCATTCTTCCATCAAACCTCTAAGAAGAAGGATTCTTGATAGTATCACATCCCATGGAGGCCTGTTAATGAGTTGAAGGATGGCAGTGCTTATGGAAGATTACAGTGTCATGGTGGATGGCTTTATACAAGTCAATGAAGAACAAAGCTTTCAGTCCTTCACCCATATGTTACAGTAGCATCTTTGTCGATTGGTTTGTTCCATGCTTATGGCTGTGTTTTTTTTTAACTGTTTTATTTTTAGGTAAGAAACACCGAGCTGAATTTCAGCTTTTAGTTGACCAAGTGAAAAAGAGAAGGAAAAACGCAAGTCAAATAAAATTAGCTGATAGATCAGAGCAGGAAGAAAGAACGATTGAACACCTCGACTCTGGTATGTATATCAAACTAAAGGAGTGTTGATTATGGAAATATATAATTCAGTGAAAGGAGCACAGTTTTTATGAGATTGACTTTAAAGTGTTTCCTATGGCTTTGCCCTACTGTTCCTTAAGTGAGGAAGAAAATTCTGGGGTTTGAGACAGTGCATTGTGATGGAAGAAAGATGGAAGAGGGATTTGTGTAAGAACTGCATTTTAATTTTGTTAGGTTAGGGCACTAAACACCTAAACATCCATATTTTAATTAACCAGTACTTGTCCTTTCCATTGCCCATCATACTCTTTGTCCTTTGGTGTGGTAATTGTGCTCATCATCCCTATATGCAAAAATAAATAAATAAAATCCTAGTATACCAGTCTACTTGCAAATATGACTTAGGAGAGTTAATGGCTATTATTTTATCCCATTTAAGGAAAAAAATTGTTTCTGATGGCATCTTTGGAAAATTTATTTTGTACTGGATGTTGGCAGTCAGCTGCATTTAGGTTATCTAAATCCCAGTCCTCCTAAAGTTAACAAGATTGCATTTTTGGCCTCTTTATGGCTCTTGACCTGTTTCCTTTTGCAAAGTGTGCATGAACAAAAATAAATAGAACTACCAAGATGCTTTTTGAACCTCATCACTGATACCATACATAACACATCAGGCCAGAACAAGTGTGAAAGAATTCCAAGAGTGTACATTATCACATTTAATCAATTAAGCAGTAGATATCCCCCTTTATATATTCCAGAAAACTTACTGAGTGGGAATAATCCAAATTTTCCAAAGTGATAGTTCCTCTAATTTTGGGGGATGGATTGTTTTTAAAAATCTAGAAACCCTATCAGCATATAATGGATTAACAATGTAAGAATGACCCATGAGGCCAACAAGTATTCAAAATTAAGTTGTTTACAACAGATAACAGAGTTATTTAAAGGGTAGACCTATTTAAATCTTCAGTGAAATGGATCCTACCATCCTGTAGACAGGTATTGCTTGTCTACAAGTATTCCATTGATCCCATGGTTCATAGAGAAGTATGACAGGGAAATAAAGTCCAACAAGATCTTCTGGAGGAAGTGTTGCCTGCCTCTTCTGGGTTATATAATTCTACTCATCCAGAAGTAACGTCTCATGGTTCCCCATGCTGAAAATAGTCCGAGGCCGCCTCAGGAGCGTCTCCATGCAAAGCCCTAATACGGGCTACATGCG
>MTQE01001141.1:23940723-23966553 GCA_014337955.1 Aspidoscelis marmoratus | reverse complement strand
GCGTCTCCATGCAAAGCCCTAATACGGGCTACATGCGAGACAATACGTGCCAAAAAAACCCCACTTTGCAAATGTACTCTTTCCAAAATTGGGGGCTAGCATGTATTGTCCTGGGGTCATGCAGACACTCAAGGGTTATTTGGGGCGCAGCTTGGCAGCCGCAGTATTAACGGGCAGGGTTTCGCCTCTGCTCCCTGTTCCTGCCATGTGTGCTGCAATCAGCAGCTGCTTGGGGATTTCTTTAAATAAACGGCTACAGTTATTACACCCCCCTTTCCTGATAGCAAGTCTGGAACCTGAATTGGGAGAAACTTTTGAGCCGGTTGCAAGTGGGGGGTGCCCACTGTCATGCGGATGTGCACACCTTTGCTAACCTGTGACGGCCAAGGAAAAGGAATGATCTTTGTGTTTGTGGAGGTGCAACTGTGGTGTTTGCTTGTCATTGCTGCAGCGGGCAGGACGGGTTATGGTGATGTCAACCTGGCTTCCTGTCAGGGGAGAAAGTGGGTGGGGAGAAAAAGATGTGGGTTCACACTGCGGCTTGCATGGGGCTAGGCACGTATGATTTGAATCCGCGTTGCCCCAAAACACATGGAGACACTTTATTGCGAGTTACAACACAGATTTTTATGACACACGTCACAAGCGAAGCTTCCATGGGGACGCAGCCTGTGTGTATCTCAACTTAAGTGATAACTTCCCTTGATGACTCCTGGTCCATTGTAAAGTGGAAATACAAACAATTGTGTCACAGTCTTTGCGCCAGCAAAATGTTTAGTTTGAGTTAGTTTGTCTCTCAACTTTTTTGTGCTCCTACTTCAGTCATCTCTGCCCATTAAAAAGCTGTTCTTGATGTACTCTTTAGGGAAGGAGCATTTGGTGAAAACTTAAAACCTCTCCTTGTATGAGCACATTTTACATGTATGATGAGCTGGTCCTTTTGCCAATCTCATTAATTTCTCTAAGAGGCAGTAGAGAATCAACTCTCTCACAATACATATATCACCGCCATCATTATTTCTAAAGTTTTCATTTTTATAGTAGGAATCTGAGAAATTCATTTTTGGGGATGACTCAGTAGAAATAAAAAGCTAATAGCTGAAACCATCTTAGAAGGCCTGGAACTAAACATTTCCTTTTTAGTGTGTTTGGTTATATAGAACAGGACTCAGGTACAGTATACTGTCATGAAAAGCAGTTGAACCATTGTAAGACTGGTTCATTTTTACATGGTTTCTCTATTTTATTCCAGAAAAAATCAAGAGGGTGGAGGAACAAACAGTCGATCCCTCACTTAAATGTGATGCTCTTGGCTCTGGAAGAGGTCAGTCTTTGGATTGGTCTGAAATTAGAGGACTGTCCTCTACTTCCTCCTTTCAATCTTCTGACTCTTCAAACAGGTTTGTGTCTATGTTCTTGCCCACACGTGCCCTCTGCACTTTGCCATTTCCATTATAGGGCAAGCGTAAGCAGAGTACTTAAAACTATGGTGCTTCGTATTTATGAAACAGAGGCTGATTGCTTATTATGGAAGACCCGCAGCATTGATTCACTAGATGTTCTGGCATTTGATTATCTTTTTTTGACCACATAACTTACCATTCCTCCCTGCAATGAAAGTTTTTCCTTCTCTGGTTCTTGCCTGCCCGCATAATCTAGGCACTGCTTATTCCTGCTTTCTGGCCCCTTGCCCCTTCACTGGCTTCCGTTGCTCTTTCACTGTTATTTTTAATGTGTAAATAAGTCAATGCCATTTCTAGTAAAGACACCAGAGAATGAATACAGAGAGCAAATAGTCATTTCTGCTTTATCCTTTTGCCATTTGAAATTTCCATCTGCAGCTCTGCAGCTTATGGGAAATTGTTTTGCCATATGACTAGATATTTAATTGCATTTTTTTTAAAAAGCAAACCAACCGTTGGTACTTACCAGTCAACTACTTTAAGGGTGTAAAAAAGTTCTTTTTGCTGTTATTCCTCAGAACATCGGATTTTTATGCTGTGTCACACTCTGCTTAAGGGCATGTTGGCACAATGGATTCCTTTTGCAGAAGCATGAAGCCAAAATATCACTGGCTCTTGGTATTTGTTGTACGGGGCTTTGACTCCCAGCCAATCCATTTGGAATGGATTCAAGAGGCTTAAACAGTAATCTTTATTGGGAATGTATCATGGCCTGTTACACAAACAAGCTGAAAGGTTCCATGGAACAAAGAGAATATATCAAGCTATATCTTCAGATGAATATGAGAATATAATAGGAGCTCCACAAGTCCAGTGTTCTGCAATAGAGAAAAGATTTTTCCTCTGTCTACCTTTTCCATACAATGCATGATTTTATATACTTTTATTGAGTTCCACTTAAATATCACCTCTCAAGGCTGGGGAGACCTAGACCTCATTTAGTGAGGGACGTGTTCCAACCCCTTGATCATTCTTTTTGCTTTTCTGAACTTTTTTCAATTCTACAATATGTCCACCAACATTTTCATCAACTACCAAGATGTATCCTGAGAAACTGGAGAATGAAATGAAGGCTCCTGTTTGCACGGACATGTAGTTCAATATATGAAGGAACTCTGAAATTTTCATTTAAAAGATCATATAAAGTAAAGATCATATTTCTTATCATTTCCTCCTATTAGCAAGATTGACTGACTGAGGTTCATGGGAACTGTAGGTTAGCAACATTTGGAGGGCCATCAATTTATATATTATAACGTTGATTAATTTATGAGGGAGTTTTGCATTTTGTAATTACTTTAGAACTTTGGCATATTTTTCATTTGCTTACTGGTGACTTTTTAACTGGAGACCCTGATGTGCATATGATTAAGTGACCTTTATTTGACTTAACATGTTTGTTTTCAAGACAAAAAATAATTAAGCAGACAGGCACATGAGAATGTAAAGTATGGAAAAGACGGTGGTGGGGAAATTGGCAATGGCTGTTGCATTCTCAGAAAACAGCTTTTTAACATGTAAATTTGCAGCAGGCTTGAGTAACAGATGTTTTCCATTGTTCTGTATCTTTGGCTAGCGAAATGTTTGTCCCTATGTGTCACAGTCCAATAACCGACCATTGTTACTACAGTATATACATTTTGGCTATGACTATGAGGAAAATTATCTTTCTTAGTTTGTGGCTGGGAAGTCAAGATTTTATAGGCCATTAATAAAGCAACACTGAAAGAAACCAATTTGCAGGCATTCTTGTATTATATTATACAACAACAAAGCTTATATTAGGTGTACAAGATGTTTGTCTTATGCAAGGCAAGATTATTTGTCTTTCCTACCCAGTATTGTACTTGCTATACTGGCTGTAGATCTAAAGAACATGTATCAAGAGGTTTCTTTTACGTTACATACTATTTGGTCATTTCAACTGGAACTGTGCTATGCACTTTGGAGTATTATATGTATGATAGAGTTAGTTGTGTTATTCTTTGGTTGAAGAGACAGGTCGGATGCCTCTAAAGAACATTTGCGGGGATTTGAGAGGAAATGAAGTTTTTGCCATCGTATTCTGCCTGAGAATGTCCAGAAGCAATTGCTGGGTCACTGTGTGAGAGCTTAGATGGGTTCTGGCCTGATCCTGGATCTTTGTTGTGAAGAATTTTCTGTTAAATAATGCATCTTTCACATATAGCGTGAGTCCAGAAGGCTTGTTAGTATTAAGAATATTGGAGGCAATCTTATAGCATATCAGGGCATTACTCTGTCTGGCTCAGAATGATCCTGCAAGAAGAACGGAAGCAAGAGCTATGGGTTTAGTGCTCTGTGTTGCAGAATTCCTCTTAATTTGCGGGAAGAAGAGTGCTAGTCTTATAACTTTCTTCCTTCTGTAAATTAAGAGGAGTGCTACACCTGTGGCACTCCTTTTAAAAGCAGTGGCATGCTACCCGCTGCCCTGGCTGTCATGGTTGAAGCAGGGGAATTCCAGTCTGTGATCTTAATAACATTGCAGAGTCATCAGCACAGGACATGGACCCATGGATTATTTCCAGTGTTTCATGAGGCTGCCAAGAAGAATGGTAAGCTTCCTTTGAGTAGCACTGGCGGAGGCCAGATTGCTGTTGGCAGGCATGGGAAAGACTTCTCAGAACTCTCTTTCCTGCTGTGTCATTTGTCTGCTGTAAGGGGCTCTTATGATGGCATGGGGGCAGAACAAACACAATTTCATGTAGATCCTCCACTTGTATATCAAAGGTGTCAAGGGAAAGCAAGAACATTGGCCACTGCCCCCTTATGCTGTACTCACAGTGTCATGAAGGCACTGTGCAGATCCTGTCCAAGGCTAGGAGGTTATTAGGAATTAAACGTGTGATAGCCAGTTCAGAAAGTGTGGGCTTCACCACTGAGCTATTATCTTTCAGCACTGGAATTCTGCAATTCTGGCTTAACATAAAAAATTAAAAGTAGCTAGAAAAACAGAGATGCCTGCTATTTTGACCAGCAAGCAGGTGTGGATTAGGTAAGGGATCCACCTGTGTAATGGAAACATATTGTTCAGAAAATCAGCAATCTTGATGGGTAGGTTATTCTGTTTGGAGTGTACTGGGAGAGCATGAGTGACCAAATTTAACCAATGTAGAGATGAGAACAATGGCTCATCCTGGAGGCTGAGCCTTTTCCTCATCATGCTGATGCATGACTTAGTCAGGATACTGTGTGTTTTTTCGTGCCCAACAATCACCTGGCCAGCACCTGCAATTACCTGCCCTCAAAGCTATAAGCTGCCAGTGCATGAGTCACAAAACTTAAGCAGCATTAAATGATTAAAAACAAAGTGATGCCCTCATTTTGTGGGAGCTGAATAAGGTTAAGAATAATTGCAGGTTATGATTATTTGGTTTACGGTAATTGGTTATGTATAGGATTTTGTTTCCAAGGCATATTTTGCTTAGCAGTCTAAATCTTAGCATTAAAAGAATGGTGGTAAGCTTCTGGAGTACCGGTATGGTTTGGAAGTCTAAAACTGACTCAGATTATATTTATGATGTTGGACAACAGAGAACTGCAGTTGATGCTTCCTCAAAAAGTGTTTTATTAACTGTCAGTTCCAAACTGAACAGTTTGAGTGGCATTTAAAAACCCAGCTGATGGTTGTATTTATGCCCCATTCATGCAACCAGTTCTGAAGCCTTTTGCAATTCATTCTTCATGATTTCTGTTCCACAGCATTTCCTTAAAGACAAGGACATTCTCTTGGATATACAATATATCTATTTTAGTATTGACAGAGTAACATGACTGCAGTTAAAGCTATAGATGTAGTAGCTAATTATGGTAGCCCGTGAAGGATGGGAGGAGGTTGATTAATGATGTAGTTGCCTTATTATTGGAGCATTCTGTTTTCTTGTTTTCTTTTAAAAATTTATTCTTATTATTAATTACTACTACTACTACTACTACTACTACTACTACTACTACTACTACTACTACTACTACTACTACTACTACTACTACTACAACAACAAAGTATGTTACTCATTCTTGATCTTGTAATCTCAAGAATTACATTAGAGGTACACACTCCTATCTTATCACCCTGTGATAGATCTACTGCTATTTGTATCTTTGTGTAGAACTGCCATCATATTCAGGAGCAGACAGTGGTGGCACTCTTTAGCTGAGTTGGTGTGAGCAGGAGGAAGTGTTCTTTCAGATGATTGGCCCAAGTTGTTACAGGTATTTTTAGATTGTATAAGCTCCTTGAACTGTGCTTGAATCAAACAAGCAAATAATGAAGATGTTTTAGAATGCATATAATACTTTAGAACCTCTTTGAATTGTACACCCACTTGTTCTTCCTAGAAGGACTACAAATGAGGGTTAGCAGCAAACATTTATTCAAACATCACATGCTTGAAAGTGTGTCTTACTCTCCTCTGATAAGGCCTGTGAGAAAACTGGCACTTTTTTGCCAGACCATAAGTGATCTGCATAAGGCCAACTGATAAAGGTTAGCCCATACAAGTCAAATAGGGACCTAATTGCCATCTTGCAGACCTTCTTACAAGCATCCCACACTGTAATATCATATTACTATTTATTTAGTATAAAGATTATTGATAGATCGTTTATGTGGCTGAGCCATCTCTGCCTAAGGCGGTTTGTAGTTGAAGGTACTGTCAAGATTTTGTGCCAAACATATGTTTTTAAATGATAGTAATTCTGCTTTTTCAATCTGGTTACTGTTGAAAATATCAATGTAACTCGTCCGGCCTTTTGGTGGAAGTGTAGATTTGTTCAGAGTTCATTTTTGTCTGAAATGGTTCCCAGGCTTTGGAAGGTTTTTAAATGTTTTCCATATTTAAGCCACATTTTTTGTCTTTGCAAAGCTTGGCACTGATTCGATTTTCAATAAATTTTCTAGGAATCAGGAAACCAAGAGAAGTGAATTCATAAGAACCATGATCAGAATTTAAGCAGTTTATATAAATAATTTTAGAGTTTGGTCCCTGTGACAATTTTTTATTCCAACATAATTCAGTACTTTCTTTCTTATGAACCTGGAATTAGTTTTTCCCCTTTATTTTGACTTTTACATTTCAGCCTTGTCAGGAAAATGTTTATGAAAACCTGTGTTATAATAATATTACTTAATTTGCATTTGTACTGGAAAAAAACCAAACCCACCGCTGAGGCAACTAAGAAATACCTTAAGTATAATTTGCAGGTGGGATCATTTACCCTCCCTCCTCTTGTGAGCGTTTTAGTGAATTAGAAATGGGATGAAAACATGAGTCCCACAAGCTACTGTCTCTAAGGTATTTTTGGACCACTTTTTGCTGCTTGTGGATGCTGAATCCATAACTGGCTTTGATTTTTCTGAGGTTAGAGGTGAGTATAGGTAGTGTCAAGATGGGAAAAATTCTAGAAATGATATACACATAGTTCCTTATACTTGAAGCTATTTTTATCTTATTGTTTTTTTTCCCCGTTTATATTCCACCCTTTACCATGAGGTCTTGGGGTGAAGTACAGAAAAAATCTGATATGCAAGAAGTTGAAAACAAAGCTAAAACAGATTAAAATAAAATTTAAAAATCAGATGGAATTAAATTGATGTAGGGTGTCACACTAATCGCCAAAGCAGAAGAATAAGAGTATTTGGCTTAGCACATCTCAGAGTTAAGAAGGTAGTCCAGGAAGAAGAATATAGGAACTCCAGGAAGGCTTTTGGTAAGAGAATTCTGGTTGCAGGATTCATGCTACCAAGCTTGTCCTGAGTCCACAATGGAAATTAGTGCTGATTCTCCTGCATATTCAGCAAACGGCAGGGAATTCTATGTCTTCATATGGGATAATGTTTTTGCTGTTTCCCATTAACTTCTAGACTGTAAACTTCTAGAATACCAATTGGAAGCTGAAGAGTAGAAATTGCACTTGCACAGTTCTTAGAGATTTCAATAAGGGTCTTTCTGTACTTATGCATTCAGATAGGTGATAGTATATTCTTCTTTTGAACCTTATTTTGTCTGTAAGCTGGCGGTGGACCAGAAAGGCCCCCTACTAGTATGCTTCATCTGCACCAGAAGTGCATAATATAGCTCAGGTTCAAGTTTGGATCATGAAGGCATGCAGAAAACACAGAACTCCCATGTTTGGTTTAGCGGGTGGATCATTTAAGCAGTGCAACAGGGCTTTGAGGTCAAGATCATTTGTCCTGGATGTTGGAGCTTGAAGAGGCCAGCTCTGAAGCTTGAGTGAGCTTCAGAGATGGCATGGATGCTAGACCAGAACAGTCGTCATAGTTCAGAAGGCTTTGTTCTGGTTGAAAAATTGCTCTGATACAGACCAGAGGGGTGTCTTTTGACCTAGACTTGCTGATGAAGATCAAGGTAAGGTGATTGTTGAAATACCCTAAGTTAATGTCAAAAGTTAATGTAAACTGAACCTCACAACTTATAATACATATTCTTTACAGTATATACATATTTATATGAGGAAGATTTCCAGTAAGGTATATTTGTCCAAGGGACAAATTGAAGCCATTTTTCTGCTTTTACTCTTCTTTCACTCTTCTGTCAATTTTTTGTAAGAATTATTTTGTATAATCCTACATTTTTTGCGGGGGGAGGGTGTTTTTCTTCACAAGGGATAATGCCATGCAACTGTCCTAATAAATTTCAAGCTTTAGGTTTTCTTTCTTTCTTTCTCTCTCTTTCTTCCTCTCTCACCCTCCAGTATCAAGACGATTGACTGAATTCTTTTCAGTATTTTCTTCTTCATTCTTATCATACTAGCTCCAAGAAATAAAGTAGAGAATTTGATTTAAATGATCAAATGAAATTTTAGCACAGCATACAGTGAATGTAAAATGCTCATCTTAATTTTTTCTCCGAGTAGGGCAGTGCTTTAAATTTTTAATTGCTGGCCACATTTAATGAGTATTTCATACGTAATATGGAATTTTTGGCAGAATATCTTTGATGAAGGCTTGAACTGGGCTGATTTGGTGTGGTACCGGTTTATTACAATCCTATATATGCACTGTGGCTTATCCAAATTGAACAGGCTTTATGTTCAGAGTAAGCCAAAGAAAAGGAAGAGGAAAGGAAAGACAAAATAAAACCAAATTAGTTAAAGTAACTATGATAAAACTAGCATGTTCTCCTTGGAGGAAAAGCCCAGTGGGTATGCATTATAGTATTTACATCAGTCAGTTTTTCAATTGTAAAGCTAGAAAAATACTTCTTTTTTTAATAGTGCTGTGCAGGTATCTTGAATCACAACATCCTATTACTAGGTTCATACAAAACCGAAGGGATTTATGGGTTTCTTTTTAGATTAAACCCATTTTAAATATTGGAGCTTGGTTCATAAACCAAATCAGAATGGGGATTTATTTGGCAAACAATTCATCAGCTCAGTCTCTGTCCCATATCATGATCTGGCCTCCTTCCTGATTTTGGGTGTTTTTCTACTGTCAAAAGTACCAATTTTTGCACCCATTTAGGACACATTTGGGTGTGAGCTGGATGACCCATTTCCACTAAGGCACCCATTTGGGACCCAATTGTTTCCACTACCATTGGGGAAGTCCAGATCTAATGGGTACATTTTGACCTTTAATCTGGATTTTCTGTAGACCCCATTAAAGGGGTCTACAATGGGGTCTTCTCCCAGAATATCTGGATTAAAGGGAGCCTGTTTCCACTGGAAACGGGCAATGGGGTCCAAAGGAGGCTAGGGGGAGGGGATGCACCTTTGGGACCCCCCCCCCAACATTGACTTCACATTCACTTCGAAGTGACTTCGAAGCTGACTTCGAAGTCATTTCGAAATCACTTCGAAGTTGCTTCGAAGACTGCACCCCCCTGCCCCCCAAAACACCTGGGGTAATGGACCGACCCCTTGTGGGTCGATCTGGATTCCCCAGATGGGTGCAAAGCTGTTTCCACAACAGGGGTGTTAGCACCCATTTCTAATGGGTGCTACACCTGCTGTGGAAACACATTGGGTGCTTCCCTTAATCCGGATCTACTAGATCCGGATTAAGAAATGTACTCATTCCTTAGATCTGGATCTTCTTAGATCCAGATCTAAGGGCTGCAGTGGAACAACACCCTTTGTCCCTGCAAAAAATAAAACAAAACCTACATTCTGATTCAAAGGCAAATAGATGTTATTATTGTGTTGCAGATATTTGACAAAGCGTTATGAGTTATGCTAACAGACAACAACCAGGAAAGGGCCAATCATTGTCAACAATAACACACCAGATCAACTGCCCAAAGCAAAACTACACAATTGCATACAGGGCAGAACAATTGCAGAACTATGGAACATGACATAGTAACCCAAAAACTGACAAGTGAGATAAGAAGCAGCCATGTTCTGTGGAGTTGTTGACAATGTTGAGCTTCTTCATGAAACATTTTACTAACAAGTGTTTTGCAATATGAAATGTGTTTCTGTTGTCTCTCCAAGGGATGCATTACAGCTGGTGTGATGGAACGATTTTCTCTGAGGTCAGCCAAATGTAGTGACAGAGTTCCAAGTGCAGGAAAATTCTTAACTTGGATGTCAGTTTCATTATAAGCAAACAAGCAACAGGTTTCTCCCTTCAGCACTCCACATTAAAAGTACCGTTAGTGCAGTGGTTCTCAACCTGGGGGTCGGGACCCCTTTGGGGGTTGAATTACCCTTTCAGAGGGGTTGTGACAAGTCTCCTGCCACCCTTCCCTCCCACTTCCCAGCAGCTCTACCCCTGTGGCTGGGAGTCTCCACAACATGGGGAACTCTATTAAGGGGTCACGGCATTAGAAAGGTTAAGAACCACTGCGTTAGTGGTCTCTGCTGATGCCTTGTTATTGTCAGGCATTTAAGAGTTAAATGCAAGTCAGACACAAAAATCACATTGTATTAAGCACCAAGGCAACTATCTAACAACCAACAGATGGGATAATTTGCTACATCTATATTACCTAGAAGCTTTATATATGCTTTGTATAACTTTTGCTTTTTGCTTCTTGCCTCTTACCTATACCCCTTACTTCAGGCTTCTGTGTTATGATTTCTGTATATAAGCTCTATCTGTAAACAAAGCAAAACCTCCTCTGCTGGATGACAACCTGGTCTCTTAACTGGCTATATCCAAGGAATTGCTGTGCTAACTCCAGCCCTGAAGCTGCACTCTGATAGTTATATTTGCTTGGAACAAAATGTCATGTGTAAATTTGAAATTTGATTGTTACATTGAAAATAAAAGGCAAGCAGGTAAGCTTATATCTAATCGTAGGAAAATACAAAAAGCAAAACCAATACATTTCAGTTCAAATTTGAGTACCAGTGTGGAGTAAAAACACCAGAAATTTAACACATACAGAGGGAATAGAAGAAAAGTAATTTCTAGGATTCAAAGCAAGGAACTTCCATTCTCCCTATATGTGTGCATATCCCTCTCTAAGACTGTGCCAAGCCTAGGCTGGACTCTGCCAGATATAGATGCCTTTGGACTGTGTATGAAAGTTGTGATTGGCGTACTACTATTGGTTGCAGGTTGGATGTACTGAATCTTGACTATGGAATATAAGAGTCTGCATCAGGTCCTAGTAAAGATATAAAATATACTTTAAGAAAATATCCTTTTAAATGTCCTTTTAAAAAGGCAATCCTTTGATCTGCTTTGCAAGGTTGCAAGGTTAGCCTCCAGCAGGAAGCCCGCAATCTCACCTCACATTTGCATTCGTAAACACTAGTGGATCAGAAGAAAAATTTCCAGCAAAGCAAGTCTAGCCTCTTTCTAGAATCTCTGTACTAAAATGAAGTTGAAAACTAGGAGCTATTTGCAACAGAGCCAGCTTTTTATTTACTTTTAATATTTGGAAATCTCCTTCCAGAAATGTTGAATGGAATTAAGCAAGTTCCATCACACCTGTTGTCCTACCTGATTGGCTTATTGTTTGCAGTAAAAACAAGTTCCTTCCCTCCAGTCACTTATCCAGTCCTTTTTCCATTCACCTGAAGGGAACCTTCAGTTTCTATCTTTTGGGTTCCACCTACTTTGTTCAAAGTTGCTGCCCAGATTCGTCATTGGTCCTTTTCCTGGGCTGTACTTCAGGAACAGAATCTTTGCCTACCAGATTAGCAAGGTTTAAGAGTAGTAACTTGAGACCAGTTAGATGCAGTTCCTTTCCACCAGCACCTTCCCATCATTTCACCCCTTGGTCTTCAGTTCCTGCTTACCATGTGCTTATTGATCCAGCAGCGATCAACCTTTCAGCTGCTGAAGCTCTTCCAACCTGCTTGATGCTGCTCCTTGCTGAAATCACTTGCTGTCCTTTCCGCTTAAAGAACTTTTGCTGGCTTGCTCATTGCCTGTATGCACAAAACTGCTTCACTGTGGATCCAGAAAAGAGGTTTATTATTTATTGTTTGTTTGTATATCTATCCCGCCCTATACCCGAAGGTCTCAGGGCAGGTAACAACATTTATAATAAGACAGATATTAAAACAACAGTATATATTGAAATAGTAACAGTGTCTGTGAAGTGGGAAGAGAAATTATCTTCCCATTTAACCAAAGGCCATGGCAAAGAGGTGCATCTTCATTACCTTCATAAACATATACAGTGAGGGAGCCTGACACACCTCAAGAGGGAGATTATTCCATAGCCTAGGGACCATCACTGAAAAGGATGTCTTCCTGGTGCCTACCCCTTTTACTACTGAGGGCGATGGTACAACCAGGACGGCCTCCACTCCAGATCTTAAGGCACTAGCAGGTCGATATGGAAGAAGGTGTTCCTTTAGGTTCTTCTCTGCTCTGGTTCTGGTTTCTATGTATCCATCGTTCCCCATTCCTCTACACGTTGTAAGGGTGAGAATTGTAACTCCTGGCTGATTGCTAGCTTGGGGTTTTTAGGAATGCTTCTTTTCACTTTCTCTTCCATCCTGACTCCCTCAAATCCCAAAGTACCTTAATTATCTTCCATTGATACTTTTTCTGTGTTGAGCCAATGCTCCTTATTTGGTCAAGCTTTGTGCCTGGGATTCCCTTCCTCTGTAATTGAAACATTTGATAGTCCTGTGTGCAGCGCCCACCTAAATTTGCCATTTTTCCTTTTTTTTCCTGCTGCTGCTATAATTCTTAATAAAACTACTATTGCTCTATGTACTTTTTCATTTTTCATCTGCTCATACTTAATAAACTATTCTCTATTTTGAAGAAACTGTCTCTGAGTTTTATCTTGCTTGCTGCTCACTTTCTTTTAACAGAAGGACGTGCCAATATATTGTTATTAAAACCAGAAAGTGCTATCAATCTCAGTCGTTTCTGGAGTAGACAGATTTCTCCACTTAACATGTGTCCAGAGCATGTCTCCTAACAATCCCACACCAGCCTTTGCAGCTGGCTCTGAAAGTGGTGGCAACTTCTGAACCGTTATTGAAGACTCCAAAACCAGGAAGAAAAATTCAGTATATGAATGTATACATTATGAAGCAGAGTAGGTGCAGGAGAGGCAGGCTGCCTGGCTGGTAGGTGTCACACCCTGTTGTGTGTATCCTGGAAGAGAGGACTGTGTTTCTTATGTGCATGACCTGTTGTTCCAGGTTAGGTAGGTATCCCACTGGTAGATCTCAGTGTCAAGATCTCAGAGTAAGATTTGGAGCTTCCTATCCCACTCTGTACTCCATCCTGTGCAGATGGAGCATTCTAGAAGGGACTTGGCCTGCTTTGCCCTATGATAGCATGTGGAAGCTAAACTTAGATCTATTACTGACTGCACTACCAAAATATCACTTCAGTAGGAAAAGCTACTTTTTCCCCTAGTATCTCAAGGAATAGAGCTTTATTTGCAGGGGTGATTCATATATTGCGTCTGAGAGGGTAATGAGATTAGAACGAGTCTCTGGTTGGAAGCAAAAAGCTTTCAGCTAGAGGTTTGTCTTAGGCCTTTTGCCCAAAGGGACCAGGTTTGCAGACTACTGTCATTTATTGGGTTGGCAAATGGCTTCTTGTAAAAGCAGTTCCTTTATCATTTATTGTCTGTAACCGTAATCAATTAGCCATACAATGAATGAAAGATGGCTTAGATTTTAACATTTTATTTTCCTTGCATTGAGTGCATAGTTGATGAGGAGGCTGAAATGATAAAGTAGGCACAATAGTATTGCACTTGGTACCACAAAGCTTGGTTTGCTCTTCTATTACCCCCCCCCCCCAATTCAATTTGGATCAGGCTGATGTAAGTACAATTTGTAATGTTCATCTGCTCAGTTTTCATGTGTTCTGTACAAAATTAGCATTTTTAGAATCTCAACTACCATTAGCAATAATTCTTCTGATCTCAGATACCATTTCCTTTTAGCTACCTTGCTCCAGTCCCCAGAATAGTTATGCTCACAGCAGTGTAGTGTGTTAGTATGTTTTATAGACGTTTTGGTTTTGATAAATATAAAAGATGATGTGGGCTGAAGAGACTTTTGTAAGTGAAGATTTCAGTTAGGGCTGGTTCCAGATTTGAAAGGTCCTACCAAACCTTCCTGCCATTGGCTGGAAGCAATAATAGATGCCCAGAACAGGGGATGCTTCCAGAAGTAACACCAGTCCCGTATATATTTCTGGAATTTATCTATTTTTTAATTAAGACATTATGTGTTAAACCACAAACACATTTGTAAATGCTACTATCTTCTTTTCAGTATGTTTCAATTGTTTTAATTACAACTTGCCATGTCATCAAAACTCTTGCATTTTTTGAACTTCGTTGAAAAGTTTTGCAGCAAAATGTTTAGTAGAAGCAATAGAAGCTTCTCTTAAGATCTTAATTTGACTATTTTTCCATATCTGTGATTCTTTAATATTCAAGTTCCATTTTATTTATTTGTTTATTTGTATTTTTATCTCACCCTAACCCTATACTTGTGGGTTACAGCATTAAAAACCAAATGTAAAATGAACATCCTAAAACTAAGAATGCCTGAAAATTCAGCTTTGGTTCACATTCACATCTGATGCAATTATACTATCTGATTTCTCCAATATGATGAAGACTGATACCAATTTCAAAAGAACTAAAGTAGAGTGATTATTTTAAAGGTTTTTAAATTTTTCATGCTACTAACAACTAGTTTCTAAACTGTCATCAGCCAAATATATATTTGTGCATCTGTGTCTTTCTGTGTGTGTATTGTTGAAACTGAATAACTGAAAAATGTCCTCCTCTGGTGTTCTGTCAAGAAAAAATAAGATGAAGTGGTGGCAGAAACACATTTTCATTATCTGCATTTGTAAAGCAAGGACAAGCCTGCCCTTCAAGTTCTCTGTAATGCCCTGCTCAACTCTTTATACTCAAAGGATTCATAGCTCTTGATGTATCTTTAAATTATATGTAACTGGGTGCACTGCTGCAAAAAAGCAAGAACAATCTCAAGGCCAATGCTTAGTTCTCTAGGACAGAGTTTAGTCAGTTCACTTTTATTTGTATTTTCATATTGGTTTTATTTTAATATGCCCTATGGATATAGGGCCTGGAATGAATGAATGAATGAATGAATGAATGAAGTTCCAAAACCATGTAGTTCTCTCTGTATTCATAAGGATTAGGTTTCTTGTTTTGAGGTGTCATGGAAACTTGGCTGACTTCTGCTTGACTGTAAGAGCACCTTTGCAGGGACCTCCATGCAGTTTTCTTGACAGAGATACAGTTTTGCTGGAAGTGGTTTGTCATTGCTTACTTCCAGGGAGAGGCTGAGGATCAAACCAGCAACTTCTGCTTTCTAGGCAGTTGTTCTACCGTTGAGCTACAGCCACTCCCACAAATTTGCAAATACCTGAATGCAGAGTCCTTGCTCTTCCTGAAGATATGGTTAGATTCATTAATTGCTTGAGGTACTTCTACATCAAAATGCCTGGGAACTGCCTTTCATGAATCCAGCGTTCAGTGTGTCGCCTCCGATGTCTGATTCTTGATCTTATGCAGTACTGGCTGCTTCTCCAGCTCTAAGAGACATATAACAGATCTTTGAGTTTTGGGTCAGTCAGTAGATGTCATGCAGCTTCTGGGTAACAAACTCTAGTCAGAAGAAAGTGTATGAATGTATACATCATGAAGCATGGAAGGGGCAGGAGAGGCAGGCTGACTGGCTGGTGGGGGAGGAGAAGGAGATTTGGAATGGCAGAGTGGCCATCCTAGATGACTCCTGCCTGAACCTCAGCACTGGTGTTAATATTCTTGAAATTGTGGTTGAGCTTTTTAAACAGCCTGTGCAAGTTGAGTACTGATTGCGGTGAACCTCAAGTTGCCTTGTCTCCCAGAGAACAGCTGTCAGATATGGGCAGACAGGATTGCCATTCCAGCATACCCTGTCTAGTGTTGTTATTTCTGAACACCTAAATATAGAACAACAATCACATCTTACTTATCAGAAGATAAAACTGATGTGTTCATTCAAAAGGGTCAGCTTATAGACTGAGTCTTGCAGGCTAGATGCCTCCTGGAAATATTTCTTTTTCATTATATCTCCAAGCAATGGTGCCTGGAATTGATATTCATGTTGATAAAATTGAATGTCCCACCTGGTGCTTTGTTGTTTGAGCTGTTTGAACAGTGATATAATGTGTAACCCAAAGTCTCCAAACCGCTCTAACAGTGAATTGCTTAGGATTGTCACCAGTTTTCTTTAGGGAGGGATACATAATTATTTTGCATATTTACTGCAAGTGGGGGAGGGCTTCTATTGCTGTGGAAATGAGCAGGGAGAGATACAGTGATGGGAGGTGGAAGAGACAGACGAAGAGAAAGGGTGTCAGATACCTTGAAGCTATCACCCCTTGTATCCTGCCTCCCAGCCAGCAGAGTTTGGGGAATCATGCCAGCCAAAAGCCTCCTACTATAACAGTGTTGCTGTTGAATGCCAGATCAGTCTGGAATAAAACATCAGTTAACCAGGATTTAATCCTTGAGGAAAGGGCTGATCTGGCATGTATAACTGAAACCTGGATGGATGAACTGAGTGGGCCTGGTCTGACCCAGCTTTGTCCACCAGGTTACTCGGTGCAACACAGTTCCAGACTAGGGGGGAGGGGAGGGGGTTGCTGTAGTCCATCAGACTTCCATCTCTCTCACCAGGTGGCCAATTCACTCTGTAACAGGGGTTGAGGGCCTGTTTTTGCTGTTGGGCCAGAGAGGCAGAATAGGTGTGCTCTTGGTGTACCGTTCACCCCACTGCCCAGTATCCTTCCTATCTGAGTTGCTGTCTCAGATGTCATGCTGGAAGCCCCTGCCATGGTGGTATTGGGGGATTTCAACATCCACGCTGAGGCTCCACTCAGTGGACCAGCTCAGTTCTTCATGGCCTCCATGACAATCATGGGGCTGTCTCAGTTTGTATCTAGTCTGACTCATATAGCAGGCCACACTCTTGATTTGGTTTTTGCCATAGAGCGGGCTGGGGAATATCCGTTGATAGGAAGACTGTCTGTCAGCACATTGTTGTGAATGGATCATTCGCTGGTGAGGTTTGGACTTACAGTGGCTGCTCCCCTCTGTGGGGATGGGTGGACCTATTGAGATGGTCCACCCTCGGAGACTTGTGGAATCTGAGTGATTCATTAATGCCCTGGGAGATTTTCCAGTTGGCATGACGGGTGCTCCTGTAAAAGCTCTGATCTCTCTCTGGAATCAGGAAATGAGCAAGGCTGTTGGCACGATCACTCCCAAGTGTCCTCGGCATGCTTGTAGAGCCCAGAATGCCCATGGAGCTACGGGCTATGAAACAAGAAGGTCAATGGCTAGAGCACAGGTGGTGTAAATCTGGCTGTGAATTTGACCAAACATGGGTTAGAGCACACTATTGTGCCTACCATGTGGCAGTGACAGCAAAAAGTAGTTTTTTCTCCGCCACTATTGTGTCCTCAAGAAGCCATCCAGTAAAGCTATTTAGAATAGTAAACGGCCTTATAAAACCGGGCTCGAGGAAGTGTGAGCCAGGGCCAGGTAATATCTGCTGTGAGAGTTTTGCAAAGCACTTTGAGGACAAAGTTACCCAGATTCGCAGGGGATTAGATGTCACAATTAGAAAAAGTCCAGGGGGTGTGTCCAGAGAACTGTCTGGTCCAATGCTTTTGGATCAGTTTCAATTACTGTGGCCTGAAGACTTGGACAAGCTGCTTGCAGGGGTGTGGCTGACAATGTGCTCTCTGGAGCCTTGCTCTTCTTGGCTGATAAAAGCTAGCCGGCAAGGTATGACTGGGTAGATTCAGGAAGTGGTGAATGCCTCTCTGAGGGATGGGGTGGTTCCAATGGCCCTTAAACAGGCTGTGGTGTGCCCCCTCCTGAAGAAGACCTCCCTGGATCCAGAAGGTGTAAACAATTATCACCCAGTAGCCAACATACCTTTCCTAGGTATGGTGCTAGAGAGGGTTGTTGCTATTCAACCGCAAGCGTGCTTGGAGGAAGCTGATTATCTAGACCCATTTCAGTCCAGCTTCAGGCCTGGTTATGGCATGGAAACTGCCTTGGTCACCCTGGTTGATGACCTTCTCTGGGAGAAAGACAGGGGGAATGCAACCCTGTTGTTTCTCCTGGACCTCTCTGGCTTTTAATACCATTGACCACGGTATCCTTTTGGAGGGGCTACGGAGTTTAGGAGTAGGAGTCAGTGCTTGGCATTGGTTCTGCCTCTGTCTCCAGAGCCAATCTCAAACAGTGGTTGTGGGAGCTTTTAATTTGACACACTGGGAGCTTACCTGAGGAGTTCCCCTGGGGTCAATTTTATCTCCCATGTTATTTAATACCTACATGAAGCCGTTGGGAGAGGTCATCAGGAGATTTGGAGTGAGGTGTTATCAATATGCAGACAGGTGCCTGGAGTTGGTAATGGGCTGGATGGAGGTCAATAAATTGAAGCTGAATCCAGACAAGACAGAGGTGCTATGTGCCACAGGGTCTTGGGTCTGTATAGTTGGGATACCCTGTCTTCGTTGGGGTTGTAATGCCATGGAAGGGCCAAGTGTGAAATTTGGGGGTGTCCTTGGACTCTGCACTAACGCTTGAAGTTGAGATGGAGGCCAGAGGCAAGAGTCCCTATTCCCAACTATAGGTGGTATGTCAGTTGAAGCCCTTCCTGGACAGAAATGACCTGGCCACAGTTATCCATGCTCTGGTAACTTCCAGATTGGACTAATTGGACTATTGTAATGCGTTTTACATGGAGCTGCCTTTGAAGATTATTCAGAAGCTGCAGCTAGTGCAGAATGCAGCTACTGACCAGGATAGCTGGCCGGATGCACATCATGCCTGTCTTAAAAGAGTTGCACTGGCTTCTGATTCACTATTGAGACCAATTCAAGGTGCTAACTTTAACTTATAAGACTCTAAATGACTTGGACTCCAAATATCTTCCATTCTTCCATTTCAACACTTTATCTTCCCACATTCAAACACTGTTATTGTTTTAACATATACTGTTACTGTTTGAATATATATATGTTTGATTTTAAATATTGTTATCTGCTCTGAGACCTTTGGGTATAGGGCGGGATAGAAATGCAAATAATAAATAATAAAAAAATGTGTGCTTGTGTGTATTGGACCTGTGATAGAATAAGAAAATTCTGGTGAATAATTAACAAAAACTACAGATGTTTCTACAGACAGATTGTAAACTAACCCTTAGACTGGCAATGTTGAATATCTTTATGGAAAGAAACCAAAATTGTGTGCCTTAAAACAACCATCAAGATAATGCTTAAAGTGCCTTCCTTAATCAGTAATGAAAATATGCAGACAACCTAACACTTAAAAGTTGGTATAGCAAATTATGGGAATTATTCATGGATGCTTTGACAGGTTATTAAAGGAATACAATGGAAATAAAATGTTAAGATCATTTGAAGACCACTGTTAGAACCTATTCAGACACATACTGTACTTTAAGATGCCCTAGGGCATTTCTGATAGGGTGGGAACAAACTTTTTCTTTTTAAAACCACCTTACCTCATTTCCAACTCTGTGATAATCTGACCCTTCTACAGACTTGAAAGAATCACTCTTGGGGCAGGACATAGCAAATTGGGTTGGATGGGGTGGGAAGCTGAAGGTTTAGGGTTGCATATAACTGTGAATGAATGAATGAGATGCACTCAACTGGAATGAATGAACAAACAAATGAACCCAAGTGGTTGAGTATTGCTTGAACTTGAACCATACACAGGAAGAGAGAAAACATGACTATTGAGAGAAATCTCTTTTGGATGGTGGTGGCAAAGAAAATCTCACTGGTCCCCCAAGCCCTGCAGTCTGTGTAACCTTGCTGGTGTGAAGATTCCAAGTTCTTGCCAACCAGATTCCACCTACTTCCCAAGCAAGCTAGCAGAGATGCACAGTCCCTGTCACTGGAGAGAGGTGAATGTTGTATTAAGAAGTGTTCAAGTTTGTCACCTGCATGCTATTTGTAGCATGCTTCAGGTGGGCTCATTTTGGGTACTGTAGATCTTATCATAGGCATAGTGGAGGTGGTTTGTCCCTTAAATGCTCTGGATAGCTAAACCATCTACTGTAGGTGTAATTAATGAATTCTTGCTACAAGTACCACAAATAGCTGAGTTTCATATTCTGGACCTCTCTCTGGACTCTCCACAGTTGGAATATTCTCTGTGCTGATACCCACTCTCTGCTTTGATGTTTGTTTCCTACACTTCTGGTTTTTTTTTTTAAATGCCAAATGAAGACTTAACTTTTGGCCTGGACCTTTTTAGAATGAATGTTTGTTTTCCCCGTTCTTGATATGTTTTTATTTAATTATTATGATTTTAGCTGTTTTTAATTGTTGACGACATCAAGCAGCATACTCATATTATAACATGCAGATTATATGCAGCAGAATGTGACTACCATATACTGTTTGCACAAAATTTGCACCAAAGAGGTAAAGTGTGAGCGGGGCTTTCACCTCCTTTCTGGGTGTTGATCTGTTTAGTTATTTGGGTTCCTGAGCTGTAATACATGTATACCCCCTATTTTTATCTGCCAGAGTTATTGGGGACAAGTAAAATTATTGGCTACAGATTTATCGCATTTAAAAACTAGACTTTATGGAGTACTGAAAATGTCTGAAACTCTTGTAAATCTTCTTGCTCAGTTTCTGCTTAGCAGACATATTGGGATAAGTATCAAAATTTAACAGGTTTCTAGGCAAGTCCTTTGCTGGCAGTGTTAAATTTGTTTGAGTTTGTCACTGTCATACATTTGGTTTAATAATGGTTGCTGTCAGGTTTATTTATATCCAGTGGTATCCTAAGAGTACTTGCAAAAAGCCTATTTTATGTGAACCATTGCGATAAAATAAATCCTGTGGACGCTTGATTGAACACTTTGTGCAAATTGCACCTGATGAGATATGTTAGGTGCAGTTTGTGTATTATTTATCAGAACTGTGGAGCCATACACAATAGCTTTGTTTCTGATTGTGACTCCTTCAATTTGTAGTATTACAAACTCCAATTCTGTTTCCTCTCTTTATGATTAGACCAATGGGAGGAGGGATACATATGATTTTAAACAACTTTTAACTCGAACACTGAAGGCTAGCATTTTCTCTGGATACCTCCACTGATGTCATCTTTTTCGGGCAATTTTTAAATCCATTGTATTATGATTTTCATTTAGTTGGAGTTGGAGTTTGTACATTTTTACTGAAGTCAACACCATTAACCCAATAATTGCTTCTGACTCCACAGCCTTGGTTACACCATAGGTTTGAACTTTGAACAGACACCTATCTGGAAGAAACGTGTTAGTAGGATGATTGGAAATTTGCCCCCAAGAGGTCTGCAGCTGTATTTTCTCTCTGGTGGCACCACTGTTCCTATTTTATGGGGCACAGTCATATTTTTTAGATACTTGAGGACACATTTATTTATATATTTATATATTTATTAGTTGCAGTTGATTACCACGCTTCACCCTGAAATCCAGAGTGGCTAATATAATAAACTACAGCTAAAACAGGCCACAGCTGGAGCTGATGAAATAGCTTCCTCTTTCTTATCCACTGCGCCCAGAAAAGACATCTCGTATGCAATCTGTTGATGGAAGGATTGCTGCTGGGAGGTGATGGAGGATCTTCTCAGCTTCCTTTCTCCTTCACTCCCCTCAGCCAAAGTGATCTTCTGATGACTTCTTGACACTTATTGGTACACAGTGTTCTTTAAAATTGAATGATATTTGAGTGACCTGATTTCTGCTTTGATATAAACCACAGTTAATACGTACATTTAAAAGTGAGCTTTAATCTTACTAGTCCACTTAGTTCAGTTAGCAAAAAATTTTACACTGATATTTTTATGGAAATACTATAAGTTAATAGATCAGTTCTATATAACATGCAGTAAAAAAACCCTGCTTGCACACTGACAAGAGTTTCTGTATTTACATCTTTAGACGTGTATATTACAATAATGTAGTATCCATGGACATCCAAAGATGTAGTAAAATCTAGAGTTCCAGGAATTTGGATCCTTACCTGCCCATGAAAGCAAAGTGACTGACTTTGGGCCAGACATTACCTCCCAGGGGTTGTGAAGAGTGTTAAATGAATAGAAGGATAGTGCACTTTGCATTAAGTTCTTTGGAGGAAATGCTGGGTAGAAATGCCTAGATAGGTGAGTGGGTTGACGGACGGACAGACAGACAGACAGACAGACAGATCTATATTTGTGAATGGTTTTCTTTGTAAACGAAAACAAATTGTACATTCAAGCTTCCACTCAGCTTTAGGTTTGCTGTTTTTTAATTTCTGTAGTAAGGTATTTTCTGTTGGCATTTCTGAAGTAGACAATTTTGCATACTGTCAGAAGCTCTGCCATTTTTCTGTTTTTATTATGCATATTTTATTTCCTGTTTATACAGAATTACTAATACCTTGAAGAAGGTTCAGGAAGTCAGCAGCTGAGTGCCTTGATCATTGGTCTTGACAGATTACTATGGTCAGTGTTTAAGTGGCAAATTCTTAACTAATTGCAGCTCTGACTGTAGCACCACATAAAGTATGCTGCACTAATTATAAATACTGAGAGGATGAGGTAAAAAGGCTAAACTATTTTTATTTTTATCCACAAAAGGTTGAGTTCATACACTCAGAGTTATTAGGTTTAAGAACATAAATTATTTATTTCAAAGATTGGTAGACCACTTGATATGATTTTTCTGTGCCTTGCCTTGACACTGGAACAACACCTGGACAGAATCTATCCTGATTCAGAAAGTATATTAAGACAGAGCATATTTATTTATTCATTTATCAGCTCTGTCTGAGGACAATTAACAAACAAAAATGATACACACATATATATAAAAACTGTGCTAAACGAATATATTTTCATGAAACATCTTAATCTAGCACTGCTTTGCAGAGGACCAAAACCCAGAAGCCACTGTGGAGAAAGCTGTCCTTCATATGGGCTCTTCCACATAAACCTCTGTATGTGTTGTCAGCCTACTGATGACACCTCAGTCCAAATTTTCTGATGACCAGTTGTGATGTACGATGGGAAAGGTAAGTTAATTTTGGAAGTGTTTGAGCCCAAGGGAGCTAAGGCTGCAGATAGGAAGGGGTGGAGCTTGCAGAACCCAAGAGGAGAGGGGACAACCAGCCCAGCAGTTGTCCAGTAGAATTCAAAAAGCCACTGGAAGGAAGGTATAAAAGCAGCCAGGCAAGGGTGACAGGGGTTGTTTATCTGATCTGTATGGGTGTGTGTGTAAAGGGGATGACAACCGGGTCTCTGAGAAGCCTTTTAAAGTTAATAAAGGGTGGGATCCTGAATGTATTTGACTAAGTTGAAAGAAGGGTTGTAAGTTTGAAGATAAGAAAACTAAAGTTGCTATAAGTTATCTAAGTTCAATTGTAACCAATAAAGAGTTCAGGAGTTGAAACTGTGAGGCATCTGGTTGGGTATGTCAGCAGGAGTGTTGCCATAGCAATGAGGTTATTAGAGAAGAAGAAGAAAAAGAGGAGGAGGAGGAGGAGTTTGCTTTTCTACCCTGATTTTCTCACCCATTTAAGGGGACTCAAAATGGCTGACAAATTTTTTCTATTCTTTTCCCCATGGGTGTTTTTCCACTGTCACTAGAAGTACCCATTAAGTACCCATTAATGGGTACAAAAATGTCATTACATACCCATTAATGAGTACTTAATGGGTACTTTTAGTGACGGTGGAAAAACACCCCACAACAGACACCCTGTGAGATAGGTGGGGTTGTGAGAGCTCAGAAGAGAGCTGTGACTAGGCCAAGGTCACCCAGCTGGCTTCATGGGGAAGGGTGGAATCGAACCCGGTATTCCAAGATAAGAGTCCAGCTCCCTAGCACTAGACCAAACTGACCAAAGAGAAGCTGCTTTGGAAGGAGAAAGTAGAGGCCATTGGCTCCTGTAGGGAGTAAAAGTGAAGTGAATTTAAAAAGGAGGGAATCGCTCCCTTGTCACAAGCCTGTATAGGCAGAGTGGGAGGCTGTGAACAGAGGCTTCACGTCTTCTGTTGAAGACGCGTGACACCTCTCCTTGACAAGGCTTCATGTAGATATTAAATAGCAAGAAGGATAAAATAGACTCTTGGGTAATCCCTCACAGATGTTCCCAGGAGACTGAAATAAAGACCTTCATAACAACCCTTGAAAATGGGATTGGAACCACGGCAAGACAGTGCCAGCAATTTTTAAGTTCTGTAGAATATTAAGTTCAGGAAAATGCTGAGGTTGACAGCATCTGAGAGATCTAGGAGTTCCAGTAAATCTGCATTCAATCACTGTCCCTCTCCAGCCTCAGGTCATCTGTTACAGTGACCGAGACACTTTTTGTGCTGTAGCCAAGCCTAAAACCAGATTGAAACAGGTCTAGATAATCTGCTTCATCCAAGCGTGAGTGACAGTGTGCCCCAAATATCTAAATGACTTCATCTAACAGCATATTAAACAATATGGAGAACAATGTTGAAAAAGTTGTCCAGATAAACCAGCCTGTGACTAGTGAGCAGGTTTGGTTTGAAATCACCTTCCATTATTTATGTTTGCTCTCTTATTTGACTATATGGTCTCTGGGTTGTTCATAGCTGACGTAAGTTATACTGTTGGTGTCCTTGGTTCTTTTGTTTGCCTTTAGCATTGCTGGATTAGAAATTGTAGGCTCCATCCTTGTTGGAAAATCAGGCATTCCCCCGACACACCTTCAATATCACGCAGTTAAATAAGGTGCAATCAGCAAAATCCATGAAGTTTAGAAGGAACTTTAAAGCTTTTTTTAAAGTAGGTTTTTTTAAAACAATAAAACTACCTTACAAGCAGAGATTTTCCTTCTATAGGGTGTCTCTTTGCTTCAGAATTATGAGATTTCTTTATGGCTCCCTCGAACTTCAAACATATGACTATTTTTTTTCCTGTAGGTCCTTGGTATAACATTATTGGGATGGTTGATGTCTCCAGAGTTTTTGTTTGTGGTACTGGCATTTTGGTCCTTCAGGTTAGTGATGTATACAGAATAATGGGCAGTACTTTCAAAGGAAATAAGTAAATTGATCTAGCCATGCAGGAAAGTATGTAATGCTCAAGCAAAATAATTGAGTTCATGAGAAAGGCATATATTTCTAAATTTCAGGATTCTGAAATAAAACACGATAGTCTTTAAAAGATAAAAATGTTTTCCAGGAAATTTACAAAATATTTAGGCTGTATGATTTAGCAGTTTAATTCTCTAGTTTTGAGAGTCTTCTCTGTATGTAACCTTCTGCTTTCCAGAGTGTTTTAAAACTAGCAGAAGGACTTCCTTTTGTTTGATGTTGTTCCAGTTTCATGCCACTTAATAAAACAAAACAAAAACGTATACCTTCAGCATCTTATCCCTTAACATCCAAAAAGATATTTGATGTCATTTAAATTATTCAGTAATATTTCTCAGGGATGTAATAATTGACAGTAATCAGAGGGGATTTTCCATATGAACAGAAGAAGGCCTTAGAGTGCTAAAGAAAGGGAATTAAAAGATAAACATCTAAATGAATAATTAAGAACACCTTGTTTCTTCAGGCCTATATGGGCTTATAGCTTATGGTGTCAAGCCCAACACCAAAGCAGAGGGAGGGAATAATGTTCCAAGACAGGAAAGGAGGGAAGGAATTGTCACAGAGAGAAAACATCACTTATAAGTAGGATTTTGACTCAACAGTAGCTGTTCCCCTCTACAGGGGTGGGAGACCCCTTGATATGTCTGTCCTCAGAAAGTTACGGAATTTAAGCAATTTCTGAATGCTTTAAATGAATTTCTAGGTAACTGGAAGAGGAGGGGGTACTGCGATTATTTTTAAATCCTTTCTCTCTA
>MTQE01001141.1:23921768-23938244 GCA_014337955.1 Aspidoscelis marmoratus | reverse complement strand
GCAAACCCCAGGTTATTTAGCAGCCAAATTAACGTGGTATTCTCCTGCTATGGACCTGCGGTCGATGGATAAAGCCCAATTGGTTGTACCTCAAACACCTACGGCTACTACAAGACTTCGAGCTTTTCAAGACCTGGTCCCATATCTTTGGAACAGGTTGCCCCTTGCCCTAAGGCTAGAAAAAGACCTGACCAAATTTCGCAAGGGCTTGAAAACAGTTCTTTTTAATATCTGATGGACCCTGGCCTATAGACTGACATATATCCATTATTATTTAGTTAAGGGACTGAAAATTAAATAGGAGGTTATTTTGAATGGGGTTTTAAGGGGGATTTTAAACATATGGGTTGTATTTTGTATTTATTAGTGATGTTATGTACCGCCCTTTGGTGGAAAGGGCGTTATAAATAAACGTTATTATTATTATTATTAAAATAGGTGGTGCTCCTGCCAAGACTCTGGTCTCATTGTGGAACAATGAGATGAGTAAAGGCATTGAAAAAGAGTGCCTCCAGACATGGCAAAAGCTGTGAAATCCCTTCTGTAGGACAGATGGGGTGATGGAAAGCTGCAAAGGCAATTCACAGCCGCTTCCTGTCAGACAGATGGGAAGCTCAGAGTTTGTTGAGGGAATATGCAGCCACTCTCTCTTGGACAGACAGGAAGCTGCAGTTGCCCGCAGTATCTGAGGTGGTTTCCCGGAAAATCCAAAGTAAAAAGCTGATGATTAATTGGTAGCTTTTTACATTGTGTAGTGTTGGATGCTCCTTGGGTAATTTGAGCAATTCAAAGCTATCATGTCCCGCCACAGCCTCCATCCCATCTGGAGGTACCCATAATCAATAGCACTTTGGTATTCAATGGAGTTATGACTAATGAAGCAGGAGGGTCTGATAGCTGGAATGCAGGCATTAGTCTGACTGAGCATAGGCTCCCTTATCATGCATACATTATCATGCCTACAACATGAAGATGTTGGCAGTGAAAAGGAGTGATTTTTCTGCCACCATTATTTCAAGTAGCCGTCTGACAGAGTTTTGTTAAATAGTGAATGAACTTAACAATACCGAAACCAAGGAAGTAAGGATAGTTTCCATGCAATTCCTGCAGTAACAAATTTGCAAAGCATTTAAAAAGCAAGGTTGCTCAGATTTATGCTGCCTAAATGCCACAGTTCTGATCTGCCAATTCATTACTGGCCCCAATCCAGATTTTAACTTTAACTTATAGGACTCTAAATGGTTTGGTTCCCAAATACCCAAAGAGATGGTTCCTCCCATGTGCCTGTGCGTTAAGAACTGCCAGTGAGTCCCGCTTGGCTTCACTGTATGCATGTAGACACCTGGTAAAAACATACCTCTTTACCTCATCTTTTGGCTGAATAAAAAGCTTCTCCTCATCTTTTAAGCAGTTTTATTATTGTTTTAGTCAGTGCATTTTAATTGTATTTTAGATTAGTTTTATTGAGACCCATTTTCAGAGTTCTGGGTATAGGGTGGAATAAAAATAGAAATGAATAAATGAAATATTTCTGTGATAAGTCCAAAGTTTATTTAATAATCCAGTGTATTTCGTTTTAGAAACCTTCTGTAATGGTTATGGGAAAAGTAACACAAATTTTATAGTTAAAATGACTTTTTAAAATGCCGTGAATAGAACAATAAACATAAAATAATAAAAAGAACTTGCAAAATCAATTGGCGCTACAACATGATAATCCATGTGTTAAGAAACAGCTTATACAAAGTGACTCAAATTTAAATATTGGTGGGAAGGAGACAAATTTCTGGGAAGATGAGGAATTTTGCCTTGTTGTTAAGCTTTTGAAAAAGATAACATTTTAAGATGCTGTTATGCAGTTTAGGATTTGTTTCCCTCTTTGTTTTTTGATTCCATAAAATGCATGCAAGATCCTAACCCTTAATGATTCTGTTTGCATATGCAGTAGTAAAGACTGAGCTTTGTCCTAGAATGCTGCTCACGACTTGGCCCTGTCAGACATTGATCGATTGATGTGCCGTGACAAAATTGATATTTCGTTAGTTAGTTTAAGCTCATTCCTAGCTTGGATTGTGGAACTTAATAAAAATAAAGACCTTGTATGACTCCTCTGGATTCCAGAAGTAACTTTAAAAAAAGAAAAAGAAACATTTTGAAGAGTAGCTTTTAGTCTGTTGCAGCAAAAATAACTAAGCCTTGCAGCATTTTTAGTACAGAAAGATTTCCTTATAGGGATTCCATTTTGGAATCAAGTATGCTCTAAGAATGCTAAAAACAAAACACTTTAAAGGGTGACATAAGGTGTAAACCCATATAGAGTTTTAAAGGCTGCACTGTTACTTTCCCTACCCCCATTCATGAGGCAGTATAGATAAAGGCAAAATCAAAATTGCACAATGGAAAGGACATAGCACATGTGGAATTACTGTTATTGGAGGCTTCAAGGAAATGCACTGTAAGAGGGAAAATACAGTGTAACAAACAGCAAGAAGCACTAGCAAGGTGCTGCTTCTGTGACAACAGGTAACCTTTGATAGTTACCCTGGTTTGGAGTAGGCTGAAGAAAGAGAATGGAGAGGGAAAGTGGGAGGGGGGATAAAGAAGGAGACAATGGGTGTTTTTCCACTGTCACTAGAAGTACCCATTAAGTACCCATTAATGGGTACAAAAATGCCATTTAGTACCCCTTAATGGGTACTTCTAGTGACAGTGGAAAAATGCCCAATGAGGAAGTCAGTTTGGGCAGAGAGAAAGGAGAAACAGGAGTCAGTGAAGGTAGTGTGTAGTGACATAAGCGGTCCAAGAGGACAATTTAGGAGAGACCAGAGGCTAAGACCAAGGAATCCCTTTATTGGATCACAGCTGGATGGCAGAGGAAAGAAAGGAGTAAGATATTAAATGGGAACAGTTAGAAAAACTAATGCCAGCACAGAGGAGGGAGGAGGAGGAGAAGCAGAAGAAGAAAGCTTGCTTTTATACCCTGCTTTTTTCACCCTTAAGGGGACTCAAAGCCGCTAATGATGCTTCCTGTTCTTCTCCCCACAACAGTCACCCCGTGAGGTAGATTGGGCTGTGAGAGCTCAGAAAGAGGGTTGTGAGTAGCCCAAGGTCACCCAACTGGCTTCCTCCAACACTCGTAGCCACAACCAAAGTGGCTCACCAATGTGAAGAGAGAAGACAAGGAGAGACTCAGGCAGGCCAAGAAACAACCCCAAGATGGATCCATGTCTTTCCATATAAAACTGGATGGACATTTTGAGAACCAGTCTGAGGGCTAGATGGATCACTGGTCCAATATAGCAGAACATTATGTTCTTGTGTGTGTGGAGTCTAATTTGCTGTTTAAATCATTTCTCTTTTTTCTGTATCACTGTCATGGTCATTTACAGAAGGAGGGCAAAATACAAATAACATGGACTGTTAGGTAAAATATCCTATTACCTGATATGATTTGCTTTCTTCCCCTTTGTTGAACTATTCAGAATCAAGTTACATTATATTCTGGCGTATAAGACTACTTTTTAACCCAGGAAAATCTTCTCAAAAGTCAGGTGTTGTCTGATACTCCAGATGTCGTCTTCTTATACATCGAGTATATCCCAAACTTTATATTTTAACTGGAAAAGTTGGGGATCATCTTATACACCCAGTCGTCTTATACGCCAGAATATATAGTACGTTAGCTAAATTTGTAGCTTTGATATTACAAACAATTACAAAGAATTAGCATTTAGGATGCAGTGCAAAGCTGCCCCAGATCAGGTCCCAGGAGTGAAGATGTGGGAGATGATGTATAAGGAAAATCAACCTACTCCTGTTTGGTACATCTTTGCTATAACCTTTGCTGTGGATATGATTTTATAACCTTGTTGGGTCATTTTAATTGATCTTTACATTAGAACTGGATTGCTTTATAGCTAATTTTAGGCGGTTGTTTCCTTTCAAATACAGAGTGCTATTTTTTAACTTTATTGATATTAATATATTGATACTAAATAACTATGTTTTCCAGAGAATATTGTTATTTAATGGCTACACGGTATTAAAATGTATATTAAAATAGCTAAATTCTAAGTGAATTGAACAGGTGTTTTTCCACCGCGCTCCTTAGATCCAGATCTAAGAAGATCCGGATCTAAGGAATGGATACATTTCTTAATCCGGATCTAGTAGATCCAGATTAAGGGAAGCACCCAATGTGTTTCCACGGGAGGTGTAGCACCCGTTAGCAGTTAGAAAATTGTAGACCCCTATTAATGGGGTCTACAGAAAATCCGGATTAAAGGTCAGAAAGTACCCATTTGATCCAGATTTCCCCCTGTGGAAACAATCGAGTCCCACATGGGTGCCATGGTGGAAATGGGATCATCCGGCTCACACCCAAATGGGTCCTTAATGGGTGCAAAAATGGGTACTTTCTGACAGTGGAAAAACACCCATGGTATCCTTTTTTTTACAAAGTCTTATTCAAAACATTTGAAGTGGAACAGGGGGATTTTCAGTTTCTCTGCTGTTTTGCCTCCCCCGCCACCTCTAATAAGAGAGGAATGCCACCTTTGCTTTTTCCTTTATTTTGTCAATTTCTTGTGTTGCTATTAGAACAACTGTATTCCTGTGTATTCACTTTTAAGAGAAACTTGTTGACTGGCCTTGGCTGCAGAAAGTTGCAGCTATTTGTGCTCTAGATAGGCTTCGCATACCATTTTCATTAGGATCCCTTGTCTTAATTTCTTAATCACATTTCTTTGTTGAATAAATGTAAATTTCTACAACTATACAATGTAAAACAGGTTCTTTCTCTCACCCCTGATTGGCTGCCTCAAGATCACAAAGTGGGTTGGACATTGTGATTTTGGACTTGAATTAGTCCCACATTTAACAACACATTTGTTTGCATAAATGATTTATGTATACATTATTGGTAAATCTTGGTTGGATTGCTGTTTTTTTGATGATATTGAATCTACATTCCAATGTTTCAGGAAGACAAAATTTGGCCTACTGTCTTATTATCTGCTAAAATACAAGTTTCAGCTAATAGTCTAAGACAGTTCCTATCTTGTCTTTCAGCTCAAGTTCGGACATTATAAGAGATTTGGAGGTCGCTGGAATGTGTTCAAGTTCTCCAGATAAGTAAGTGTGCTGTAAATCAGTTGCTTTTCCCATCTTACAAGTTGTCTCAGATTTACTTTTTGCACTTCAGTTGACATCAATATTCTCCTGTATAACTGCAAAATACAAAAAACAACTTTGTTACAACTTTGATCTGAAGTATTAGCTGTGGAAGTCTGCCCACTCATCACTCATCATGCTTCTGAATGGGATGGGCTTTGGCACGGAAATATATGAACAGCATCTTTCATTACCTAGAAGACAGAGGCAAGCCCTATTGTCAAAAAGAGAGGGGAAAATGTTATATGGCCATCACTATGGAGTTAGCAGGCGTTAAACATGATTCATGGATGTCCTGTCTTTTTGCTTTCCAGAAATAACACTGCATACTATACTTTAGGATAGGGGACTCACCTTTTGCAGCAAGGATTGCAATTCTTTTTGTGTCTGTGTCACGGATGGAATTCTGGGCACCGCTCATTCTGTTGCTCCTTCATTGCAAGTCGTAAGCAGAAGAATCTGTAGTTTTGAAGGCGTTAGGAGAAGGCATCCCTGTGGCACCATGAGGCATATTGGCAAGCCCTGTTCTATAGTGTATCATCAGTTCAATCAAACATGGACTTTTTCATCTGTAATCTCTTGAGTTTATTCTCTGAAGACACTTAAAGCAATGTTTTGAATTTATCACTGAAAGTAAACTCAGATCTTCTGAACTAACCATGGATATTTTGCCAGCTAGGTCATCTCATTCAAAGTATTGAATTTAAGATGAGAGTGAGTGCAGTTGCCTTGCACACAGAAAGCTGCAGGTTAAACCCTTTTCCCCAATGATTCATGAAAGAATCTTATATATATATATATATATATATATATATATATATATATAAAACAAAGGTACTTTACATAAGAACCCCCCCTTGTAAGATGAGTGTTTTTCTTTAGAAAATATTATAAATAACATACAACCTTCCTCAATTTGTCAGTGATTTTTATTATTCTCTGTATTCAGACATGAGTGTCATTGCTTGTGAGACTAAAATAGCATCACTCACACAAAAGAGATATCAGCAGACCAAAAGATCTCAAAAGTTGAAGAAAACAAAATCTTTTGAAATACTGGAGGATGGGAACAGCCCAATAAAAAGGTGGTTTAGTGGCAAAGGAATACTGCCTGTGAAAAGTAAAACCAGGAGAATGGAATGGAGTACCATGAAGAAAATAGCACTTTATTACAATCCTTACTTCTTGATGCATTAACTACAAAGTTCTCCAGTGTAGAAACTCTTTCAAATCATTCTGTCTCTCATTAGAGTGGAATGCATTTCACTGAGTCATGCTAGAACTTTTATTCTGCCTATTCTGTTCCTCTTCTCTTTTACTGATTGTAAATATTTTGGATGAGCTTAGTTGGGACAGCAAAGAATGTAATTGGAAACAGGATGGAAATAACACTAAAGTATTTTTATGATAATTCTTTATTCTCATCTACATTCCTTTGTGATTTTTACACCTAACATTAAAATTCAGACTTAAAATAATATCAGTTGCAGAGGTTTATTAGATAATCCAAACATTGGTTTCTCATTGCTTTTCTTACCATGGGGACCAAAGAGGCTTAGAATCGTGTTTCATCCAAATGTGGTCCCTAGATATCCCAGTGGGAGTGGTTCTGAAGCAAGCTCCTGCTATAGGGCAGGATTGCCCTGAAAGTCGTTTAAGAAGCCTAATACTAGGCCATCTACATTTGGATAACATTTTGGGCTGCCTGTTGAAAAGTGTTAAAATAGACCTTATATAACTAACTGTCCAGGAATTATCCTTCCCTCAATTGTCCCTCTATTACAAAGAGAGGCATAGCTAGTTCCTCAGCTGTGGAGTACGCTTATAAGGTCTATATATGGTCTAAGGATTTCCTCCTTCCATAGCACTTAGGCTGGTACACCATATAATAACATCTAAAATGTGCACCAATCCATGTGTTCAAATGGAAAGTAGAACTCCCATTACAGGCTGTAGATACCTGATGAGCTGCAACTACTGCAAAACCGGTCATGACCTGCCTGGGCCAGTGGTGATCTGGTAATATAAGTGTTAAAATAGTATCTAAATTATATGTAGATTCTCTCCCCCCACTGATTACTCAGGAATAAATACAACAAAAATCTTGGGCTGTTAAATATTTGTTTTAAAAATATATGAATGAATGCACTGAAATCTGCACGTTTACCAACAGCAGTGGTGGCCTTATTCTGCTCAGATGGGTGACTCCTTGCATTTGTTTCAGCTGGGGTTAATACTAGTAGTGATAGTGAAGCCCACTCCTGCTTTACAGAGAAAACTAGCCATCTAACAGTGGCGGTATGGCAAGTCAGGAGTTAATAGCTCCTGGGTCTGATCTGATGCTAGGGCCAAATAGCCTGCAGGGACCTGGTGGCTGTAGACCAGTCAAATTCAGACTTTTTCTTCTTTTTTTGAGAGGATAATTTCTGGTGTCTTGTTTATGCTGCAAAAAAAAAAAAAAAAACAAAAACTTTTTTTTCCAGCTAGACTGGAAACTTCAGTAAAAATACTCATTCCTACTTAATTTGCTTCTCTGGACCCAAAGAGTTGACAAGCCATACTATTTTTTTAATTATTATTTTACCTGGAGAGGAAGAAAAGTGCCCTAGTCTAGAACTCCTAGGAGGAAAGATAAAGGGTCTTAGGTAGAGAGTGGATGGTGGTAGAAAAAACTACCAACTGGCATTGTGGACACACCCAAAAAAGAGTGTTATTCTCTCTCTTTTGGCTACAGCTGATCAACTTCCAACTAAAGCTGGTGAATGTGTTAAATTTTGTTAGCAACTACTACCCAACCCAGTAATGACTTGAGTAATAGTATCTGTAGCTAGCAAGTGATGGAAACTTGTATATGGTGAATCTTCCATTGACTCAGTTAAATGGTAGTACTTTCCTGGCATGTCTACCGGTGGAGTGTATTTGAGAAGAGTTAGTGGGAAAAACAACATTCCTGCAAGGGGGAAATGTTTCAGAGCCCTTTGCCTCCAGGGGCACAGAGGTAAATGGAACAGACTGCATGGTTAGTATGCTGTGAGTGTGCTTCTTAATATAGGACTATTGAAACCCCCCCATAATTTGGGACTACTGAGTCTTCAATTAACAGAACCATTTAAAACACTTTTTTTTTTACATTTTAACAATAATATCTGTTAAAGGTGTAACTGTAACTTTACAGAACAGTCCAAACAGAACAAGAGGAAGAGGAAGATTAAAATAAATGATATTTAATCTTATATTCTTATGGAAAGAGAAAAAAGAGTGTTTGCATGAAAAACTGTAACACAGATATTTGTGTCTTGCCTTCCTGAATTGTTTTACATTTGAATAAGCAAACAGTCCTCCTTGGGTTTCCCACTGTGCTGTTTAGACTTTTTATTTATAAGAGGAGATGCTACCGGCATAAGATGATCTTGTTTTAGGTATAACTTGAGGAGCTAAAATTTAATTCTTTTTGTTTGTGTGTTTAATTATGTTTAATTATGTTTGATGTTTAAAGTGGATGTCTTACCTCTTAAGAGATTACACTGTATTTCCTTTGTTACTGAAAGAAAGAAGTCTTATTAACAAGAGAGGTTATTCAAAGAATATGAGTAATTCCTTGAAATAAAGGTGAAAGAAAACAGATTAGTATTCAACTATAGCTGTTTGAATGTATTTCCTTTAAAAATCTTCAATGAGTTCCATTTTATATATTGCTTCCTCTGTTCCACAGGCTTTGACACATTCAGGTTAAGATTTAATAGCAAACCAGAGTCTAAATAAATGAATGGTTTTCTTCATTCTGCAACATGTCACTGTTTTTAAAAGTAGCTGACAATCTAATCTCATTGTGTAAAGAACTTCTGCTACTGCTTGTTCTTCTCATACTTATTCATTCGGGTGAGAAGCTGGATCCCAAGGTCACTTGGGTGTGATGTGATGTGTATTGTAGGATTTGTTCTTATAATGCGCTGTCTAGTTTGATGTGAAAATTACTGCCCAACACCTCTCTACCCCAATCAGGGTTAGTTTTATACCCCTATGTTTGAGTGTGGGGTTGCTTATTCTAGTTTTAGGGTGCTTCCGCACAGGCCCTTTAACACCCATTAAACACACATCTGGAAACCTGCGTCTGCACACGTGTTGCTGTTTTGGACACATCTGGTGAGGTGTGTCCGCACAGCAACATGCATTAAGGACACTTTTGCGGCGGCGCGTCCGCATTTGCCAGTCTATTTAGCACACTTCCGGTACTTAAAGTGTGCTAAATGGGTGTTACTTGCACACCACAATTGATATGTGCTTGATGGGTTTTCCGCTGTGAAAGCGCATCCATTTAGGATGTGTTCACACAGCGAAAGTGTGCCTAGCCAGGCCCAGCATGATTGGGTCCTTGGAGCCAAGCATGGCGAGCCGGGAGGGCTCCTACCTTTCGGCTCGCCCTCGCCCCAGAACTGGCAGATTGCCACTTCTGGGGCCAGGGTGAGCTTCCCTAAAGCCCACCCTAGCCCACCCGGGGGGGGAGCCCGCGGAATCCCCCTCCTTACCTGCTCGGCGTCGCCCCAATTCTGCGAGGAGGAACCCAGGATGCAGCGCGCCTGCGTCCTGCGCGCCTCCTGAATGGCAGCCCCTGCCTTCAGGAGGCGTTCTGCGTGCCTCCTGAATGGCAGCCCCTGCCTTCAGGAGGCGTTCTGCGCAGGCGTGCCGTCTAGCCAAGGCAGTGCGCCTGCGCTGAACGCCTCCTGTAAATCCGGATCTACCGGGCATCCAGATTTAGTAAAATCGGGTCTTCTGGAACCCGGTTTTACTAAATCCGGGTGTAGTAGATCCAGATTTATTTGCGCTTGTGCGGAAGCACCCTTAGGGTTCTTCTAGACGTGTCTGTAAATGTCATTGATAATTAAGTGATAATATAGCATGACAGGAATACAACAAACATTGGATACCTCTTTCATGTTTCCACTTGTGTCCCACTTGTATATAATAAACAGATGCAGCTAGAAGGGAACTTTAGTAGGTCCTATAGGTGTTGATAGAAGTCTCTTAGGTGTATCCTGGCAAATATATATTTGACATTTGTAAAATATTACTTGCATTCATGATAGTTAAAGTATAATGACTTTCATAATCACACCACTTCATTAAATTTAAGCATCTAATTTGGCTCACTGCCCAGAATATGAAATGCTAAATTTTGAGGGGGAGCCAAGTGAGGTCTTGATAGCTGTTTTTAGTTTTCACAAGTGCATGCTTCTTAAAGAGAAGGATTCTCTGTAATGAAATAACTGTTCTTGTTAATGTGGATCTCCTCTTTAGAGTAAATTTTAAGGAACCGATTAGGTTGACATAAAAGCAGAAAGAAGGTACATGTATATGCTTTAGGAGTTCTTTTTGTTACACATATCGTGTTCAAACAAGTGTCTAAATTTGATAGTACAGTACATTGTTTAATAGTGTCATATTTTTAAAACCCTGTAATTTAAAATGATGTATTCTGTTATTGCTTCCTGAAAGGGTGATTGATGTTAATGAGTTGTTACTAAAGGGTGTTTGCTGTTAGGGAATGCCAAGGAACTGTATCTGCTGCTTATTTTTATAAGCTATTACTTGATCCTAAGTGGCATGCACATTATATTCTGTTATCTCTTTTGTGAAGAAATGAGTTCAGCCTTTTCATTTTTATTGAAAAAAAATTTGTTTTATATTTTCTACAAATACAAGAAGACCACAACTTAAAATCTGAATGTGTTACAAAGAGCTGAGTTGTGAATTGAACTCAGTGTGACCTGTCTAATGTGACCGACAGACAGAAAGCAATTCAGAGAGTCTTTATAGGCTTAAATAACCAAATTAACACATTAGCTCTTATTTTTGTATGCAAGTCCATAGATTAAGATTTTAAAAAAAAGTGGTTAAATTTAGGGATGCAAGAAAATTTGTTTGAATAGATCCCCTTTGAATGTGGTAGGATTTATATTCGATACGAATGTTCAATCCCATACGAACCCCATACGAATGGCATACAGATCCTATATACGAATGCATACGAATAGCATATGGATCCCATACAAATGCATATAAATAGCATACGGATACTATATACAAATGCATATAAATAGCATACAAATCCCATATACGAATCCCATATGAATCCCATACAAAGCTTCATAGGAGTGTATCCGAACATTCAATTCAAATTCGAATGTCAGTCTTCAAATGTGCCAATATTCGATTTGAATTTGAATGTCTGAATTTGGCCGAATTCATCTGAATTTCAAATGTTACAAATAGTCATGCACATCCCTAGTTAAATTATTTGCTCAAATTTCATTGCTTTCTCAAGCTAGCATCATTAGAGAAACATAACCACTGTAACTTTTAAATGACAGGAAAAACCAACCAATAAAATATGGGACCTAGTCCTGGTTTTCCTTAACTGAAAATCATTTCTCAGCTTGAAATGGGAAGAAGAGACATGGATAAATCCTGATGGCCATGTTGAGTAGTTTAGAATTTTTTTGTTGTTTCTTGCTGTAGTGGAGCTGTCAGAACCCCAAATTTGCTTTATCTCTATTTTTGAGGGGCTGTCAAGAGACTTTTTACACTACTTATGTTTCTAGTTGTCTGTGTTTACATTGTTTCTAAAATAAAATGCTGAATATCTTGTTCTGTAGAGAGCTCAAAAAGCTTCTTGTGCTCACTTTACGGGTCAGCTCCTCCACAACTGGATTTTTTAAAGAGACCACAGCCATGTATATAATAAACATTGTATCTCAGTATCGTGTTCATTAATATTAAAGATCTACTTAAAGGAGCTATGTGGAGTTTTCTTTGAGCTATGATAGTAAACAGATCTATATTAAATGCTACTGTTTCTTAAAGTAAAGCATATATTTAAACTTACGAAGAGATTCATCAGTGGATACCCTCTGACTCCTTATAATCCCAGTGCATTAATTTGGCTGTGGTTTCAGAAAAAGTTAAGCTCTCTGATTGTGACAGTTAAATCATTGTTCCAGGAAAATTGACTTAACCTATTTAATCCCGAATTGGGCTCTGCAAATTAGAATCCACCCTTAAACTAATCTCCAAATATTTCAAAAGCGCCAACTAACTTCCTTAACAAACTTGAGACACATTTATTTTATAGTACATTATTTCCAAGGTTCCTTTTGAAGGAATGCAAGAAGAGCTCGATGTCTTCTTTCTAAAAGCCCTGATGTCTGTAATTGAATTATTTTTGTGCTGAGTTACCTGCTAAATTTTTGAAGTATTTATTTAATAAAGTGTAGGCTTCCATTTTCATTTTTCTGTTTTATTTTGTACAGAAATGGAATTTAACTACCTGTAATGTTTGTGAGGTTCTGATCCTATACTGCAGTCCCATTTAGATGCTTAAGAAAAAAGATGAGGAACCTTTGCATCCTACACTTCCCATTATTTTTCACCACTGGGTTTTTAGATGATAGACCTCAAAGGAATTCAGCAAGAACTACAAGTGTCCTTGATTTATGCTCACTCCTGGTAATTACATTGATATATCGGTACAGTTTCCTTGTCATGGATATGAAATTGATTTACTTTACCTTTATCTGGGGAGATGTCATGGATTGAACTTGGGCCGTCCGTGTACAAATGCTCATCCATTATTACTGCACATTTTCCATCATACAACAGTGAAACTCAAATGTAGAAATTTAATTAGTAGTAGTATTGGTATTTGCACACTTAACTTATAAAGAAAACTGACTTGTGTTGTTTAATAAAATAAGAACCATTCATAGTTGGTGCATTCCATAGTAAGATACATGACTGATGCAGTAAACTGAACAAAAGTTGAATTAAACAAGGGAATTAAACAACTTGGATAGAAAGTCACAAACCTTAATGCCTTTTTCAAGGAAAGTAGAACCAGTAATCAGGTAAGAAAGAAGAGTTTGTAGATCAAGGAGCAACAGTTAGAACTGAACATGAAAAACTGATTGGTTTGAATTTGAGAAATGAGTATGACAAGGCTTTATATTGTCACCTTTATTTAACTCATACCCAGAAGATACCATGTGAAATGCTGGTAAGGATTAGTTAAAAGATTGCTGGGATAAATACTGTATTTTCTGGCGTATAAGACTACTTTTTAACCCAGGAAAATCTTCCCAAAAGTCAGGGGTCGTCTTATACGCCAGGGGTCATCTTCTTATACGGCGAGTATATCCCAAACTCTATATTTTAACTGGAAAGTTGTGGGTCGTCTTATACACCCAGTCGTCTTATACGCCGGAAAATACGGTATACATAATGTAAGATGTGCAGACGATACCACTCTGATAACAGAAACTGAAAAGGAAGTAAGGAGCCTCTTGATGAAGGTGAAAGAAGATATTAATGTTGGTTTTTGTGGTTTTGAGAATCCCTTTGAGAGTAAGAATATCAAACCAGTATTCTAAAGGAAGCCCTGACTGTCATTAGAAGGACAAATTCTGATGCTGAAATCCACATACTTTGACAAATAATTAGAAAACAGGATTCAGTGGGAAAGACCCTGATCTGGGAAAGATTGAAGGCATCAGGAGATGGGAATAAACTAATTGTGTTAATAAAAAGGGGGATAGGCTCAGCTTAATGCACAAAGATACCTTAATGGGAAATGTTCACTTCTTTAGTCATCTTGCAGTTTTTGCATGTTTATCTCTGTTCCTTTTAAATGTTTTAATGAAATATGTTTCTAATCTGGCTTTGTATTTTATTTTAATTTTCTTCTGTATTTCTAATAAATTCTTTTCACTGGCTTTTGAGTTTGAAATGGGTTTTGCCTCTGTTTTTTGGTAATCTTTGGTATTAAAACCTATGTAAACAATCAGGCTACAAATTCCCATGAAGTTTAAATTTGGGGTAATTTTGGGCTTCAAATTAATCCAAATTATCCAAAATTTTACTCTCCACATTTGCTTACAGTTTATACTGGAGCAATGTTGGTATCAGAATCGACTGAAATTTGACATTCGAATTTGAATCGAATGTCCTTAAATTTGAATTTAAGGATTCAATTCAAATTTTGAATTTTGGATCTATTAATTCAAATTATTTGGACATTCATATTTGTATAGGTTTATACACGGTGCGTACTTGAAGACCCGTACCTTTCCTGCATCCGTATATATTTGTACAGATCCATACAGGATGAAAATGAGTTGTATATGGAATAACTATGGGATGCATACGGATGTGTATGGATCCAAGGATGATGCCTACCTGCATCTATGAATGTTGTTGACATTCATAAGTGCAATTCAAATGAAAAATTCAAATGAATAGATTTGAATTTACTTAATTCGAATCGAACTTGGTTAAATTCAAACTTTAAAGATTCAAATCAAATCAAATTTTTGAGTATTCAAATTGAATTGAATCCAAAAAAATGCATTTGTGCATACTCCTAATGTTATTATGCTGCATGCTGGGATGTTCATTTGACAGTGGCACAACAATGCCAGAGCTTATAAAACAGTATTTTCATGACATAATTGTGTAACATACAACTTTAGCAAGTATGAGAGTGGAAATAGGCACATACTGACAGTTTTAGGTCTGGGATGAAAGGATAGTGTTATGGTTCATATAAGTAGGAAAGTAAACATTTCTTGCACCATTTCAAAAAGCATCAATCCCAGTTAGTCTATCTGTGCTCCTGCTTTTGGATATTCTAGGACACAAAGCAATTTTGGCTGATTATCATTAAATCAGAAATGTTTAATGAGATTTCAAGGTAACTATTGCTGATTCTTTAGTTTGAGTGGTACCATCAATTAAATATTATAGCATTATTATGGGGAATGATCAATGAAAGTTGGCTCAGCTTGAAATAAAGCAGTTACTAAAACCTTTTTAGTAACATCACTTAGGAAGTATTTTGCTGAACCCAAGATTGGGCAGAAGAGCACACATAAAAGTTAAATCATTTTACCTTCCCCATTTCATGGCAGAAACATTTTATTGAATAATCATTTTGGTGTAATCACTAGAGAAGGGAATCGGCACTCTTATTAGGGCTACTTAGAACTGGAAAAGTTTCAGAATGGAACAGGTAAAGGATTTCCATTTTATCAGCAGTGCTTTTAAGGCATGTGTTTAGATAACGGTATCCAGCAGGGGTGTATGATCTTTGCCTTCTGACTGATGATGGACTTCAGCTGTTATCACTCCTAGCTATTGGATATACTGGCTGTGGCTGGGGCAAGTTGGAACCCAATAACCTTTGCTTCAGCTTCCTTTAGAAGCTTTTATACTGATAATGGGGGAAAGGTGAAAAGGGAAAGAGCATCGAGCATGGAAAAAGCCAGTGCATGCAAATAGCAACAACAACAAAAAATTGATCCTCTCGAAAAGGGAGAGAGGTAGCAATAGAAAATGAGAAATAGTCAGGCACGATGACTACTTACAGTAACCCTAACAAACCAAGGGAAATTGCAATGGCTGAGAAAGTACAGAAAGTCATGCTGTATACCAGTCTTTCTGTGTAAATACCAAAAGTCAGCAGTCTACAGTGGACATACTGAATGAATTTATTTATATAAGAAATAATATAAGGACATTATTCAGAAAGGACATACTGAAATGACTAGGTAGAAAAAAGAATATATGCTTAGTGGCCGTAGCTTGAACCTAGCAGACTGGTAAGAACCAATGAGATGTGATTATTATTCCTGATTCCAAACTACATTTTGACAGGAACGGGTATACTAAAGCTTCCAGCATTGACCCCTCCCTCCCAACTGTCACCACACAGGCTATCTTGCCTGTGGGAAGGAGCCATCTTGCCTGTGGGAAATAGAGGAGAAAAAGAAAAGTATTTTACCATTGCAAGGACACTTTTGTTCCCTGTTCCCTCAAAACACCATTTTTCTTTTGTATCTTGTATCTTTAGATTGTGAGCCTGAGGGCAGGGACCTGCCTAAGATTAATATAATATTGTAACTCACCCTGAGACCTTTGGGTATAGGGCGGGATAGAAATACAAATAAATAGACAGACATAGATAGATAGATAGATAGATAGATAGATAGATAGATAGATAGATAGATAGATAGATAGATAGATAGATAGATAGATAGATAGATAGATAGATAGATAGAGGAAATGTTACTTTATATGCATAATTTAATTTTAAATCAAGCTACTGTAATGTCCCTAAAGGGGCAAGTCCCTCAGCAAGATCTTTGTATGTAAGAATGTCAATCAAAAAGGTAGGTTAAGAGCCATAGAATGTTCCTGAAGTCCTCAATGTGACGGTTTCAGGGTACAGGCTGCAAACTGCTTTGCTTTCTGTCT
>MTQE01001141.1:23880281-23895884 GCA_014337955.1 Aspidoscelis marmoratus | reverse complement strand
CAAGATTTCTTATGATGCTTGGACATCCAAAGTTGATCTGGTAACAACTGCTTATTCTGTTATTTTTGGGTATACTGATGTATGTCATTCAGGCTCTTTCTTCTTTTTAATGACAATGGCACGTTCTAACATTGACTACTAAAAAAGAGGGTTCTTCTAAAATTGATTTTACTGCTGTCAGCTATCCTTAGACCTTTGGGTATAGAGCTGTGTGTGTGTGTGTGGCCAACAATAGTGAGTCCTTTTAATTTTTTTAAACAACCCTGATTAATGCCTATCCTAGACTTATGGTGTATAAAATAGGCTGAAACAAGACAACTTGTAGGCACAGAATCACAGGGTGTTGCTGCATGATGCGTAGCATGGATACAAACATGGAAATGGGATTGTTCCTCTTTGCCTCTTCACCCCCCTGATTCCAGTATGCCAAGACTGAGCACGTGATAAGGCCTACTAGGGCCTCTATCATATCAGTCCTTTGGCCCTGCCAGTGGACACTGAGGTGTTCTTAAATTATGAAGAATGTGTCAGCCAGCAGATTACCCCAGCCACTGATCTTGCCATCCTGTTGGCTTGCATGTCTGTGCTGCTTGCAGGCTATCCAAGTTCAGATGCAGCCAGTGTCTACACTAAATTAGCTTAATGTCTATCTTATTGGTTTGACTACACTTTACAGGATTTCTTATCAACAGCTTTGAAACTTAACAAAGGGTCCCCTCAGGTTGCAGTTGGATTTTAATTCTTATCATTCATGATGATTGAAAGGAACTGGATTACAACAAAAGTTTGCTTTTGAATGACTTGGAGCAGGACACATTAAATATGATTATGCTGTATTGCATAATGTGTCATATTGATATTGAGACACGAAGCTGAAGCTACAACCTTTTGAGCTCTTTTGCTGATCTAATTTATGTCATCTGACATTTTTCTTACAGTCTGTACCTGGTCTTCTTTTCTGTAAGGTGATGGTGAGGGGGCAGCCCGGGCACACTCTTCATCATTTTTTTATGCTGATAAAATATGTTCAAAGTTTTAGAATTTAAGATAGAGGACTCTTGAGAGCTAATCACAGAACTTCCACTCAGCAGGCTTCTATGATATGAAGATATAAAAAGGAACCATCTTGGTAAAGCCACGTAGCTCTAAGTTTGATTTATACTGGAGTTTGATGGGGAGCTTTATTGAACCAAATTTATGTCACATTGGATTCTGTAACAAAGAGCCTGCATTTTAATACATGCTGATAAACAATATCCAACCTCAGTACCCCTAGCTCAATCATATAGTATTTGTTGGCGTGATCTGCATTTGTGTCTAGGTTCAGACATATGCATGTGGTCTGTGTGTTATCTCTAATCCAGCCATTTGAGCCTAGAATGTTGACAGGGAGAGGGACATTGCCTCTGGGCAAAGGCATGTACCTTCTTCACTTACCTGATTGTGAACTGAGTTGATCCCGATCAAGCGATCTGTTCCAATGAAGTGGTGATGAGTTGCTGTGGACTGGAAAAAGGCCATCTGCATTGAGTCAGCTGTTCTGGTCTAGCCTCTGTGCCAGCCTCAAAGCTCCCTTGTGCTTTGGAGCTGCTTCTGAAAGTTCTGATAGCCAGGAATGAATGTTCCTGGGGAACCCATTTTGACAGTGTGCTTTGTTGTGCCACTGAAATGGGTACCCCTAGCAAACTGGACCATGGAGCAGTTCCATTTGCACACCACGTTGGTCCACTTTACCACGGATTAGTGGACCTGTTTAAATGGATCTACCATTAGTCCAGATTTAGACTGGATCAAAAGGCCATATTGGACTTCCTGATCCATGTTACACTCAATCTTACACAGATGGAGAGGGACATTCCTTAAACTGCACTAATGTGTAGAAGGGCGGGCGATATTTGCCTGCTAGATCCAGACTACTGGTAGGTGCAGTCCTTAATCATTTCTCAGTATATGTAGAAACCAAACCTTTGATTCTAAGCAAATAGGAGATTCCATCCTCATTTGGAGAGGATAGTTGAGAAGTAGAACAGCTAGCTGGAAAGAAGTAGGGTGAAGATTTGAATCCCAGCATCTCCCTGGAAGATGCTGGGGAAGTCCATTTCTGTACATACCAAGAAAACTTCATGAATGTATCCATGTTGCTTCCAGGATTTTACCCCAACTGGATGGAATCAAACAACAGCAACAATAGACATTGGAGAGAAACAATTTTGCATTGATTTCTAATAAATCACAGTCATCTGGGATTGTTACTGAATAGAGAATGAAGGACTTTATAATATAAAAATATTCTGTATTTGTCATTGCTGAGCTGAAACGTTTGCGGCATAGCGTATAAAGCATAAATTGCTAAACAATGTTCATGTTCTTAGAATAATATTAAACCAAAGCATGTAATACTTTTAATTTATATTTGTGTTCCAGGAATAACTTGAAGGTAAGAATGTCTGGAATTAGTTGCTAAGTGAGTTTTATATTTGTCACTCGTTTATGTTCTCTGATCAGAGACTTCATATTTAGAAAACAGACCTTGAGGCACAAATATATTATCATGGGGGCATAAATCCCTGTGTTGCAGTGCCAAAAATGCTGATTGGAGCATGCTTTGATGAAGTTACAATGTCTGCATTTTTAATATCTTGTTTTGATATGTATTTATCCTAGAAAGGTTTTTGCTATTCTTATGCTATAATTTGAAACATAAACTAGAATGTGAATACATATTTTGCACAAGCTTAGTTATTTCAACACTGTCCAAAGGTATGAAGTTCCAGTTCCCTTAAAGGGAAAATTAGAAGAGCATTCATCTCTTTGTGGTGTTTATCAACTTTTTCCATGGATAATTCTGGCCATGGCTTTTCAGTGTAAAATTCAGTACTGGCGTGCTGATAATTACCTGCTCTTAAAGCATTTTAAAAATTTTAATAAAGTTGCTCCAGTGACTTATAATTCTGCCTTACATGATTAACTTTTTATTTTGCAGTTCTTTAAGTCTGTAATTTATTCTGTAGATCCTTCTATAATGCAAGGGCTCAATTCCAGCAAAACATTGCTTAAAATGAGAATTCACGTTATGGGAGCAATAGACTTTAATGTAAATCTACAGCTTAGGGTTACCACAGGAAAAAAAAAAGATTTACTTTGTGGTTGACAAGTCCTGTTCAAAATTACATTGACTTAAATAGGAAATTGATGCAAATCAATGAAGGAGAAGAATCAGAGCACACAAAGACCATTCCTGAAACCTGTACCACACGCAGGCCATGCTACCCGCTCCACTCGGTCATGGTCTTTTACGAACTGCAGTGTAGAAAACACAGGTGACTAGCAAGATGCCACCTGCCTAATCAGAAAAGTTTATCGGTGCCAAACCTATATCGCACAACATGAGATGCAAAAAACCCACACGCATACAGAGAAGATTTTTTGGCAGACTGTAATAATGCTGAACACACTGACACCAGCTCCCCCCACTTTAAGGTAAAGTCTTTTCACAAGCTGGAGTCCTGAATGACTTTGGAGCCACCTTCCTACCACATAAAAATATGAATATCTTATAGGCTGCAGTGCTTAAATACACTGTAGTCAGTGTCCAGACTTCAAACACTCTGATGGCAAACAAGATCCTTACCTGCTCCTAAGATAGGTGTTCACTGCTAAAACCTGCCTTTTACACAGGGTTCCTAAAGAACCCTGGGACATCAGGTTTCCCAGTGAGCTGCCAAGGAAGTCCTTTGGCATAAGAGAAGGAGGCTCCCACTTGGGATTGGCTTTGTAGCCAGGAACTGCAGCTTCCAAAGCGGCACACTTTGGAGCCATCTTTTCCAGGCCAAAGAATAGCATCTGTAACAAAAGTTGGGAGTTGGTGGTGGTGGTGGTGGTGGTGGTAAACAAACGCAAGTGCACAGAAATGCACACAACAAAATAGGTGTGAAGAAAAGGCACGTCGGCACGTGCACACACAAGCAGATCAAAAATTATTCTGTACATGCTCACACATCAAAAAGCAACCCTCACTCACTCAGGAACCCAGTCAGTGCAGATATATACTGCAAGCAGAAGCGTACAAAAGCCGTCAAACATTTGATGGAATATGTGCACTAGTGACTCAATCTACTTCCCATACTCAGACAATCTATACAAAACAGGATAAAAGTATTAAAAAACTACTGAAAATTCAGCAAAACTCAGGCAAAAGTCACCAAAACATACAAATTCACACTTTTAAAAAAACACCACACACAGTCATGCTAAATGCCTTCCTCAGTGCTGATGGATTAGTAAGAAGATAGCTGCTAGACCAGTAAGGAGGTCCCAGTGCGCTGTAGTATTTATCTCTACCCTCTGTCTTTGACAGAAAAATGTATCGTAGCAAATCATGGGAAAGTGTTAAGGGATTTATTGCTGAAATTCTTTAAACACTACAGGAATCTTCATTATGAGAGGATGTACTGTTGTGGATGAACATATTTTATTCTGGGGAGACAATTGTTACATACCCACGTCAGAGATATGGGGCCTATTCGCACTTGGCTTTATTCTGGAATATATCTTGGAATAGGCATCTGCTGTCCACATGCTAGTACAGGCTATAGGAAGCCCCAGATGAGGCCTGTCAGAGTCTGCATTAGCATGTGGACAAGAACCCCCTGTCCTGAGATATATTCCAAAATACAGCCAAGTGCGAATAGGCCTCTAGTCTGTATAGCTGCAGATGACATTCTGGGCATCTTAAGCAGAAGACAAAGGGAAACTTCATCTGCTCTCGACTCCCTGCAAATGGTCTTTAGTGGCATCCTGCACATCTCTCCAACCGGGAGGTGGTACTTAGGCATCCATTCTAAGCCACTGATATGAGGAGAATGGATCCATCCTACACACAGACAACTATCTAAATAAGCTGTCTATCTAAATAAGCAGGAATCTTGGAAAAGCACAGAAGCAATGCAGATACTGTATTTGCATGCACTTATGTCAAGCTAAGGACAGTCTGTGTATTGTTTAACTGCATTGCCATGTGTAATAGGATGGGAGAAGGGGGAGGCACCATCACTGACTCCTCTCTCATTGCCTTGATGCTTGAGGGGTAGCTGCTGCTGCTGCTGCTGCTGCTGCTGCTGCTCTGGAACACCTAATAAAGACACAAGGCTGCAAAAGATCCCAAATCCCTTGTCTCATTGTTGCCATAGTTGCCCTTAGCAATGTTTGTTGGCTAAAACATTTAAACCTCACCCTTCTAGGGTAAAAACCACCCATATAAACATAAAATTTATAAGGGATTACAAAACCACAAAAGAATTTTTAATACATCAGTTTTAATGAACTTTATCTCATGATGTAAAGGCCTTCTGAAGTAAAGTGTCATTAGGAAGGAAGAAAAGGGAGGGAGGGAATGAACAAAAACAAACCAATAATACTTCATGGCAAGACTGCTCATCTTGCAGCTGTCCAGATGCTCTGAACTTTGGCCATGTCTCTAATTTCTTTGGAGGTCCCAAAGACATCACCTGTCACGCCTGTATTTCTAGTGACAAGACATTCCCTATAACAAGCATGCTGACCCTGTTAAGGGCATGATTGCCTTCAGAGGTGCCTTCTGAGGTAAGATGCAATTTACTGCCCACAAGAAAAACAGCTTTTTTTAAAATCATATTGGGTTCCTCCACACTCCAAAATGAATTCAGAGAGGCACCCAAGGATGGTCAGACAAGCCGTTTTCACCCAGGTGTCTCTCCTCTGAGGTGCTCTGCACTGAACTGGAGACATGGCCTACATTTATCAATGGCTACTAGAATGAATGTCTAGGTACATATTTCAGGCTGGGGGGGCAGGTGGAAGCAGGATGCTTCTAATGCCATTTGCTGGGATTCAAGAGCAGGAAAAGGTTTGTCCTTGTCTTTGTTTGAGATGCCCATGAACATTTGGCGGGCCACTGTGTGTGACAGGATGCTGGACTAGATGGGCTGTGGCCTGATCCAGCAGGGCCTCTCTTGTGTTCTTATGTTTATCTCTCAGCATGAACAGGGACAGAATGTCAAGAGTGGAGGGCTGCATGTTGAGAAGCCTTGGTTCAAGAAAGCTCAAGGCCTAGATGCAGCCACAAAATTTGTGTATGAATAGCATTTGTGGGAGTCAGTTCTGGAGTATACCTGCTTCTGCATCCTGTTTTGGGGTCATTGTGCATGTATGGGGGGAACAGCCTCAAAGACTGGGCAGAAATCAGTCTTTAGGATAACTTTTCTAGAATAACAAGAAGCAAAGATCTTACAGAGTCAAATGATTGCAGACAGAGTAGAAGTTGGGTTGGAATGGAATGGAATGGAAGATGACTTTGAAGGTGAGTGAGAACAGAAGAGAAGTGTGTGTGGAAAAGTCAGGGTACTTCTATCTTTCAGCACAGAGATTAGGAAGCTTTCCAGTTGAGGTTTCCACAGCAACAGTCTCCTCTCCGTAAAAGTAAAAAGTAAATACAGTTCTGTTATTTGGCAGTAATTCTGCATGACACAAGTCTAGGAAGAAGAGAGACTATGTCAGTGGCACTATGTAAAGTGGCAAGAGAAAGGCAGATGGAGTTAAGAGTTTATTAGAAATGGCAGTCAGTCAACAGGGCTGCATTACGGCCTTTTGAGGGAGAAAAGGCAAAGACGATTGAGAATTCTTCAAGCATATGTAACTCTTCAATTTCCAATCAGATATATGAAGCCTGAGTAGATGGCATCCGAGAATCATACAGTGGCTTTAGTTGAGATTGAGGACCTGTTCACATTTAGCTGATAGGAATGGCCATGCATGCCCTGGCATAGTGCATTCACACACAAAGTCTTAGGCCATTTTCTCACCCTTTACGGGGACTCAAAGCGCCTGACAAACCTGTTCTTCTCTCAGACACCCTGTGAGACAGGTGGGGCTGTGAGAGATCAGAAAGAGACCTGTGACTGGCCCATCATCACCTAGCTGGCTTTGTGTTGCAGTGCGGAATTGAACTGGGAGACTAACAGATAGGACTAACCCCAGGACCAAACTGGCGAGCTTCAGCCTCACTGTTCCCAAGTGGCTACCCAAAATCACCATCCCCTTTGGTATCACAAGCGGCAAACTCAGCAGAACCAGCAGGAAGCGTCTATGGCTCCTAACTTGCTCATTCTGCAGCAGTTGTAGATGGAACAGGAACCACAACTGCCTAAGTGCAGAAGCAGCACTAATCACATCCCCAGAATTGCACTGTGGTGGTGACTGGGAAGATTATTTTTTCTTTAGCAGTGGGGGATTGTATGAGTCTTATTTCAATAACATATATCAGCCAAAGACTAAGGAGGAAAGCAGAAAGTTAAATCCTTCAGTCAGTCATTTTATTTCCATACTGGCTGCAGAAGGTGCTGAGAAAAACCCAGTCTGTGAATGAACATCTGTCCAGGGTTGTAAAGGCTCTAAATGGCTTGGACCGCAAATACCTAAAGGAATGTCTTCTCTCATATCAATCTGCATGTGCCTTAAGATCTTCAGGCAAGACCCTTCTGTACTTAAAGGTGTGGAGGGGGCTTGGATAGGACCTTCTCAAGTGGTAGCCCCTGAACTATGTCTAAGGTGCATTAGGTACTCTCACTTTTCATGTTCAGGAGAATAGGTGAAGATGCATCTATTTGTCTTGGTCTTTGTGAACCAGTCTAGTCTTGTGGTTAGGGTGCTGGACTCTTATCTGGGAATCACTGGCTTTGATTCTGTACTCTTCCATGAAGCCACCTGGGTGACCTTGGGCTAGTCACACTCCTTCTGAGCACCCAAAGCCCCACCTACCTCACGAGGTGTCTGTTGTGGGGGAAAGAACAGAAGGTTTGTCAGCAGCTTTGAGCGGGATAGAAAAGTCAACTATTTTTTGGCTGTGGAAACAGCTTTGCCTCTCCGCTTTCAGATACTGTTATTGTTTTTATTGTATTCATTTTATATTTTGTTTTTATTGCTGTAACTTGCCCTCCAAATAAAATAAATACCAAGGCTGCGTCCAGACGTTATCCCCAAATTAGCAATATCCCAGAGTACAGTTCCTCCAAAATGATTGCTTGTTGCAAAGACAGCTGAGCAACAGTACTGAGCAAGCGCAAGGACTTAACTCATCTGGAATTGCTTCTACAATGGTGTGATGAACACACCCGGGTATTCCAATGGATATGTCTGGCAATCCTAACATAGCCCCAGGATGCAGCCCAAATCTAAGACAGTGTTCTGTATTTATGGGCACTAGCTATCGTTTTGATTCAGTTGCAATTGTTAGCATTGCGGTTTGTAATTCCAGGGAATTAAATATGCATTGCATTGGAAACAAAACTTTTAAAAACTCCATTGGTGTCTTGGATTAAAAATATTTTGAATAAGGTTACTTGAGAAATCCTTGAGCTTGAGTCATAATTTGAAACTAGCTTTTTTTCTTCTTCAACTGCACTAGAAAAGTTTACTTAAGAAACAGGAAACCCTGTAATCATTTTCCCTTGAAATCAATTTGAGAAGTATGCTGGCCAGAAATGCTGCGAAAGGGAATTTTTTCTTGAAATGAAGTTTTCAAAGACCAGCTTCACAGAGAACAAGGACAAACAGCTAATTTCTCTCTTTTTCTCTTTAGGACTTCCATCGTACCATTTCTTAAGAGATCTTAAGGTGCTCAAGAAGGAATAGAACAAAAGAAGAGAGACTGACAACTTTCACAGAAGTTTGCTTCTACTGTATGCATTTGAAGAGGCATGGAAGAGAAGGAAAAGAAAGAGTGCAGCAGTTCATCTGAATGAAAACAAAATGAGTTGTGACACAGTTAAAGACTTGTGCCTTCACTAGACCTAATCAAAATTTTGTCTCTGCAACCATATTCCTAAAATATCATTTCATATTATTTCCCTTTACTTGTCATTAAAGAACCTAAGAAATGGAAGAATGGAGACTTCCGTGGCCACTTTTCATCTCACGTGTCACAGTTTTGGGGTTGTTATGCCATACTCCAATGTTCTGCTTTGAAGCTAAGCTTCAGATAGGGATATGCATGCAAGAAAATTTGTATTTGTTCTGATAGATCCCCTTCGGATGTAGTAGGATTTTGAATTTGATACGAATGTTCAATACAAATTCAATTTGAATTCGCATACAAATCCCAGACGAATCTGTAACAAAGCTTCATATGAATGTATTGAAACATTTGATGCCAATCTTTGAGTGTGCCAAGATTCGATTCAAATTTGGCTAAATTCATACAAATTTTGAATGTTACAAATATCTGTGTACATCCCTATCTTCTGAGGATCTGATTGCTAGAAGAATCAGCTGTATATCCTCTGAGGATTAACATTGTAGCCATAGCAAAACAGAACTATAGAACATGGCATAACAACCTACAAACTGACAGATGAGAACAAAACAAATATCCTGGGTTGGATTGTACCAGTGACCCAGTGCCTTGTTCTCACAATGACAAACCAATAGTATATGGAAGACTTTGACTAAGACATGAGTCTGTGTATTGCATTTTCTATGCAGTATTCCAACATCCTGGACTTTAGAGATATGCTCTCTCTTTATGGAGAGGGGCTGTTAATCAGCCAGAAAATATGTGGAATAGGTATCTTCCCCACACATGCACATCCTATACTTTCTCTATCCCTAAAACTAACAAATTCCAAAACCTTCTTATTGTAATGAAAAACCACTGCAGCATAATGGGATTCTTTCAACTGAGATTCCAAAATCATGTCAGAATGAAATCTGGGTTTGCTCTTGCCTCTGGAACTAAAGTCCCAAATTGTTCCACTTAAGAAACAATATCAGCATCTTCCTCCTCAGACCTGGGAGTGGGATAACCACAAACAGGATATCATACCTAAGGCAACAAATATATTGTCACGCTAGCTGCATAGCTCTGGCAGATGCAGAAGATCAAGAATTTATTATCCACAGTGTAACCTAGTTACCACATCGCAATCCATTTGTCGCTGCAGCCATTCAGCTACAAATGGTGATTACATGGAGAACAATTCTAAAAGCCTTATCCTTAAGTACTTTACTAGAAACCTTGAACATTATTCAAAGTCTTTATATTTGTGTGATCCTGAAGTGGGTGGAAGCTTCTTGGCAACTTTACCCACATTTACATTTTGTTTGTTTTGCTCCAAAGTGGAATTTATGGAGGGCAAGGCAAAAGTTTGAGTCTTCTTGAAACTGCCTCCAAGCCTTTCTCCTCACGCTATGTGGCTTTCCCCCCCCCCTCCAGATGTTGGCAACTTGACTGTGAGCCTGTTTTCAATGTTGCCTGCACACCATTGGCATGATAAACCCTGGGCCTAAGAGGCAATGGTTTTTGTGTCTGTTTATAACTTTGGTTTTCATTTTTCCTGGGGGCATTTCCAATACTAAAATTTTAAAAGTCACAGTTGCTTTTTTTTTTAATGACTGAATATTACAGATACAAAATAAATTTAAAAATAGCCTTATCCATTGAAGGGACATTTTATCTTGCTTTCATTAAAGGGGTTACTTGTGGATATTGTCCAATATAGTACAAAAATCCATTAAAATGAAACTGGGAAGCTGTTATATACAAGATTGCCTAAGAAAAAAGTACTGAAATTTTGTCATCTCATATAGTAACAGGATTAAAGGATCAGACATCTGATCCAATGTTATCTCCAGCAAAAGTCATTTCATACCATTGTAGTTTATTTTAGAAGTCACGAGATTAGACACAGGATATTTAAATGGAACAAAGGGTTGATACTGAAGAAATGGATGTGTCAAAGGTCCATTTGCTTTTTATTTCCAGAATATTGGGAGGCAAGGGAACAATTCTGGTATTCTAGATTATGAACATGGACACATCTTTGGCAGGAAAGAAACTCCCCCCCCCCCATTTTTTAAAAATGTGAATTTTGGTTAAGAAGGATAACCAGCTAAACAAGCAAATGACTTGGGAACTTAGCCTGGCTGTTGTTCTGCTAAGAAACATATTTTGCATTTTATAGTGTCTTCATAGAAGAACTTGTTTTACAGCACAGATTTCCATCAGGGAGACATCTCTTCACCTATCAGCACAGTATAAGATCTTTTGCTGAGATAAATCATTTGTCTCTTTATAGGGATATATAGGGATATTGACCGCATTTCCATGGTACATGGAAGTTGCCTTAGAAGGACATGTATGTCTGGACTCATCAGCACCCTCCACTGAAGGGGCATATATATAAATATTGTTTTTTAAATGCATAAAATATTCATTTTTTGGTTCCTACAAGGAAACAGTTGCATAAAAAAATTGATATAAATTATTGACTTCCAGCCGTCTTCAAAAGCTTCTCCTGTATTTATTTCTTGTCCCTTTTATTTCCCCTCTTCTTCCAACTGTCTTTACTTTGAATGCAACAGTTATAAGCTCATTTTTTTGGTTCTTGTAGGAAGTCAATAACTTGGTCTGCAGAATATCTGTGCACGGATACGAATACCCCACATTGGGGTGGTGGTATTTGACCGGAGCTGAATATTTTCACATTCTAGTCACCTTGAATAGAATGTGGAAATTGGCTCCATGCACACCCCTATTTGATACAAGTGTTCAATTCCATACAAATCCCATATGAATAAAGTGTTAGACAAATTCATGTGTGACAGGTGTATCAATGGCTGCTAAAATGGATGCCTAGGTATTTTCTCCATGCTGTAGAGACAGGCACTATGCCTCTAAAGGTCATTTGTAGAGATACGAGAACAGGCAAAGTGTGGCCTTTGTCTTCTGCTTGAGATGCCCATAAGCAGTGGACCAGTGTGTGTGTGTGTGGGGGGGGCTATGGTCTGATCCAGCAAGGCTCTTCTTGTGTTCCTATGTTTTTATTATGGGTGTTTTTCCACCACACTCCTTTAATCCGGATCTAAGAAGATCCGGATCTAAGGAATGGTCACATTCCTTAATCCGGATCTAGTACATCCGGATTAAGGGAAGTACCCAATGTGTTTCCATGGGTGGTCTAGCACCCAATAGCAATGGGTGCTAGCCTCCCTGCTATGGAAACACTGGAGCACCCATTTGGAAATCCGGATCTACCCATGAGGGTCTGCCTGTTACCCCAGGTGTTTGGGGGGACAGGGGATGCAATCTTAGAAGCGGCTACGAAGTCACTTCGAAGTCCGTGCAAAATAGCTCCTTTGAAGTCTGTGCTGATCTTCGGAGTGAACTTCGAAGTTCACTCTGAAGATCAGCACAGACTTCAAAGATGCTCTGGAGACATTAATGGGGTCTACAGAAAATCTGGATTAAAGCCAGAAAAGTACCCATTTTATCCGGATTTCTCAACTGGCAGTGGAAACAATCGGGTCCCAAATGGGTGCTGTGGTGGAAATGGGGTCATCCGGCTCACACCCAAATGGGCCCTTAATGGGTGCAAAAATGGGTACTTTCTGCCAGTGGAAAAACACCCTATGTGACCTGTTTCTTAAAGTGGAATTGATGCTGTTATACCATTTGAAGTGCCCCTTCTAACACTCCTGGGCTTCTTGGTAGAGTTCCAAACGTTAAATAGGACCAGGAAAGCAGAATATAAAATATAAAACATATTAAAACTTCAGGCTGAAATGTTTCAGCTAAATTGCTAGTTAAATAATGCTGGTTTAAGTATCCTTGGATACTTCTCTGTGCCAGTTGGATTTAATTCTGTGTCTCTAGTGTCAAACTACGTGCAATACCATTGTCAGTAGCTGAAAGGTCAGTTGCAAATATCATCAGTCTTTTAGTGGCGCTGCTAATGCAGCAGAATATTGAAAGCTAATAAAGTGTAGCTAAAAGGGTGCGTTCCTTCTAACAAAGACACAACTCTTCTATTATATCTGCACATGTCATTAGCTTTGCCAAAGAAGTAGATAATAAAGGAGCACCTTCCATGTGATAGCAGTAATGATTCAAAACAGTTAGGCCCTCAAAATGGCTAAAACAAAGGTGGCTTAGAAAAAAAAAGATTCTATATGCACTTTGAAATAGAAATAAAAGGAGCTAGCACAGCACAGCAGAGACACCAGCTCTGGGGAACAACTCTGGCTGCATGAATTATTATGTACAGTATGTATGCTGTATCATTTGCCACAGATCACCATTTGGTAAAATCATACAATCACTGTCTTAAAAGAGCTTGGTAGCACCTACTTCATTACCTTGTTATCAAGTAATAATTTACAGCAGCTTTAAATCCCAAAAGAAGTACCACCAGCTACATCCCCAAAGTAGAATCAAGGTGATACACATTTATTTTCTGTCCTTTCATCAGTGGGCTCGGGGTCAGAGACATCTTTGTCTTTCTTTCATTCATTCTCTAATTTGCACACATTTTTTACAGCAGAGACTTCAACACAGCAGAGGGTAGTCCCTAATAGTTTTAGGGATCTCCAGAGTATAGTTAGTTTACATCTAAGTCCCTTTCCCCTCTCTATAGTCCTAACAAACCTAGCTGTCAAAATTGTCCTTAAAAAATACATATTGAGTAGAAGCCCTTCTGGGCCTGAGTACCTTGTTTTCCTGCTTGGCACATGTGGTGTGGCCCCTATCAAGGGAATACTTCATACTGCACTTTTTCTGCTGCTTCTGTTGGTTTTTTTGACAGTCTGGAATCTGTCAAAAGTGACCACATTTTTTTAGGCTGTTTTGGGCTCTTCTTTATTATGTTTTAATAAAGTTTTCCAATTGTTTTCAAAGAGTACTTTGTCTGGGAGGTTTTTAGTGCTGTCTTATTTTATGGTTCACTTGGATGATTTGGCATTTTTAAAAACATTTTCTGTAAGATCCTGCTTTGAGAGTAGGGGTGTACCTGAATGCAGTTTTTGGGATTCGATTTTATTTAAATTGAAATATTTCTTTTAGGAAAAAGGAGACAATGATCAAGAGGAGGGAGGTCAAAGAAAGCTCCTTTTTCTCCTCCTTGCCAACCACTCAATTGTGAATCACAAGTGGCTGACTGGATGTTGGCAATGAAGAAAAAGGCATTGTTACAAGTCGCGCAAAAGGTTTTACTGGACTGGGAAAAATCGTATCGAATATCTGAAAATTCAAATTGATTCAAATGTTTAAAATTCAAATGTATTCACATTTAATTTGATTCTAATCAATTTGAATCTATTTGTACAAATTTTCAATGCGAATTTGCAAATATGAATGTCAACAACATCTGTATGTGCCCATATGCATCCATACACATCCATACACATCTTGGAGTTATCCCGTATGCAACACATTTTCATCCCATAAAGATCCATACAATTGCGTATGGATACGGGAAAGATGCGTACGGGCAATAATTCTCACTAAAAGATTCAAAAAAATTCAATATTCATTCAAATGTTTAAGTTTGAATTTACGGACATTTGATTCGAATTTGAATGTCCAAATTTGAATGACTTCAATTAAATTTTCAAATGTTTGTGCACACCCCTATTTGAGAGTTTGTTGTATGGTAAGCTACTTTTCCCATTCCAGTAAAACCCTGTGCACCACTTGTAACAATGCCTTTTTCTTTGTTGCCAGCATCCAGTCAACCACTTGTGGTTCACAGTTGAATGGTTGCCAAGGAGGATAAAAAGTAGCCAGTGTGGTCTAGTGGTTAGGGAGCAGGACTCTTATCTGGGAATACCAGGTTTGATTCTGCCCTCCCCCATGAAGCCAACTGGGTGACCTTGGGCTAGTCACAGCTCTCTTCTGAGCTCTCACAACCCTACCTACCTCACAGGGTGTTCTGTTGTGGGGAGAAGAATAGAGAAGCTTTGTCAGCCGCTTTGAGTCCCCGTAAATGGGTGAGAAAAGCACGGTAAAAAAGCCAACTCCTTCTTCTTCTCCTCCATCTCCTCCTCCTCCTCTTGAGCATTGTCTCTTTTTTCCCAAGAGAAAAATATGCATAAAGGGTCATTGGTACTGAGTCCTCTACCCCTGTTCCGTAAGTGAGAGAGAACTTACCTTGCTGAAGTACCTTGTAGAGTCATAATGCTTCACATTTCTCATGTAAGGCACAGTGTTTGGTTCAAATGCATAACTTTGTAATTGTATCATATGAAATATCAATTTGTGGCTTGTTTGGACTTGGTCTTTTTCTGGACTATAACTTAGGATAGCAGTCTGTGGTCTGCATGCGAACCCAGACTGTCAGGCCTCACTCAGGGCCTGCTGTAGCCTGCACTAGCATGTGGACAGCAGGCCCCTATTTCGGGATATATTCCAGAATAAAGCCAAATGTGAATAGGTCCTGTATTTTAGTTTGGGGTTTTTTTAAAAAAAAGAATAATGTGCTGTTCCTCTGAATATTCACACCAAAATAGGAATGGACCAAACCTAGCAATGGATGCTTATGTAATATAAACAGCATGGAATTAGCTGTTCTGTCCTAGGATGTATTTAGATTTATTTAAACCATTTGAAAACAATAATAATATCTTGTATAATTTGCTTGAAGCTGGTATTTACATACTTTTCATTAAAAACTTATTATTGGCTGTTAGTGAAATTATCCTACAAGGTTGGAGTTACAGTCTTACTGTTGGTTAGCAAAAAGTAGATGTTTCATATTTATTTATTTATTTATTTATTTATTTATTTATTTATTTATT
>MTQE01001141.1:23824742-23878406 GCA_014337955.1 Aspidoscelis marmoratus | reverse complement strand
CCAGGAGGTCCCCTCCAACTCTACCATTCTATGATTCTATGATTCAATGTTGCTACTGCTATTGAGCAGCAATGAATACTATAGCATCTGCCGGAAGAGGGGAAAATAAGCTTACCCTGCGCCTGTGTCTGTCACCAGCTCTCGATACAGCCTTCTTTACCCAAGGGTCTTACTGTATTCAAGTCATCCTTCTCCTTTCACGTCAGTAAGTTGTTATGGATGGCAGTCCCCATTCCTCAGAAAGCAACCTCATAGTCCTCTGCCAACAGAGGGAACTTCTCAGTATACTTTCAGAGATGTTTGGTTTGTTTGTTTTCACAGATGTCCTTATGTAGCATTTATTGGTTATACTATATAATTGATTTTGGAGTGCATCTGGCTGTAGTATTATATTACTTGTCTTTAAAATCCCAGGCCTCTCAGTCCGCCTGACGGCATTCCTGTACTTTTTAGCTTTAAAACTAACAAGCCATTTGGGTGCCTGCCAATGACTCCTTTACGAATTGCCTTAGATGCTCCTGTATAATTATTTAATTAGTTTGCCATTCCTCATAAAATGAGTATTCCCCACGGTGTCTCCAATATTTCCAGAGCCAAGGTTAATTTGAGTTACATTGTTTGACAAATGGTATCCTATCACAGCCCGATAATAGATCACTCACTCTTGCTTTAATGATCTCTGCCTTCTTTTGTCACCCTGTAAATGTAACTCATCACCTGACTTTTAAAAGAAGAATTTATACTATAAAAGGCCTAAACTGGGCACCATCGAACTTTATGTGATCTGATGCTTCAAATAACTTTGCATCATAGTCTAGCCCTCTTAATTAAATGCTTCACTTTGTATCATTGATCTACTGCTTTATGTTTTGATTATACTGTTTTTATTTTTTTTAAAACATGTTAAATTTAGAGACTCTGTCTTAAATGCCTGCTATGGTATGGGAGAAAGGTGGCACTCATTTTTTTTAAAAATAAAACTACTGGAGTGTAATAAACCAAGAAGCCTGAGGGGGGTAAATCATTTGAAAGCAAACTACATAAATATTTGAAACCACCTCTGCATCGTTAACCTTACTTCACCTAGTTCTTTTAAATGTGCAGCTTTTACTGTAAGTTTCAATTTTCTAACACCCCTTCTATCTTTAATAATTTCTTTTACCTTTTTGTCAGTTGTATGTTTTATAAACCATCCTGGCCCCCAGGTAAAGCGGGGTCTAAAACGAATATACATACATACATACATACATACATACATACATACATACATACATACATACATACATACATACATACATACATACATACATACATACATACATACATACATACATACATACATACATACATACATACATAGGGCAATTATGCAATAGCCATTATATATATAAGAGGAGCTCTGCTGGATCACACCATCTAGTCAAGCGTCCTGTCCCACACAGTCGCCCAGCAATTACTTCTGGGCATTTCAACCAAATAGCCTTTAGAGGCAAAGCCTGCCTTTCCAATCTGGTGTGGTACCTAAGGGCTTTTTCCACTAGCACTAAGTACCCATTAGGGACCCATTAAGGACCCATTAGGCTCAGAGCAGGAAGACCCCATTTCCACTGCAGACCCCATTACAGCCACATTTGTTTCCACCAGTTCTAGGGAAATCCAGATTGAATGGGTCCTTCAGGACCTATAATCTGAATTCCCTGTAGACCCCATTAAAGGCATCAAATCCAGATTATACGGAGCAGGTTTCCACCACGATTGGGCAATGGAGTCTAAGGGGCTCCTGGGGGGGCACCCATGGGGGGCTGCCACAAAACCCAAAGCTTTGAAGCCTGTGCACAGTCTCCAAAGCTGGCTCCAAAGAATAGCACAGACTCTGAAGAGGACTCCACATGAGAGCAATACCAATTCTATGGACCTTTTTCAAAGGCTCTGGAGAATCTTTGAAGTTTGTGGCAGATAGGAGAATCTCTGGAGCTTATGACAATGCTCCAGAGATTCTCCGGTGCCGCTCCGGGGAATGTTCAAAGAATCTCCAGTGCATCTCTGGAGATTGCACCCCCTATCCCTCCAAAAACCTGGGGTGATGGGTGGGCTCCACATGGGTTGATCCAGATTCGCCACATGGGTGCTTCAGCATTTCCACTGTGAGCAGGCTAGCACCCATTGCTATTGGGTGCTGCATCACCCATGGGGATGTAGCAGGTACCTCCCTTAATCCAGATCTACTAGATCCAGATTAGTTGAAGGATCCATTCTTTAGATCATCTTAGATCCGGATTAAGGGAGGTCAGTGGACCCCCACCCACCCACCCCGGCATCAATTCTGGTTGCATTTGATACACCTGGTCTCCATGGCTTCTATAACCAACAAGTGTACCGGGTGCCTTACTTCCACACAGTTGTTCGGTCTAAGAGAGGCCCTATTGGCAAATTTACTGTTAAGTATATACTCCACCTCCACCAGACAATGTATGTGGAAAGAGTGCAGCTTTTTAATATGACTTGCTGTGTTTAATATAGATAAATTCATCTGAGATTCTATTCACGTAGGGAGAAGATAAGCAGCAGCTGGAGAAATATGTCTTTTCTTGCACTGAGCCAAGCACTGTTAGCTGCAGGCAAGGGACTGCTCTTCCACTGCCTTCCCATTCCTTCTTGTGTGAACAAAAGATAGGTGTAACCTCCTGTACTAGAGAAGGAAGGCAACTTTCAAAAAGCACTGAATTTATAGGCCCTATATGTGTTGGAGGGTATGTTGGGAGCACAGCATGCCTTGGGAGGTAAACAGCATAAATCTCGATAGTTTTGTTGTCTGCAGCTTTCAGAGAGGAAAATTAGTAAATGACTATGAAGCTCCTGCCTCTGCTTCAACTTTGACTGTTTCTGTACAGGGCTGCTGATCTGTGCCGGCAGCCTCTGGGCTACAGAAAAGTCTACCAGGAAACCATGGGCTCCCACAGAATGCTACATCTGCATGTGACATAGGATGGGGTGAGCTCCAGTGAGAAAATTGTGCCAGAGCTCACTCCAGTGACACACTGTTTTGAAGTGTTCTCTCCGGTGGTAGATTGGCCCAGCTGCTCACATACAGATGGCCCCAAGTGGCTGGTCTGCTCTACCAGGCATGTGGAGCCAGCCATCATTTCACTGGTTCCTCAGTGAGCTGCTCTGGACACCTAGCTATAACAATAGTGGCCAGAAACTTTGGAGGCTGGGAACTTTCATTCACAGCTCCCAAAGTTGGGCTGAGTCACCACAATGCGGGTATCCCTTGGCCTATGCCACCAGCTGCCATTCCAATTTTGCACCATGAGCAGATTCTGTCCTAAATGTCAGCCTAGAGTTTGCAAATCATTTTGTCAGAATTACATTGGAGAGTTGCCATGAGTCTCTCTCTTAATGCCACCTGCACTGAAATTTGTATTGGCTGATTCTTCTCTTTAAAAGTTTCATTAGATGTGTATTAAGGCTCAACAACATGGAGTGTTAAGAGAGTAACATGCTGCCATGCTTATCATTTTCCCTGTATCCCTCCCCACAACCCCATTCTGGGAGTAATTTTGTAAACAGATTATGAGTCATAACACTCTAGACAAGACCAGTGGATCATTGTGATCAGTCAGATAAACCATGAGCAAGATAGGATCTCAGTAGGACTCATCCCATTCATCAGATAACCTGTGATCCTTTTGATGCATTTGAAACTGGGGATTGGGTTAGGGAATCAAACTATCCCCATTTTTCTGTCTCTTGAGAAAGGAAAGCCATACAGAGCAGAAGCAGGGAACCACCGTAAAATATGGAGTATTTGTTTCAAATTTTCCCTGTGGGATAGGCCGTCATGCTCCTCATAACTTGTATGTGTCATCCATCATCCTAAGGAAAGACCCAAATATTCCTCCAAAAAGACCTCCAGTGTAGGAGCACGAATTTACCCAAAATGATCAACACAATCTGACACTATCTTTTGGCTGGGGCTGGTATCATCCCTCTTCAACGAATGCACAGGTTGTTCCAGAATCTCTTGTCCTGCCAGCGCAAATGAATTCACCTCTTGTGGACAGTACTGGTGGCATGAAGTTGGTATCACAACCTTCTACATTTGGCTTTAATGCATATTAAATAAAAATATAGTATCCAGGCAAAGATTCCAACAAGATCTTTATCTCCAAGGCTGCAATATGTTCAGAGGTGATGAAATTTTGTTTGGGCTATTCATCCTTGTGCAGCTTCAATTGTTGAATGGGGGAATAAAGCCATGCTTGCTTTCCTACTGTAGGCTGTGATCACACTTAAAGTTTAATCCAGCTTCAGGCCACTTTTAGAGTGAGAGAATACATCAGCAAAGTGACAAATGATTTTATTTCAGTGTTCAATAAATCAGAAAATTCACCTTTGGGATAGATGATGTGGAAAGAAAATTACTGGTCACTTTGTTGAGGTTTTTCTCTTGCTCTGAAGGTGGACTGAAGCTGGATTAAAGCTTAGGTGGGACCACAGCCCTAGTCAGTTTTTTGCACCACCATTTATAAATGCATGAAAACATGCTGTACATATGTAAGTGCCCGAATGGATTAAAGGGCTAAAGTTCCAGATCCCTTAGGGAGACCACAACATAAGGTAGAGTTTAGCAAGAGTTTACTCTCAGTACCTTGGCAGATTTGAATTGCTGAGAACATTGCTGTGAACAAACTTTTATTCATTGCTTTTGGAATCATAGGGAAGTGTAAAATAATAAGGAAAATAGTATAAAAAGCAATACATTTACAGGAGAAGTAGTAATGATGCATTGTTATAGGGAGATAGGTTTAACTACAGAGGAGGATTTTTTCTGGATCAGTCAATTATGGGGATGTTAGTGATGATAGTCTATGGGTGGAAATGTAGTATGAAATGGACTTTAGAAAGATGGATATTATGTAATCGATTGAATGAAATATCAGATCATTAGTAATAACAGCTAGATTTATAGGGCAGAGAGTAGATAGGGAATTGAACTATAAACAAAAAGATAGAGTATCTTGAGAGAGAGGTGAGGAATGAACAGGAGGGGAACAGGGTATAGATGAGCCTCAATTTGCAGGAGAATTTAGGCAGAAATGATTCATTGTGATGAGGAAAGAAAGATATTAAGTGATATAGAAATACTAGCATAGTGATTTGATGTAAAATAGATATATGTATGAATAAGTATAGCTGGGAGGGGCGTTTTAAAAAAGAGTATTATGAGCTTGGACTTTATGAATCTGAGTACCCAAATATATTTACTGTGATGCACACATGAAGCAGGGAGCATGATAGCAAAGGCAGTATTGGAATGTTTCCAGGAGTGACTCAGGACCACAGAATTGAAAATGACAGTGTTGACGTGGACATTGATGTGGATAGCAGATGGTCCAAGTTCCAGGGATTAGCAATCCCAAACAGGTACCGAGTGATTTTTAGGATGTTGTTGAATGGCTTAGGCATGAAATACTGTGCTAATAGAATGTCATGTTGTGTGGGGTTCCTTATGTCCGGGGAACAGATGGACATATTTGACTCATTGTACACTTTGCCATTATCCTCTTAATTGTCACCATCCCTTGCTGCATGAATTTATTGACAAGGGAATTTGGGGATTCTTCCTTCTCATGCATATTTCCTGTTATTCTGTTAATCAGATTTTTAATGGCTGCTAAATAAGAATTCACATCCTTTTCTAAAGTAAAGTCTGGTTGAGTCACCCTAAATATTAACTTTCAGAATTTCTCTGAAAGTCTGGTGGTAGCTGTTGGTAGTACAATGTTTATGTTTCTTTGGCTTTTTTTTTAAAGGAACAAAAAACTGCTTGATAGTGATTTGGTGCTGAAAGAAGGATAAGATTAATTGGACCAGAATTTGTAAGGATTTTACCTAAACTTTTCTTTCTTAACAGGTAAATATGTATCATCTACTTTGAGGGTTATTTGTATTAAGGCTAGAAAGATCTTTTCGGTTCTATATTATTCAACTTCTCTTTGTTTTAAGCAGCACTTTCAGGTAGATCAACATTAATTTCCTGCATTTGCCTGAACATATTGACTAAGTATCTACTGTTCTTAAGCACTGCCCTGTTCTAAATTGTAAACAGTGCATAGTTGAAAACTCAAAAGGGCATAGCTTTTTGTAGCAAAGTACTTAAAAATTGGCTGCCTTTTCTTCCTGGAGTGGATATGGAAATTCAGACTTAATGTTGCCACTCAGCACCACAAGGAAGTAGTGGAAACACAATGGGAAAAATCCAAGCATACTTGAGAATAAGCTGCACCAAATACAGAATTGTGCTGAAAAATCACCCTCTTCTAGTACTCTAAATGAGCATTAGGAATAGATTTTCAAGACTTAGGAAAGTAAGTTACAACATAAGAGGATTCCTTCTGAATACACAGTCCATCTAGTCCCTTTGCAAATTCTCAAGCAGAAGATCAGGTTAAAACCTTAACATGTTCTTGTTTCCTTCAAATGGCCCTTAGAGGCATCTTGCCTACCTATTCAAGAGCCTTTCTGCCCAGGGCCTGATTCCAAATTATATCTTGGAATAGGGATCTGCTGTCTGCATGCTACGAATGGCCCCACCCAGGACCCCACATAGTCTGTGCCAGGTTGCACCAGGGTTGGAAGGTCTCTATTCCAACATGTAATCCAGAGTAAGGCCCAGTGCAGAAAGGATCTAAGTTTCTGGAGGCAATACCTAGGGATCACTTCTAATAGCCATTGATGTGCTCCCTGATGTCCTCCACAGACTAGTTTCTGTTACAATCTCTTCTGACAGTAAATTCCAAACAGACTTTTTGTTAACTTTGCATCCCGGGGAGGATCTCCCCGGGAAACAAAGATGGGGGAGAGTTCTGGCGTCTGCATTTTGGATGCTGGCTCTCTCCCTTACCTTGCCAGTACTTCACTAACTGCTGGTGAGGTGCGAGTTGCTGTCATTATGGCAGCAATGGCAGGACCAAGGCAATGACACCAGCGTGCCCAGGCTGCCCCTACCCAGGCTGCCTCAAAACCTCTTCCAGCAGGGATAAGTGCAAAGGGGGCTGCACTTGCTGGTGTGGAATGGAAATGTAGAGCAGTTAAAACTGGTCTACATCGACAGACTTCAGAAGTGCTGCTGCATTCATGCAACTGTTCCTGGAATGCATATACTGCTGGAGTTTTCTAATGAAGTAAATGTGAATTTGGCCCTAGACAGATGAGACCCTCTGCGTGAAAAATATACTTCCCTTTATTGTTCTTAACTCTCCGGTCCATCAGCTTCACAGAGCGCCCCCTGACTCTAGGGTTGTACCATGGCTTTGGTAATCTGATTAGACATGGGACTTTCCAGCATGTCTAGCATGTAGATGGTAGGCCTCTATTTTGGGATAAGGGTCTGCTGTCTAAGGACCTTTCTTCACTGGGCATTATTCTGGATTATATCCCAGAATAGGGGCCTGCTGTCTGCATGCTAACTCAGACTACACCAGGACCCACCTGGGGCATGCCATACTTCTGCATGAGCATGCGGATGGCAGAGCCCTATTCTGGGATATACTCTGGTATAAGGCCCAATGCAGAAAGGACCTGAGATAATGTAAAAGGAAAACTGCTTATCACTTTCCTGTTGTGTCCTTGGACTTCAATGTCAGATTAAAGATGGATAAAAACTTAGGTGTAGTTGTGCCCTTAACCTCCTATGGTCAGTATTTTAAAGAGAAAGTGTTTATATGCAGCATGTATCTGAAAACTAATAGAGGCAATATGCTGGAAGCCAACCCTCTTGAATATATAAGGCATTGTGTGTATGTAAAAAAGTCTCCAGATAGACAGTCCTTTCCCAGGATAGCAAGAAGTTCTTCTATTTGAATTTGCTTTGAATATCCTTTCTAATGTGAAATTTCAGCTTGATAAAGTATATGAAAATAGCAGATAGTCTCACACGATGAAAAGGGCAAATATCCTCCATCAGCTCAAAATTGTTCTGCAGGAGCTATATTACTATGCCCGCATCCAGGTATCAGTTATTCTGGAATATCCAGTATTTGTTATTCTGGAATATCCATGCTTTATTCTGGAATATGCAGTCTGGATGCAGCATTTTGTCCTCTAGCTTCCATCACTCTGTTCAACATGTCCTACCAAAATTGCTAAAGTTAGCCATCCTGCTTTGCACAGGCTTGCCTGTGGATAAAGCTTAAACAGTACTATTTTTGCTACATGATATTTGTGCAACCCTGTCTGGCCCCCAGGACATGATTATGCTATACTCTCCATTAGTTAGTTCTTCTTGGACATTTTCCCCAAAGTCCTAAAATTGTTTCTGTTCCTAACTTGTCCTAACCTCTTTCTTTAAAACAGCTAGGCAGTTGGTGACAGAGGCTCCCTGAACTGAAAATACAAGGAGCTATTTTCTATTCAACAGCATATATGATTCCACCTTACACAGCTGTAGAAAGCTGCTATCAGAGCCTTGAAAGCTGATTTAATGTCCCACTGCATCCTTTGCTTGGGCTGAGCTGATCACACTGAAGCTGCCCTCCCTGAAGGTTCAGAAGATTCCTAAGAGACGTTTCTAAGCACCAGCAACAGCTTCTTGATTCCTGGCTAAGGGACCAGAGTAGGAGAAGTGATGGTGGGTCAGACAGGGACACTAGCCTCACCAGTCCATGCCAGCCTAGGCTTTTGTTTGTTACTACCTTCCAGATTCCCACCATTTCCATTGCAAGCAGATGGAGAAACTCAATAGTGCTGACGTTTTTATTTGCATTCTTAAAACGTTATCAAGTAATCTAATGTGGGTGGTGACCCCAATCAAAGCTCTTAAGACAATAAAGGGTGGAGAGGGTGACTACTGAAAGCACAATGTCAGCTCTACAAGATGTACCACATGATAGCCGTTTAGGAAAGGGCCATAACGCAATGGCACAGCATGTTTTGCAGTTCCGGGAAAGGTGTTTTTTTTTTTTTTTTTTAAGCAAAAGCAAGTGAGGAGGAGGTGATAAATGAGATCTGTACCTGAGGCCTGAGGCACCTATTGCCAATCCAAAGAGATATTTCTGTTGTCAGTGCAATAAATAGCCTGACTTTGGTAGACAGCAGGTTTCTACGGGCATCCCTGAAATTTTGAGAGGATGCTAGAGTTATTCCTTATTGCTCCACCTATGTGAAGGTCAGCCCTACAACCATCCACCTACCTATAGAGAGTGAGAAGACTTTTTCTTTGCTTTTTTATGGCAGCCATGTGAAAGTTGGATCCCTTCAGTTAAAATGGATCTGTAACTTTTACCAAGAGCATGGGTAACACTTAAAATCGTAATGCTGGTTTCAAGATTGGAAAACCATAAATGTAGCTAATCCTCTTGTGAAGACTGGCGCCATCATCATGTGGGAACAAATTTCATAATCCAACTATATGCTGTGTGACATGAAAGAAAAACAAAACTTTGTTTTGGAGAGAACCTGAAAACCAAAAAAAAAAAAAGCACTGTTAAGTCAAAGCAGTCTTAACTGACAGTTCGTGGTATTATGTATAAACAGAATCTAAATAATAATGAGACTGCCAAGTTTAAAGTTCTGAAATTATGGCATCAGCTGTTGGCAACTTAGCCAAAGAATAAATGACTTTTGAAATACGGCTCTCAACTTACCTCAAGAGATGGCTATTCATATAAACAATAAAAGAATGATAGTAATTCTGTTCCCTGTTTATGTGTTCCAATAATGATAAATGTTTCTTTTAAAAAAAATTCATTGAAAAGGTGCACTAAGAAATGCCTTTATTCATATGACTGGCTGTAAGTTGTAGGGATAGGCAAGAATATTCGAAACATTTGAAATTCAATCAAATTCATTTGAAATCGGATATTCAAATTCGAATAAAATGTTTATACATTCTTTTTTAAGATTTGAAAAAATTTGAATGTTTTGAATAATTCGTACAAATTATCCGGACATTCGTATGTGTACGGATACGTACGCACTACATACATATCCGTAAACATCTTATTTGTATCTGTATGCTTTTGTACAGATACATATGGAATAAAAATGGGATGTGTACGGATGTTTACGGACACATAGAAATGTTGTTGACATTTGTATCTTCAAGTGAATGGAATATTCATATGAATAGATATGAATGTATTCAAATCGGTTCAAATTTGAATGCATTCATTTTTCTTTATTCGTACAAATTCAAACCTTCGAATATTCGATCTGAATGGATTTGAATCCGAAAATTGCATTCATGAACACCCTTAGGGAATTGTTTTTTGTCAAATTGCACTTGTGAGCATCATTCACTACATCCATTGTAATACAAAGCATTACATAGCATGATGAATTGGACCATGGCACACTAGTAGAGAATTAGAATATGTGCACATACAGGAATAAGCTCAACTGCCCTGGGCTGTTCATCCGTCTATTTCACTCTGGGGACTTGTTTACCTTGGCAGCTGACCTGGGCATGCACTGTCTTAAACATAAAGTGGAAAAATCAGGTCCAGATGACTTAGTAAATTAATGACCACAGTCTTGAAATCTTAATTTTTATTTACAGTGACTTCTTATCCTGCTTTCCCTCTCCAACAGAGGCACTTAAGTAAGCCAAGAATATTATTGGAAATTGAAACTTTAAATCCACAAGGTTTTTTGGTTTGTTTATATTTTAGAAATCACAAATCCACAGTACCAAAGCCATCTTAATGCAAATTCTAGGAGCCAATTAAGGAATTCATAAAGCAACAAAATGTAGAAACTTTGTTTTCTGCCTTAAACTGAGGCAGTCCTAACTTCTACTGAAAAAGAGACTTCCATGCTCAAAAATAGAAATGAGGGGGCATTGTTCTCAGCAGTGATCAAGCCACCTTCTCTGTGCACCTGGGAATGAGCTGCCTCTGTTTTCAGGGGGTGATTCCCAGGCCTTTGGGTCAATGCCTCACCCTCTCATGCCCTGCTTGCAATTATCCTTGAAGTGAAGTATGTGTTGTTCAGTAAGTCTCACACCTGTGGAGGGTTCTCCATAAAGCACATATTTAGGAATTCAGCCCTCTTTAATTTGACTAACATGGCCAGGGCAGTTGTTGAGGCCACAGAACAAACATACTTGGAATATTCATTTTGTCAGGATATCTTTATTCAAAATTTGGTCTGCCCTGGAAACTGAACTCCTTAAATGCATGTTCAAAGTCTCTGGAGTACAATTAAGATATCTTCTGGTGCATTCCTCTTATAATTTATTTATTTATTATTTACATTTCCATCGTGCCCCATACCCAAAGGTCTCTAGGTGGGTAACAACCGTTAAAACAACAGATTAAAAACAGAATATATACATTAAAAGCACTTTTAAAATTCAACAGATCTAAAACAATACACAACATGTTTAAAATGATGGTATCTGTACTGGGTGGGGAAATATAATCATCTCAGCCAAAGGCCAGGGTAAAGAGGTGCATTTTCACCACTTTCCTAAATATATGAAAGGAAGGGGCATGACACACCTCGAGGGGGAGACTATTCCATAGTCTGGGGGCCAGCACCAAAAAGGCGCTCTCCCACTGGTTCTGCCTGTTTGGCTTTGATGGCGGCCACCAGTTCTGCAATGCCAGCCCCAAACTAATCTGGATTGTGTCTTTCATTTTGCCAAAGTCTTCTATGGCGGAATTGAGAGCTAGCATTGTGGATATACATCCAGCTATTGGGAGTGGAAACAATCTTATTCATTTCATCTTATGTGAGATAACCTTGTATCAACCTGATTCTTAAGATACCTAATTCTTTTCTTGCTATTTCTGTTTTTATGTGTGGCTCTGGTTTGTTTTATCTTAAGGAAACTTGTGCTTGCTTAAGGAATTGATGAAACAGCTTAATTATTTGCACATTCTCTGACAACTTCAGAATAGCTACACAACTAATCAGTTTCTAGGTGATTAAGTCTTTTTTCCATATTTGTTTCTTAAGTGGTCTCTTTAGCTGCAGATTTACGCAATGTAATCGTTACTCCATCTGTGCTTGGGGCTTTCCTGTCTGACAACAGGTCTTATCTGTCAGTTTCTGAAAGAGATGATTCCTGAATGTATTTTCTTTCTTTAGTGGCTTCTATTTTTCACACCTGTCTTTTCATCTTTCTTTACCCTCATTTTTCTCTCTCACATCTCTCCCGTGATTAGTTTTGAGAATTCTTACCTTAGCTGTAAACTTTCAAGTGGCTTCTCTCTCTCAGTTTCTCCCATCCTTTTCCCAGAGATCCCAGGGGCATGTCTCTACTTGAGAAAGGTCTTTCATTTCTCCTTTCTTATTTATCTGTTTATTAACATAGACTTTTTGTTTTTTCTTGTTTTACACTGGAAGTCTGTATTCAGGCATAATGGATTATGCTTCTCCCCCAAAGCTTTCATCTTCTGTTATTCTCTGACAATCCAGACAGCTTCATCTGAAAGTCACTTGGATCTTCTTTGAAAGATTAAGGTGTTTGGGCTGTTTAGCTTCAGTTTTCACAATGTCTTTTATTTCTTCCCAGAGCTTCTCATACAGCTAGTGTGTATGTGGCCATGGGAAAAAGTTTGTTCACCTACTGCCCTCTAGTTTGTAAACATTGTTTGAAAACTAGATTTTATTTATGCCAAAAAGATTTGGCAACAGTAGGTTTGGGAGGAGAGAAGAAGAGTTGGCTTTTCTATCCTGCTTTTCTCACCCATTTAAGGGGACTCAGAGTGGCTGACAAAGCTTCCTGTTCTTTTCCCCACAACAGAACACCCTGTGAGGTAGGTGGGGCTGTGAGAGCTCAGAAGAGAGCTGTGACTAACCCAAGATCACGCAATTGGCTTTATGGAGGAGTGCAGAATCAGACCTGGTATTCCCCAAGAATATGGCTCCCTAACCACTAGACCAAACGGGAGAAAAATCCCTGAGCTTCCTATCTCTGTCCCTCCATGTCCAGTGGCAACAGCGGATGTCTAGTGAACATAGATGCACATTATTTTGTCCCTGACAAGCCCTTCATAAAGTTTGTATTCTCAGTACCACATTGAACTATGCTAGAATTTGCAGATCAGTGCATTTTCCCTTTGTTTTCTTCCTTTGTTTTTGTTGTTGCTAACCTCAATCAGTCTGTTGATTCATCGTTATTCTGCACAATGATTTCGGGTACTTAAGCAAAATTATGTTCTGTGACATTTTGCTGGCAAATTCTGCCAGTTATTTTGCCCTTTAAAGAAGATTATACAAGCTAAAACTGGCTGCAGGCTCCTTCATGAAAATTCTAAATTTTGGAGGAGAGCTGGGGCCTTTTCCATACTTAACTGCTGTGGGAAAGTATCAGACATTGCAATGTATGTAATCTCACCTTGGATTTGAAATGGCCCAGGAAGCTGAAGTTTTTTGAACACACACACACACACACACAAAACATTTGTGCACTTATTTACTATTTAGTATAACAGTTTGAAGATGTGTAAAATGGACACAAATTTAACTGGGTTCCAACAAGCCTGGGATTAAAGCAGGGGATACTATCAAGGATTTACATAATCATATAAGGGTGCTTCCGCACTGGCCCTTTAACACCCATTAGGCACACATCTGGTGCTGCTAATCTGCACACGCGTTGCTGTTTTGGACACATCCAGTGAGGTGTGTCCGCACAGCAACACGCTTTAGTAACACTTTGCCTGTGGCGCGTCCGCATTTTCAGGTCCGCATCTAACCATCACTAATGTGCACTAAATGGGTGTTACTTGCACACTACATTTGATGTGTGCCTAATGGGGCTTGCATTGTGAAAACACATCCATTTAGGATGCGTCCACACAATGCAAGAGTGCCTACCAGGGGCCCTCCCCCAGCCCGCCATGATTGGCTCCTTGGAGTATTAGATGCTAATCTACCCCGTAAATCCGGATCTAACGGGGATCCAGATTCAGTAAAACCGGCTCCTCTGGAAGCCGGTTTTACTAAGTCCAGGCGCAGTAGATCCGGATTTATTAGCCCCTGTGCGGAAGCACCCTAACTGTATAATACTCTGTTAGTTTTCAGAGTATTATCTTATGCAGTCTATCTAAACACAAAAGGTATACAGCACACAGTCATATTGACATCTGCTGGAAGCACTGTATCAAAATTTTCTTATGATTCAGTTGTCCAAACCATGATGGTAAGAAGGTTGGGAAGGATTTGAATTGTACTTTCACAGTTCAGAATGTTAAGGATATGGAGAGTGTGGTGCGAATGTATTTATTTTATTGTCTTCCTAACCTAAGACAGGCACCGTAGTGATAGTTATGGTGGGTAATAACTTCTGTTATGCATTTAATAATGATGCCAAATTGACGCAAACAGCCTTGGGTTAACCCTGAACAGCTTTTGGAAATCACAAAGATTGGATGCATTTGTGTTTCTCAGAGATAACATTTTGGTAACATAAAACAGTGGAATTACTTTTAGCAGGAAGAGTTTAAGGTCAGCAGAGCATTTGTAAGCTATTTTTGAAAACATTGTTATCTTCCAATATTGCATGTTGCCTCAACAGGCATTAAAATGATTTGGACGGTTGTCAGTTGGTTTACACATAATGAGAAGTAATGTGAGTCATATTATTTTGAATGAATGAAGACAGTAACTTTTTATACACTACACTCTACTTGAATCAGTTGTCATAATGGGCAGCTTAAGCACTGATAGAGCAGTGTTGTGTTACTCCCAAGTAAGAGTCTGCACAAATGCAATTTTTGGGATTCAATTCAATTCAAATTGAATAGCTGAAAATTCAATTTGATTCAAATCGAAAATTCAAATTTAACTAAATTCAAATCAAATTAAGCAAATTTGAATCCATTTGTTCAAATTTTTTATTCCAATTTGCACTTATGAATGTCAACATTTGTATGTGCCTGTATGCATCATTAAACATTCTGTACGCATCCAAATGCATTTGTACACGGCCATATGCATCCTGTAGTTATCCTGTATGAAACCCGTCTTTGCCCCATACAGATCAGTACAGAGGCAGGAAAGATACGTATGTGCAAGTATGTGTCGTGTGCAATCCTGTACACATGCGAATGTCTGGATAATTTGAATGAATAGATCCAAAATTTTTAAATTCAAATTTATGGACATTCCAATTTGAATTCAGATTTAAGGCCGAGCTGAAGACTTTTTTGTTCAGGAAAGCATTTCCTGATACGGTGTGATCTGTGTCATATTTTATGCTTAATATCTTATCTGCTTGTTATATTCGTTTTATTGTTTTGCCTCTGATTTTTAATGTAATTTTTTTTTATTTTATGTACGCCACTGGCAGGTTTTATACTTTCTTATTGATGTTATTTCGTGTACAGCGCTGAGTACATGAACAGCGCTTTATAACAGCAAAATAAACTATAATAATAATAATAATAACAAATGTCAAAATTCAGATGAATTCAATTGAATTCCAAATACCTTTGAATATTTGTGCACACCCCTACTCCCAAGTCCTACTTCTCTGAAAATAGAAGGAATACTTAGGTGATATTTAAATCCTATGTTTTGACAACAGAAAAAAGTTGTAGGCTATACCTATTGCTTACTGTGAGCCTACAGACACAGGCTTAGGATGCTACTTTCTGCACAACATAGCTCCATGCTGTGTAAATAGCTGCCAGGTATGTACATGGGTCGGCGGCCATTGCCTTTTAATGTGCAGGCCCAGGGCTGCTTTGGAAGCACTTTCTGGCAGCCAGAAGAGCTGCTGTTGGAAATCACAGTAGCGCTCAAGACAGCATCTGGACATAACTGTTATGATGTGAACTGAATTTGAACTAGAGATCCGCCCAAATATTTGTAACATTCAAAATTTGTACAAATTAGGCCAAATTCGGACATTCAGATTGGAATGTAATGTCAGCACATTCGAAGATTAACGTTCAAATTCAAATTGAACATTTTGATACATTCATATGAAGTTTCTTTTGGGATTCGTTTGCTATTCATATGCATTCATTTGGGATTAGAATGAGACTGAACATTTGTATTGAAGATGAATCCTACCATGTTCGAAGGGGATCTATTTGAATCAATATGAATTTTCTTGCTTTCAATTCAATACGAATCAAATGAAAAATCTGTGCACATCCCTGGTTTGTACTCGTTTTAAGTGGTTCAGGAAACAGCTCCCATTCACTATGTTAGATCTTGAGTGTTTGGTTTCATGGACAATTGATCTGACATGGCGTGCTTAGGAATGGAGAAGTGGAGAATGTACTAAACACATAGGAGTTTCAGAATAAAATGATCTTTATTTTAAAAGAGAGAGGAAATTGCAAGCAACATACAAGCGGCAAAATAAAGCCATTCTAATTGCACAGGCTTCCAGTTGTCGTCACTCACAAGCAGCCACAAACAAGGTGATAATTGGATTACATGCTCAAGTACGTTTTACAGAATCTAAAGTGGTAAATACATAAACAGCTCATGGTTGTTTAAAAGGGGTTTCCACTTGTGATTGGATTCTAATAAGCTAAGAGTAGCTTAAAAATTATTCATATCCCTTTAATACCCTCTTCCCAATGTGGATTAGCTTGGCTCTTCCCAAAGCATTCACTTACTATGCCTTGGATCCAGGTTCAAAGCCTACAACCCAACTTATTCCTGTTCTTGAACTAGAGTTTTGTGCTAAATAAAACCCCAAGAATGGAGAAAAAGATTCTTACCATTCCATAAGGCAGCTTCTCACTGTTTTTGTAGAAGGAAAACAAGCAAAAGGACAGAAGAAGACTCCGCTGTAGATCATGAATTTAGGCACATGCAGAGTGCAGGCAAACAAGACATCATGCACTGGGCACAGATTCTCAGGTCTACAGGCATGAGCCAAACCTCCAAGGCTTGTAAACATACAGTCTGTCACCATGACAGATTAACCTGTGGTGCTGTAGCAATAGAAAAGTGTGAAAGTGGTCCCTGAAAATAAGTGACTCTTGTTAGGTGGCCAAGAGTAGGAAAGCACTGGACAATTCTAGCCATGTGGCTAGGAACCAGAAGAAACCAACGAGGGGAAAGGAAAGGCTTCTTCCAACTTCTGTGAGTATTTCTGGGGCAAAGGCAACAGTAAGGAGGGAGAAAAAACTTACCTTTGCAGAGACCTTCTAAGGATGAGCACAGTTTCATTGATCATCTTCAACAAAGTAGTCCAAATATGAAGGCACACCAGTGGATAGCTCAGAGATTTCAGCAGAATGAGCAGCAAAGTGAGATGAGAAGGTTACAGCAGACAGCTGAGGAACTGGGGTATCTACAGTTTTTATACTTTTCTCAGCCTTGATAGTCGCTGAGAACGAAGAAGGCTTGGTTAAGGAGTGAGCAAAGGAGCAAAATTTAAAATATTGAGAAACCTTTAATTTTAATGGACAAGGAAGATTAAAACAGGCACATGGGCGAGGTTACAACTGGTCAAACTTAATACCGCAATCAGTGCATAGTCAATGGGGGTATACAAGGATGTTTACCCTTTGGATTACCTAGCATGGTTGAAACAATGGTGTTTTCCCTAGTGTTTTCAGAAGTCAGTCTGGGCAATTAAAGTAAAACTATGTTGCAAACAACCTTTTCACACTTAGGCAATGGATGCACTTGCTTGGAGTATCTGCATACTGCAGAGTTTCTTCCATTTTGGAACGTTTGCAGCCATCTTCTATCACCGATAGCTGTGGAGCAGTAAAAAATGGTCCACAGTTATAGTGCAGCCCTGGGTCCAGACTTCACACTTATTTCTCTGTGAAGGCTGTGGGGTGGTGGTGGGAAATGGTGTCTGCAGCTGTACAGTTGTCTGCCACATCACCTGATCACCATAGCAACGACCATGCGTACATGGCAGCATTTGCACTTATCCTGCTACAGGGCAAGTTCAAGGTAAGTTGCAAACGCTGGCCTCCATCCCTGATCTTAACTTCCCTAGGAATCTGTGCAAGTGGTTCAATCTATTATGTGACTCCCGACTCTGTGAGGTAACTCTTCTGCTCTGCTGGGCATGGCCTAATGTGCGTTCCATTCTCAGGCAGAGGCGCATATGGGTGCAAGTGACTGCACTGGTAACAGAAATCAGTGCTGAGCTCTCAAGCTATTCTGATATTTACTTAGTTATAGCTGATTCATGTTTTTGTAAAAAAAAAAAATCATTATATTATGAACAGAAAGTACTTACGATTGCTCCAGATGGAACATGATTTTATTGCTGCCGTTATTGTTAATTTCCCTGCTTCCTGCAGCTCTCTGTCCAATATCCTTACTTTTCTGAAAGGTGCAAAAATCTTCCCAGGCATCTAGAGGCTAGTGCAATGGATTGCATTAAGTAGGGAGAATTAGGTAAAATTGGATTCCACCATGCATAACTATATATGCGCTGCTGCTTTTTACCATAAAAATCAGTACTGATTTACTGCAAGCAAGAGACAGGTTATCATGTGCCTGTTCAACTGTCATGAATTTTAAAAGCATATCAAAGTGATGCCACCATTGGAGAATCTGTCTATTTAACATTTGGTCTTGAAAATCACAGATTGGTCAAGGATTAAATAACTACCTGCATTCTTATTCTCATTTTCTGACAACCGTAAGCTAATTAAAATAACTGTAGAAGCCATCTGCTTAATCTGGCTCCATGGGCTCTATTATTTTTGCTATTTTCTGTAAAATAAATGGATGCCTACTTGCTGTAGAGAGATAAAAGGCATTAATCTTGTTCAAAGCCACCACTGAACTCAACAGGACTTACTAGTCAGTATGCACTGGATTCTGCTCAAAAAGGCATCCTGGCTTCTGTCAGCTGCATCATTATTTCAGAGAAATAAAATAAGGTTCAGGCCAGGTTTGTTATTGTCCACAGAACATGGTGGCATTCCCATAGCAAAGCAACCTTATTAAATCTAACACTCATCCAACCAGAACATACTCTTATATTTTCTGCCCAGCTTGTTCTTTTAACAATCCCTGAAACCATTTCCCACTGAGTAGCGTCCTTTGCATTATTAAATATTAAATGCAATTTCTGGGAAGAGGTAAAGAATTCACTGTGAGTAAAGTATTAATAATTTCTCCTTAGACAGACAGTTCACCTTCTGTTCCACAGGATACTGTTATTGGCTTGAAAGGTTTTTATGGGTGCGCATGTGCTAAAATTAATCATTTTTTAGAAAGGAGATCCCTATCTCCACCTCACTGCAGAGCATGTCCATCCTCACTTTCTAAAGTGTGTTGCTATGTGATGCAGCCCAGCCCCTTGGTAGTGCCAAAAGGCCTCAGGTCTCAGGATATGCCTGGCAGGTCATCTGAACTTTGTTAAAAGTGGGTTGACAGAAAGTTGTCATTGAGGGACCTTCTAGACACTGGTCTGAACTTAACTATCTCTCCAATTTCAGCTTGTTTAAACTTCAAGACACCTAGTTTTCAATGCTGTTTTCAGTCCTTTTGTGTGCTATGATGACCTTGTTCCCTTGCAGAGAAGAGGAACTGAAGGGCAGCTTGAAGATCATAGTCTCTTAAGTCAGTAGGTCTTATTGCTGTAGACTGACCAACATGTGGATGGCATGTTCGTATTCTAGGATGTAAACTGGAATAAGGCCCAGCGCAGAAAGGGCCATGATGTAGGAAAGTCAAGTGAATTGTGCTGAAACTTATGTAAGCAGCCTTCCTGATCTCAAGACAACCTAAAGTAACTGGAATCAAATCTGGACGGAGGTAATCCCTTCTATACTCCTGCCTGCTGTTCCTGTCAGTCCCAGGCCTTTCCAGTTTGAACAAATACTCCTCTCCCATTCACTGTTTTCGTGCCATCTTTATATAGACTTATTTGTTTTTCATAATATTTGTATGCTTTTGTTAATTACTTTGAGATTCAAAATAAAAATATTATACACAAAGACACAAAATAACTATCTGTCATCATGCTAAATTTCTTGCCCTATTTTTGCCAAGTGGACAACATCAATGACGCATAATTTTTATAATCTTATAACATTCTGCCATAACTGTTTGACAATGAATTATTTTATTTATTTAAAACGTTTCTGTACTGATTCTAGTAAACATCTCAAAGCAGTTGACAGAAATAAACACTATAAAACAAAAATATAAACACTTAAAAGGGTACAACTGATTTAAAAAGTATTAAAAGTCAGGGGATAGGGGAAAGGCAACTATCTACATAGGGAACACCTAGGTGAATAGGTATGAAGAAAATAAATATTTGGAAGTCATTTTGTATTGGGAGTCTGTGGGACATGAAACAATTATAGATGAGTGCAACTTTTTTTCATCCATTTACTGCCTTCTTTTTGAAATGTACTGGGGAAAAAAGGAAACAAGCATCACATAACCCCAAGTCATTTAAACTTCAGGAATATCGATCTGTCAAGTTAGGAAGCATAAGAGATTGTGAATCAATTTCACCGGCTTTGGTGCAAATGAAAGTGACAGCAGCAACTGGAGGGACAACTGCTAGACAAGCCCTAAAGAAGGAACGGGTTTGCAGGTGGTGGCCATAAGGAGGCCATTCTCCCTCCTTATCATTCCTGACTTGTTCTTCTCTAGTTTTGCATTTTGATAGTGTCCTTATTGCATGAGGTGATACCTGCAGCCCTTTCAGGTTGGACAGGTAGTCCATGTAAAAGGCCACCCCTCAGTCAGGTAGCGATTTGTATATATCCTGACTTGGTAGTGTAGTAGCGCGTATTTTACTTTTTATATTAAGACTCTGTTAATTCCCTTCCAAGAGACACACCTTTCATTTCCCTTTCTCTGCTATTAAGTTTGATAATAATGTTGCCTCCTTCTTGGTGCTGCGGCAGACAGCCCATCCCCCACTCTGCCTAGCCAGCAGTGGGTAACAGTATCTGTTAGAATTCCAGCCTGACTTGGTTCACTTTGAAAACAGAGAACACGAAGCTTCTTTAAAATAACCAGAAAACAAGTTTATTGTTTACAATTCAAGTTTCTTCTTAAAGTTGCACTTTGTTACTTTAAATATCAAGCAGTTAGGTCTTTAGCTTCCTCACTAAGCCTAAAGACTCCAATCCTTTTCAGATTAATGCCAACAGCATAAATAACTTATAACCATTTCAACTCTTTTACATTCTAAACACTGTAATTCACTATTAACTCAGGACTCTATTTCCCAGCTTCCCTCAGGACAGCTTAGAGCCCGTTTCTCCCCAAGTTAAACACCCTCCAGGTTTAACGACCAAAGGCAGAGAACCCAAATTGTTCCCTCAGGCCCCCTTAAATATGGGCCTGGCTGGCTAGCTTTGCCCTGATTGGCTGAGCTCCTCCAGGATCCTATTTCACCCCTCCCCTTGGAGTGCTCAACTAGCCCCTCCCTCAGGCTACTTACCCTTGTTAAAATACACTTTGGCGACACTTTTAAACATCTGGACTTACCGTGTTCACCACACTTTGCATTTTAAACCAAAATAACTTAATTTTGGGGTTGAGGGGTCCTAGCGGTCACCACAGTCCAGCTCCTCCAAAATGGCACATCAGTGCATGCCTTTGCAAGAAGATTTGATGCATTTCCCAGCATAGTCTCAGGAGCATGGAGCAGATTCAGGACATGGGCTGTTACATGGAAAGACCTGGGCAGGGTCATAGAAGGGCATCAACCCAGCATCAGGAGGACCAGTATCTGCTTCTTTGTGCAAGGAGAAACAGAAGGAGCACTGCCAAAGAACTCCATTGGGCTACTTGAGTGCATGTTTCTGGCCAAACTTTCAGAAGCAGACTCCATGAAGGTGACCTGAGGGCCCGATATCCTGTAGTCACAGCCCAGCACCGTGCATTTTGATTGGCATTTGCCAGAGACCACCAGAATTGGTAGGTCCACCATTGGCACCCTGTTATCTTCACAGATGAAAGTAAGTTCACACTGAGCACATGTAATAGATGTTAGGTGTGCACACAGGCTAATATGGGGGCCAAATGCATTGTACTGAGTCACATGATGAGTTGCAGTGGTAAAATTCACACAGATTGAATCTCCCTGTAATTTTAATTTTTTTGCTTTGATTGTTGTGGTGATCTGGAATTCAGCCTTCAGTTGGCTGATCTTTTGGGTTTCCATTGACCATCGATATGTCATTTTGTTCTTGATGAGTTACACAATTTATATCAGTAAAGATTTTCAACTTGAATATTTTGTTTTGAGCCATGTAGTAAGATTTATTTATTTATGTTTTGCCCTATACAAATGGTACTTGAAGGGAAGCTACTCCACAATCTGGGGTAGGGATGGGCACGAATGTTCTAAACATTCAAAATTCAATTGAATTTGATCGAATGTGAACATTCGATTCGAATAGAATGTCTTCACATTTGAATTTAAACATTCAAACAAATTTTGAATGTTCCAAAACATTCCTTCGAGTGATTTGAATGATTTGAATGTACAGATACGTATGTATTACATACTTTATCTGTACAAATATCATACGTATCTGTATGCATTTGCACTTATAATATGGAATGAAAATCAGATACATATGGGATAAAATGGGATGCATACAAAATGCGTACAGATATGTATAACACATACGAATGTTGTCGACAGATTTGAATGTATCGGATTCAAATTGGTTTTTGTTGCACTCGGATTTTAAACACTCGAATCTAATTGAATGTTTTGACATTCGATTTGACTCAAATCTGAATGCAAAAAAACTATTTGTACACATCCCTAATCTGGGGATTTACTTAATCAGCATTATTTGGATAATCTGAAGTAAAACACATCCAGACGCATTTTATTCTGGATTATTGTAATAATTCAGGTTAAGTAAATGCTGTCTGAAGGAAGCTACAGAGAAGGGCCTCTCTTAGGTTCTCAACTCTTTAGAACCTAAAGTTCACAGAACTTCTGTGAAGGTTGTTTTGGCACATTTTGATGCATGGACAGGTATGTATGGGACAAATTACAAAAATTCCAGATACATAAAAATTATGCTTCTTAAAGAAAACAAAATTTGGATGCAGCTGCTCAAGGAAATCAGTCATTCTAGACCTTGTCATAAGAAGTTGAAATGTCAAACTAATGTTATTCTTCTAGAAGCTACAGGTATGTTTTTATCTCTGTCATGTAATATTTTGGTGCAAAAATGGTATGAAACAAGAGGAGTGTCACAGATTTAAAACACATGCCAACTGATGTGAGATACTCATTGAATGCTCCTGGCTTTTGCCAAGATTAAATTTAGAACTACAAAATAGTTTGTATCCAATTATTCTGAAAGAGAACTCTGCCTACAGATGCATTCTTCTGCCACTGTACTGAATCATTAATCTAAATGTGGTGGATTTTGTGCAGCTAGCAAAACAGGGCAGTTTCCCAGGAATTCAATTTATTTTACTCTATGTGCTTTGATGATTTATGTAGATGAATTCCATCTTTGCATATGTTGGGGCAGAACGATATGGATTGAGGGCATGTGTGCCTGTCTGTGTTCACATTTCCCCCACTTCAGGACAGTTTTATTTCATTTTTAAACCAAACATATATTTCATTCATTTCCTGTTCAGTTACTTTTTCAATTTATTTTCCAGTCTTTTTCAGGATAGAGGATGTTGCTGACCTGGGGCAGACCTTGGATAGGAGATTGCCTGGGAATGCTAAACAAATATCCTGGAAAAGACAATGGCAAACAACTTCCGGTTGGCTGGTGAAAAAAACTATGTTTGGTCTGTCCAAAGTGACTAAGAGGACCTTTCTGTTTGTTAAAAATGCTCTTGTTAGATGGTGACACAGCAAACTTCAATTAGCAGTTCAGATACAGTCAGAAGATGTATCAGCATAGGGAACATATGGCAAGATCCACACAATTGATTCCCAGCAGCACTTTTACTAAAGTGCTGCATCTGTCATGCTCTTGCCTCTCACTGCTCCTGCCTGCACAAACATTGTGGGTGTTTTCACATTTGCCTTTCTTGGCCTCATCCAGAACTGGTTCAAGCTGGGCTGGAACAGTTTCAGGAACCGAACTGGAATAAGCCATATTTTAGGTAGTTGCTCCAGGATAGCCATATCACTGGCCCCAAAGGCTGTGCAATCTTCAGAGCCAGTCTCTACATTCTCCAAAGGTTAGAAACTAAACTTCCTAGCCTTGAAGCCCTCAGGGGAACCATTTCAGTGGCACAGTTTTGTACACTGCTGAAATGGTTGCCATCACTGAAATGGTTGCCTGCTAAACCAGCCCACAAAAGTGTCTGTGCCTACTGCTGGCCGAGTCTAGGTGGCCATTTTCAGTTGCCTAGACTGGGCTATGCACCACCCAATGCAGGTGGGTGTGGCCCCTCTCATCTGCACCCCAATTGCAGGCCACACAGGACACTGTACTGGAGTATTAATAAGTGCAGAAAGGCCATGTGGCTGGGGAACTTTCATTCCTTAACTGTGATTTTGTTAGCTGGGACAGTGGCACTAGAAGTGGGTCAATGCACTGCATGGAAAGCAGGCCAGGTAGGTTATATAGGCTTGTGAAAACCCTATACACTCATATCACATTTGCAGCACTACAGCAGCACCATGTGAATCCATTTTTGTTGTGGCCAGTGAAATCCCTATGTTGCTGCAAAGCCAAGGCCAGGTAGCAGTGATGGTGTGGGGGATTGTGGGAACAGAAGTAGAGGAGGGAAGTCTAGAAGGAATACTGTGATCAATCAGATCACATTCTCTGTTTGGTGGTCTTTGCTTCATTGCATGCCCTGAATCCCCATATGTAATCAGGAATTGAACATAATAGTCTAAATCGTTGCCTCTAATCTTGTGATTCTCTGATTCTATTCTAGTATACTTGGAAAAGAGGTAGGTTAAGTTAAAACACACTCTCTGAACTGATTAGCTGATTAGGTAGACTTACAGTAGAATTTGTAATTCTGTTAAATCCACAAGACCAGAATGTTGTCAACAATGGGAACTTTTTCAAAGCCATCTGGATAATGGAGCAATGAAATGTGGAACATAGCACTCCTATTTAAATTAACATATAATAAAAGAGGGAAAGACAAATGAGGACCAAATAAATACATTGAGTGTTGGCATTTATTTATTCATCATTGGTACTTAATTTTTTAAGATAATGTTTAGCTTTCTACTTTCTTTTCATTAATATTAATCTAGTTATTATGTACTGAATCATTGGATTAATCAATATTTATAGAAGTTCTCTTTCTCTTTCATTTATTTTAAGTCTTGGTTACATTGTTGTTCATCATTAAAATATACAATTGTATTGAATGAAACTCTCACAGTACCTTCAGATCTCCTGTAGTTTTTCTTGAAGAGATTGAGAGAAAAAGTAGGGAAACTGGTGATAAAACAATATACAAGTTCCACAATATCAGAGAGATCACATCAATGTGGTAAAAGAACATTATGCTGGGATTTTTTTTTTCTTAACAGGAAATAAATTAATATGTGCATCTGTTCAGAATATACATTGTAAACTTTGCATGGAAGAATGTACTTACAGATCATTTCAACAGGGTGCGACACAGAGAGCAAATGAAGGATATCTACTGTTGTAACATTTCAAGAGGGGTAAAAATTCAATAACTTTCATTGCTGTCCTGTGTAACCCAAACTTAGCAGAAACCAGGCAGCAACTTAAAGCAAGCAAACAGCAATTTTATTGAGATGTGAATTTTAATCAATGTGATATTATGCAGAGAAGACTGAAAGAGCAAGCTTGAAAGAGCAAAGAGGTAACAAAAGCCAGTCCAAAGTTATCATTTTTCAGGAGAGTCCAAAATGCCATGCTAAGATACATTGTTCAAACACTGAGGTAAAAACAGTTCAGGAGTCAGGTTTCATGAGCCAAAACATGGCACAAAATTCAGAATGGTTATTTGCCAAAAGCAGATCGCTTCAGACAGCAAATATTTACTCTTTCTCAGAACCTGCTGAGTCAGAGGAATGGGCCCTTCTCGCTAACCCTTTTTGCCTTAATTGTTTGGCTCTGCACCTGTCTGATTTCCCCTGCACATGCTGACTCATGGAAGGCCTAGAGACACTAGGACTTATAGGCGGCCCAGGTTGTTGAGGCTCTGGGTCAAGCCCGGTACAGGGTAGCCCAGGTTGTTTGACTCTGAGTCACTCTGTTCAGGCAGTTTCCAAACCTCAGATTCAGATTCACTCATCTCAGTAGCTGAAGACATGACAACTGCATATATCAATAAACCACCAGAAAGATAGCATTAAACATACCTCAGAAATGCAAATTAAATAAACAAAATTCAGTTTAGTCCTACAAAACACCTTTAGTGCTGAAGAGGCTTGAGAATCATTTACAAATATCTCTCATGCTTTCCCCATGCCTTCCTGGGGCCAATGGCAAATAAGGCATCAGTATAGGATGGCTGCATGCTAGAATTGCTTAGAAGCAAAATAATAATTTCTTGAACATAAAAACCTTAGCCAGGCCCGCAATAAGTTGGTTGGATAAAGAAAAGATAACAGTGTGGTTTGAATCACATATACATTTCCTGCCCTCCCTGTTGCTTCCAGTGTTCTCCCTTGGAAATGGAGCCTTCTTTGAAATTATGGTTCAGTAAAGGCTATTCTGATCCTAAGGGAATTCAGGATATCTAAATAGCTTAAGGGGGAATTGTTGTTTGCTTCTAGTAATTTGTAACTGTAGAAGTTGCCAAATCTGGAAGTCTTCACTCTTCCCCTTTTATCCATACCTAATTGGTTCCAGAAAATCGATCTTTTAGATAGTATCTGTTATTCCTTTAATGTCAATAGGAAAAAAAAACTCATTTGTTTCAAGCCCCTTTCAAAATTCACTCAGAATGCTTAATACCATAAGATAAATGTATATATCACTATAAAATATAATGAATAACAATTCATAGCAGCATTATATCTAAATGAAATTAAAAAGTTAATAATTTAATTAATGATTAAATTGAAGATCTAAGCTCAGATACCTTTCATGTTTTATTATCCAAACCAGAATTGAGTTACAGTTCGGTATACAGTCTGAAATCCAGGGAAAAGGGAATTAGGACCCCTTGTCCTAGGTTGCAGAACTTGTAACTGTAATTCACATAGCAAGAAGATGTATAAGGGGAATTAGGGTGTGATCAGAGACACTTAATGAGGCAAACTCTGGGTGAATTTGAGGCTGTAAGCATATTCTGTTTGCAATCACCTTACCCTGTCTTAAAGTTTGGAAAAGGGCTCCTCTTCCTCTTTCAGGGTTTTATAATATTAAAGGTATCTCTTTCTTTTAGGTGGATTGAGTAGGAAGTTAAATAAGCATATATCAAAAGCAACAGTTAGTGAACCCTGAAACACAGGCAAGATCTGAACTTCAACGATTCCTGCTGCTACAAAGGCTGGAGTGAGCACTACAACCCTTGAAGCAGGAACCGTTGTGCTTCCATGTCACCCTGCACACAGCAGTGAAATTTGTATAGTGGCCATGGATGTTAAAAATAAGGCTGCTTTTCAGTCTGAAAAAATGCAATTAAGACGAAGTGAAAGAGCTGTCAGAGTGCTTCAATGTTGTTGAATTACTCTATTGTAGAATATGACATTGATCTTCCAGGAGAAAAGAAATGTGTTTTGTGACTTTTTGAATTTTCCCATGACACGAGGAGTTTTGAATTACAAATTTCTCTGCCCTTAAATTAACCAGTGGGTTTGAACATCAACAGCACATTCAATTCTGAATTATGTGTCCAAATTACAGAAAATATCCCCTAGGGGGCAGTCTTGAGTGTGCCTGCAGCAAGGCTGATGTGGAATGTAGCTTATACACTGCAGCAAGAGACTAGAGTGGAATCTCAGCATACCTATTAAATCAGGACAGCTACCTGTACTTAAAAATAAGTTGAATGTGGAAAAGAAGGGATTATTGTTATTATTGTTACTACTACTACTACTACTACTACTACTACTACTACTACTACTACTACTACTACTACTACTACTACTAGTTATTATTGGAAGAGAAGCACACTCCAGGAGGCACAGATACTACCAATTTCAGTTAGTTGTCTTTGCATTCCCAGTCCAGGCTGCCATTCTCCTGTTTTTGCACCTTTGCCAGACTGAAAGTTGGAAAGTGATGGAAGGCCAAGGCCAGCATTGTACTGGGTTGGATGTTTCCCCCCCAGTATGCACTGTGCCCAAGCATATATACTGCCTGAGTGCATTCAGGATGGCCAAATGAGTGTTAGGTCATTTGACTCTCTGATCCTATAAAGCAAGTCTGAGGGAGGACCAGGAGCAACTCTCTGTCTGAAATGATGAGTTGCTGTTCAGACACCTCTGATATTGCTGCTGGACCTCCTGCTGCCCTGAAAGCCAGCACTGACCTGACTTCCATGCCTTTATTAGTACCAGGGTGGGACAAGTGGGGACACAGGCTGCACCTCCTTTTTATAAAAGGATTTTCTGCATAGGTCTCACCCGTCAGCCTCCCACTGATGCTAAAAAATCTGTTTCATTTTAAATGAGACATCTTGCAGGGAGTATCATTAACCACAGTGATTTGACTGAAGAAAGAGAACCCCTACCTAAGCAAGCCAAACTCCTTATCCACCTGGTGCCACAGTGTAGCAAGGGTTCAGTTTGTTACACCTGGACTGCTGGGTGGGACCAGGCAGCTATTATGTTTAAAATCTGAATGCTAAAATAACAATTCGAATCCATTACATTTGAATCTATTCATTTGAATGTTAGATTCACATTTAAAGATACGAATGTAGACAACATTTGTATGTGTTATACCTATCTGTACACATTTTGTATGCATCCTGTTTTATCCCATATACATCCCTTATTATAAGTTCAAATGCATACAGATACGTATAATATTTCTACAGATATGTATGTAATCTGTACATTTGAATGATCCAAATCATGCAAACAAACGTTTTGGAACATTCGAAATCTGTTTGAATGTCTAAATTCGAATGTGAAGACCTTCGATTCGAGTTTGAATGACCACATTCGAACAAATTCAATCGGATTTCGAATGTTTAGAATATTCATCACATCCCTAACTGTTGATGTTCTGGTCTCATTTTGGAACTGTGAGGTCAATGAGCTGAGACTACTGACATGACTGCTCCTAAGTCCCCTTGATGACTCTGCAAAGCTCATAGAGCACCTTGTCATAATAGGGAATTGTGTGCAGTGTGGGAGGCCAACAGCTAGAGTGCAAATGACAAAATTCCAATGTGAATCTGACTGAACACTGGTAAGATACTTATTTCTGCCTTCACTGCATCCTCAAGCGGCTTTCCAGTGGAGCTGTTTCAGGTGGTTCAAGGGCTACTGTTGTTCAGCCCTAAGAATGTGTCCCTGCTACCTTTGCAAGCCTGCTGTGATAAATTTGTGATTTAAAGTTACTCAGATTCACATGGAGGTAGACTCCACAGTTGGAAGTGATCCACTGGAGGTATGTGGGACACCATTTGGTCCTATAAAGTTGGATCAGTTTCAGTTATTGCAATCTGAGCAAATGTGTGAACTACTTGCAGGGCTTCAGTCAACTAGTTGTCCTCTTGATCCTTGTCCTTCAAGGCTAATAAAGATAACTGAGGGGGCTAAACTGCTAAACTGCTGAGGTAGGCCCTATTCTTAAGAAGACTTCCCTGGATCCAGAGCTATTAAATAACTACTGCCCAGTAGCTAGTATTTCCTTTTTGGACAAAGCGGTGGAGAAGTTGGTGTTGTGTACCTGATTTTAACTGTGTGTGTTACTATTGACTCTTCAAGATGCTGCAGTGGCTTGGAAAAGGAAGCAGCTTTCCTATATTTAGGAGGTGAGAGGGGAAATTTATATGGGTGGTTCTCCGTGCTCCATCCATCAGTCTGTGACAATCAGGCCAGTGCATTGAAAGGGGTGCAGTGATGGGATAACAGGATAATCCTTTTTTCAAGTCCCACGAAAACAGAAAGGATTCTGTAAGAGTTCCTGGCACAAGGACTTTAGTTAGCTTTAATGGCTTTATGACAGTAATTTAGGATGTCATGTTTGTGTAACTGTACTTTGATCTTGAAAGCACAACATTAAAAAAGAAGAAAACAAAGTGACTCAGATCAAATTATTTGTATTTTGTCACTTTTTTTTTAAAGGAACAAGACCAAGAGCTAAAGAAAAGCAAAAGTGATGAAGTAATTTTGAATTTAATATGATTACCATGGCTCTGCTTCTCTCTATGAAAACACTGATTGCAGATTTGAAAGTCAAAAGATCAAATGTATGTGCTGCTAAGTAAACAAGCAGCAATTCAGTGCTCATCAAACTGTGATGTGACACATAGTGTACAAGTCTTGCTGTTACCTAGTTCACTTGCAGGTTGAGCCCGCAATATAGGTAGGGTAAATTGTAAGCCAATAGCTAGAGGTGGAGTACCTGATCAGGTTTGTCTAAAATGAAAATCATGCATCCTCATGAGAGATTCTAATCAACGTCAAGGAATAAATAGCATGGCAGTATTTTCAGATCCTTTATTTGGAGAGTTTTTCTATATAGAAAGGAAATATATTTCAAATGAGGTTAAAAGATAATGTTTCTCCAACTCCCAAATGTGGTGGTTCAGAACATCAAGTGCATTGTCAGGTGTCATCATTGATGCTATTGTTAAGTATAAATATTTTTAGTTAAATCTTTAAAAATATCAGTCAGTAAACCCAGAGCCTGAACTGCTGTCTTGAAGGGATGCGAAAGAGTAGCCCTTTCCTCATGTTTGCAAGGTGGTGGCTTGTGATTTTTGCATTCTTGTGAGTGAAGCTTTTTGATCCTTTGCTGATAAACAGTGGTGCCCAAATGAATGCATCTGCGTATTTAGCTACCCAAATGGAGATTTTTCCAGAGAGCATTTGACCCAGTAGGACCAGAAAATATTCTCCTAGCACCTCCTATATATTGGGGTTATGTGCTATTTAGGCAGAATGTAGTCCAGAATGTATGGAGATCCACTGTGGTTGAAAAGCTAGAGTTCATTTCTTATTACAAGTAATCAGAACAAAATGGGGGTATATTTGCTGTTCTGGACTCAGAGAAAGCAGAAACACAGCACAAATGTTTTGTATTTAGATCCTTTTCTGGGATGTAACAGTAGTGAGAAGCACATGAATATTTAAATTGATGGACACATCATTGTCTCCTAGATTCTGTTGCAATTTTCAATCCCTGCTCATGTATTTTCATTGCTTCAGGCAACCTGAACAAATAGGTCTCAGGAGAAGCATTCTTTAAAAGTGTGGTTTATTTTTATTGTTGTGTCTAGCTAATAATAATTTCTTTCTCCTTCATTTTACTTGACCTAGATTTGTCACTGGCATTATTTTTTTGTAGGTACGTCATGGTCAGAATATGACTCTCTGTATGTGCATGTGTGTGTGCATGCATGTGCTTTGAATTGAAAACCAAAGAAGACTTGGGTTGTGACAATGGCCCATCTGGGGGAGAAGAAGAAGAGTTGGCTTTTCTACTCTGCTTTTCTCATGCATTTAAGAGGACTCAAAGCGGCTGACAAAGCTTTTCTATTCCTCTCCCCACAACAGACACCCTATGAGTTAGGTAGGGCTGTGAGAGCTCAGAAGAGAGCTGTGACTGCCCAAAGTCACCCAGCTGGCTTCATGGGTGAGGGTGGAATCGAACCCAGTATTCCCAGAAAAGAGTCCAGCTCCCTAACCGCCAGAGCAAACTGGCCCTGCCTTCTGCATGTTGAAAATAGAGACTTCTTGGTCCACGTCTTGCATTACATAAAACAGAACTCTGCCATAATATCAAAACCTTTCTAAGTTTGTGAGAGGGTGAGGCATATGGTATGTTCCATGAAGACATCTTACACCAGAGCAAATGCTCAGGACAAGGAAACACAACAATCCCCCATTAAAGAAATGAATTAAAGAACAGCCTTCCCCTATTATGTGTTCCTTCCAATACTGTTGGATTTCACATCTCATCAGACTCAACCATGATGACTAATGCCATGGGAAGGCAGGAGTTGTTGGACCATATTAATGGCATTTCCAATACACTCTCAGGGTATTAAGGTGATATCTTGAACCATCACTACTTTGGGACACTGGGCAACGGTACCTGGTTTCCCTAACAGTGACCATTTGCCTGTGTGTATCTTTTCAAGAAGAATAATCACAGAAGCAGCACTCAGACCCAGGTAAGAGCCCGCAGTTGCCTCCCATCTCTGACAGAGATGAACCACCCCAGTGTGCTGATGGGAAACTCCAAGTATGCTTGCTGATTTGATAATACAACCCAGTATTATCAGATGTTGTTTAAAGCAAGGTTTAAGATTACCTTTATTAGATTATTCAAAGCTTTTCTTTTCTTGCTGTTTCAGCATTTTTATTACTACCTTTGCTACCAAAGAACCTATTGGCCTTTAGAAAGCAACACACAGTTATTAGTTTTTACACAGTGAATTACTGGAATCTTTAATAAACAAGCCAGGAAATTTTCAGATGTACTATTTGAGCTATTCCTGCGGATTCTTACCCAATTTCTCTCCTTGCCAAATATCTATTTATAAAATGCATATCTTTCTCATTATTAAGTGCTGCCTGGGCTCTGGAGCTTGCAGAAAATGGGAGAGGATTTTGAAGAGTTGGGGGGAAGAGTTGTGGCGTTTGCTCATATAAAAAGAAATAATTGAAAATGGAGTTTATATTGAAAAAAAATATGCCTGGCTCTTCCCTAGGTTAAAAATTTTTCCTGTAACATGCTATTGGGCTTTCCTTTAAAACCTGTTCTCTTATCACAATCTGACTTCTAAAAAACTTATAGAAATCGGTGCAAAATCCCACCTCTAATACAACTGAATATTGCATGTCTTAAGCAAGCTGCAAAAGATCAAGGACATATTTCAGAAGTATCCATAGGATCTTTCCAATGTTTCTCTTGTTAGAGGTTTGCTTGATTTGTGGGGTATATACTGCGCAAGCAAAGAAGTATCCAGTGACAAACTTCTGACCTTGTCTGGAGACATGAGATAATATCTTCTGTTGGCAGACATATATGCATATATAACTCTATTTGGATGTTTGGCCAGTAGCCATGGAAATATGTGCTAATGAACATCCTAACCCACATCTGGGAGAGGGTGTAGCCCAGTGGTAGAGCGAGCTTCCTGGAAAGCAGAGGACTGACAGTTCAGTCCCTAGCCCCTCCCTGGAAATAGGCAATGGCAAACCACTCCTGTATCTTTGCCAAGAAAACTGGATAGAGGTGCCCATGGAGTTTCTTTCCAGAAGTATCTCTGTCAAAAAAAAAAAAAAAAACACCCTCCCATAGAGGTGCCCACAGAGATGTCAAAAAGAAGTTGGCCACAACTTGGTGGCCACCAACTTAGGCTATGTTCACATCTAATTTTCAATCCACCTTCAGGGTGAGAGAACACATCAGCCAACTAACTAGTTGTTTTCTTTCTATATTATCTAGCCTCAAAGAGGATTTTCCGAGTGAAATAATACTGAAAGGAAATAAACTTATGACTTTGCTGATGTGTTATCTGCCTCCAAAAGTGGCATGAAGCTGGATTAAACCTTAGGTTTGAATGCAGCCCTGGTGGTATCCAAGAAAACCCATATCCAGTGAAAGGAATGGTCTGAGAGGGAGGATCTGAAGGGATTTCCTAAGATCTTTGAATGAATACAATTAATAGTCTCTGGGAAGCCAAGAAACCTGATGATGCAAGGTTGCTGTTCAAGGATTAGACAAATTTGTGGATGACGGGTGTATCAATGGCTACTAGGATGGATGCCTGGGTTCATCTTCCAGGCTGGGTGAACTGGCAGGATTTGATGCCAGGAGAAGGTTTGCCCTTGTCTCTGCCTGAGATGCCTAAGGGCAATTGGTAGGCCACTGTGTGTGACAGGATGCTGGACTAGATGGACTGTGGCCTGATCCAGCAGGGCTCCTTTTATGTGCTTAGTTGGATGCTTCCAGTTGCATTCAGGTGACTAAATGGATTAAAATCCCTTTCAGATCTCAGATAACATTCTGTGCAAGAGACTTAGGGGAAGAGAGATGCTGAGGATGAGGTAGAAATGCAATTAGACTGCTGCCTTCATGCATCCAGTTGGTAGGCCTAAGTTTTTTTAAAAAAGCTATTATATGGAAGAAAAGTGTGAACCAATTGGAGCAACAATATTCTTATTCTATTTTGGGCTTTTAAACTTAGCCTTTAAAGACTACTGCTCTCAAGGTGGCTGAAAATGGTAATTCACAATATACTACATCTGCAGCTTGCTTTCTTCAGTGTTAAAAGAAACCAATCACATTTCAAGATTAATCAGCTATAACAGCACACATTAGGTAAAAGCCTCGTGAACTGAAAAGGATTTTGAATACTCTCTTTAAAGCTGATGGAGAGAACTGTTTTCCTTTTGGGAATGGTGAAGCCAAACGTGTTAGTGCAAAATTAAAGTATATCAAAGATAAACATATTCAGCAATAATTGCTTACAGAAATCATCTTGTAATGGTCCAAATAAATTGTAATTAAAGAATAGCAACTTTTCAAACAATAAAAAATCAATGATTGTTTATGTTATTTTTTATGGATGACAGGTGTATCAATGGCTACTAGGATGGTTCATCTTCCAGGCCGGATGAACAGGCGGGATGCCTCTAAGGCCATTTACAGCACTTTCCTGAATCATCTTCACACAAGCCAATTGGCTTTTGAACTGGCTTCTCCCGGTGCTCTCCTGAACAAGGAAGAACTAAGGGGGTTTCTGCACTGGCTGCGGAAACCTCATTAAGAACATATATAGGACATATACTGGACACCCTGGGTGAATCCCCACAGCAAGCTTATTTCGCTTTCCCTAAACCGAAATAATAGAACCGGATGCAAACGCGAATTTGCCTGTTCCATTACTTTTAACTTAATCATGTTGGATCCGGATTCTGAGGATCGTACGTGGGGTATGTGACTCAAGGTGGGACTCAAGTGGCTACTTTTTAAAAGCTGCTTTTTGGGACTGCCCTGCCCTCTTCCTCCTGGCATGGACGTGCCACCCATAAGGGACCCCTTCACCAAGCCTGGCTGGGTGGCTGCCGCTTCCATGGATGGAGGAAAAATGGAAGCGGTCAGCCAGCCAGCGATTCTTTCCCCTCCTCTCCCCAATGCTCAAGGCACACAGCAGCAGTGGCAACTAAAGCCCCTTTGCTTTAAACATTCACATTCAGCTGCTTGAATTGCGCAAAATTGCAACATTGTTATTCCAACCATCAAGGTGTGAAGTGGTTCCATCGCTTCAGTGTAGTGATCACCGTTAAGTGGATTTTTACACTGACATCACTGTCTTTGGAAGCAAGCTATTGGGAGAGGGAAACCCTAAACATGGATTCTCGTCCCTTAAAATGGTACTGTCCACACAGTAAAAAATGTAAAACGCTTCAAGCGCACGACCTGTTGAAATCAGGATTGAGATTCACCATGCTTTGGGGAAAGGGTGTTAAGCCAAACTGCCGTGCGGACTCCGAGGACTGAAAACATTTTGAATTCGAGATAAGGTTGCCGTGAAGACACGGCCATACAGTAGTTACTTTCTGCATTGGAGGCCAGATCTGGGACCCTTCATGGCGGTTGCTTCTGCACTCAAGTGTACAAGACCCATTCTTAATAGGTTCTCACCACCGAAAGATCCAGCCTCCAGGAAGACCTCAAAAACTAGGTCTTCCATCCTGCCCCTTGCCTCGATCTGTTCAGAAGCAGGGCACTTCCACACACGGAGAGGTGAGGGGCTTGATGTGCCAGCGGCCACCATCTTGAGGAAGGCGGAAGCAGGCAGTTTGCCTCTGAAGCCTCTTCCCTGTGTGCGGTGCACCAGCAGAAACACATGGTGACTGGCAGCTGCATGCTCCAGTCCCACTGCTCCAGGGGTGGCGGCACGGGAGGCTGAATGCTCTTTGGAATGGGTTCTGTGGCCTCTGCACAGCACCCAGAGGATCCGGCCAGCAGAATCCATCCTTCCCGCACTTGTGTGGATGTACATAGCCTCCTCGGATCCGTCCCTATTTCGGATCACTGGGAAATGGATTTTCTTAAATCCGTTTCTTGGCGGCCAATGCAGAAACACCCTAAAAATACAGTACCCATATTAACTGGAACTTTGCTTAACCAATAGTCTTTCTTGTTCACCCTAACTTGTGGCTTGAGTATTTGTTTCTCTCTCTCTTTTTCTCCTCCAGGTTCCCCAATTCTGATAGCTGATTGGTTTTTCAGTTTTGATTTTCTGGTATGTTCATGGTTTGTTTCTCTTGGGTTAACCAAAGCAGCATCCTATCATTCATGCTTGATCCCACTTCTGCCTTGTCACAGAAACTCAGCCTGGAAGTACCTTGTTGACTTGATATTAATTTCCAGTCCACCAGTCTACCAGCCTACGATCCTTGTCTGATGTGCAAAGTTCAGAACATACAGAATGATTTGGAACTAATCTTCCCTTTTCCATTTAAATAAAAAGGGCAACTCCTGCTAGCAAAATAAACTTTGGCTGTGGCAGACCTGACTTGAATAGTAATGTTTAGCATCTCAAAGTGTTGGAGGGTTTTGCAGGTATTTTCTGTCTTCAAAGTAACTCAGTGTCATCAACACTAGAGATTGCGGATGAGAGGTGACATTTATTTGAAGGGCATTAAAGGAATGTTTGCCGATAGAGAAGGTTGCTAGGAGAAGATTCAAGAAGCTGAGAAACAAACATGGTAGCGATGAATGGCATGTTTGTTTCTTGATTTTCTGTTTAGGTAAAAATATGACCACATAAACAAATCACTGGGGGAAATCATATTAAAATTGTCCATGGTTAAGGAATGACACACACCACTCAATTTTTTGACAGCTAATTGGTACCCAAGGAATAGCTGAATGAGTTAGTTGCTTTTGAAGGAGTAGCAACATAAAGCTTAAACATTTATTATGATCCATGTTGGACATTTCTTGGCAAACGTTACCTCTAGTAAATGGTCAGCTTTTTCAGTGATTCAACAAAATAATTGCTGCTCTCCTGATAACTGATTGATCCTTAAACCCCACTGGAAGGATCTGACAGGGACAGCTGCCTTTGTCTTCAAACATGTGCTTCTTTAGGAAAAAAAAATTGAAACCTCTATGAAATAACAGTTTGCTGCCATTATACAGAATCAACAAGACACTGGTGTTAGGAAGCAGATGGTTGGCTTAGAGACAATATGATGTATGATATTTTCAGCCTTTTCATCAGTCAATGAATTGCCTGTTGGCAGTGCATTAACCTTGAGGCAGAAATGCCTCTTCCTTATTCTACTTGCCTTTTGAGGCCTTTCTCCTCACATTCCATTATAGCAAAATCATAACATAATCTAAGCAATAAACATGTGTCTGTTTTAAAGACTGAGGATTTGGTTGTGACATGATCTTCTGAAATCTAAAGCAACTCCACCACAAATCCTTTTTGACTAAGGACTACATTGTCTCAATGGGGCCACATGCCATGTGCCAAAGGGTAGGGCTATAAATGGACTCCTCTGTGTGCATCCATTAATTCAGAGGAATTCATGCATAGCACCTCATGACGTTGTATAAGCATCCATTTTCACACACACACACACACACACACACACACACACACACACACACACACACACACACACACACACACACACGGATTTAAGGGTCCATACAGAGAGGGCTCTAGTTTCAATGTATACTTCTAGTTCACTTTGAATTGAACCAGCCCCTTTTGGACAGGGTTCAGTATGTTTTGAACTGGGCCAAACCATTTGGTTTGTTTCAGACTAGTCAACCAAATGTGCATATCTCTCCTTCCAAAGCATTGCAGGTAAACTCCTGCAAGCCTGATTTAGGGATTGTTGGGCATGATCAGGGTGGGAAGATCAGAGTGCAACAGAAAGAGTAGCTAGGGTGCAGTAGGAGTATGGGTGAAGCCAGGGCACATTCCAATAAGACAGTAGGTGCAATAGAGAAATGGGAGGGGACTGGTGTACAGTTGAAAATAAATACTTCTCTCCACCCACCCCAGCAAACAGCCTTTCCTGACAAGGCAATTGCTCTAGTTGTTTTTGGGAATTCCCTTTATCTGCACCTCTTCCAGCTTATTGGATGACCTAAACCTTCCTCAGGTGCATTAAGTTAGGGATGGATGAAAAATGTTCCTCATCTTTGCAATTTGTATGAATTGTAAAGCTTCAAAAGTTTGCATTCAAGTTGAATATCACCTATATTCAAAAGCAGATATTTGAATACGAAATGAATGCTTTTGTGCATTTGTTACACTTGTGAAGATGAATTTGTAGGTTCTTAGTATGAATGAATGAACTTTATTGAATAGTCATATGGCTGTATCAAGTTTACAAAATATAAAATCCTATAAACATTTGGAGAGGATTCAGAGGTGGTGATTGAAGAACATTCAAAGAACATTCAAAGCACAAATTTGAATGCAAATTTCCATCACATTCGCTTCAGTGTGAAGTGAACAGGAAAAAAATTGTGCACATGCCTACATTAAGCTTATATATTTTCTGGATTTTATAATACAGACACAGTTTTGGAATTACTGTCTATTGGCTGATTGTATGTGTGTGTACATATATACAAATAAAAAAATTCAATGAAGCAGGCTTATGTTCTAAATTTCTGAAAATGACATTTACGGCAAGAATTGTAATGTAAAGGCTGAGTATTGAGAACTTTCTCTTGGGTAAACAATGTGCCAGCTATTCTGTCTCTTCTTATTTTCTGTCCTTCTTCAAGCTATGAGTCACATCTGCCAACATGAATGTTTTGGGTCTTCTCTGAGTCCGCTGTGTTATTAATTTGTTACTGTGACTCATGTCAAAAGAGATGGCAGAAAGGACAGTTGGTTAGTTTTAATCATCCCTCAGCATCACATTTATATCTCGAGCTATTGAAAACCAAACAAATGTGTGGCATTTTATGAGGAAATAAAGGACAGAAAATGTCATTCACCACCAAACATATTTTCTAATGTGGGACTGTGAGATTTAATAAAGATCACATTCTACTCAATGTGGGGAGCAGGTAAAAGACCCTGGATTACTAAGTTTGACTGCCAGGTGGAAAGCAGAATTTCACCAACTGGTGGTTCTTCCCAGTAGCGCGGGGATGCAGGACAAATTCAATGAATTTGTTTTCTCTGTGATTCTCAAAGCATAATTACCAATTAATAGCCCAACATTTGATACCTGTTTCACAAGTTATTAATCTCTGCATATTATGGATAACTCCAGAAAAATAATCAATAACCAATAAAGGTTGTGTCTCCAATTACCAGACAAGGTATTTGCTAAAGCATCTTCTTCCACTGCATTTGCACTTGTGTTGGCAGAAAACACCTTGGGGTGATTGTGCTGCCCCATTACGAGGTGGGTCACTATCTGAGACACTATTTTGTGATGACACAATTTTGCTGCTCTCGATGGAGGCATATTGGAGTGCCACTTTGAAGAAGCTCCCCTCACCTGAAAGTGTTAACAAGAGCTCAGTTCACATTTGGCCCTGTAATTCATGAAAGGGTAACATCTAGTAAGGTAGGTCTGTGCTTGCAGGAGGTGTGTACCCAGAAACACCTCATGCCTTACCATATGTTACCCTATTGTAAACTAATGGTTGTGCACCAAATCATGCACCAAGTGTGTCCCCACCTTACCTTTCCTGTTCCATTCCTTACCTGTTGTGCCCAGCACCATGACAATTCACAACTTATCTAGTGTGAGAGGTCATTTGAGGTGCCACACAACCATACTGGCACCTCAGATGACCTAAATGTGACTGTGTGTGTACAGATTGTCAGTACTGCTGTGGCGCTTGCACACGCACAGTCACACTAAGCGCTGAACACAAGAAGGTGCTGCCCTGCAGGCAAAAGGACATGCACCTGGACAGGTAAGTCTCCAGGTGCCTAGGGCTTAGTGTAATGTACACTATAGTTCCCAAGTGCAAATGCTAGTACACACTAATCTGTCAAACACTTTCCCCATTCAGTGGACGGGAAGCCAAGTGTAAAAGCAGCCCATGGATCTTTTCTAGTGGAGATCATGGTGCCTCCCCCCCATGCCTAGTAAGCAACCACCTCCATTTTGAAGTGAAGAGGTAGTCTAACAGCTATGTGCTGTGGCCACAAAGGTGTTTCACAGCATGGAGCAGAAGCTTGGTAGCTTTGGCAATGTTCATACCATGTAACTTCTAAGGATTGGTGTTCAATTCTATGTGGCTATTCTTACATGTATTCAATCTACAACATTTTCAGTTTCTTTTAATTGCATGGAATTGTATATTTGTAGTTATGTGCCATCTATTCTTTGTCTCTAATTTCCCCCCCCCCCCACCCCGTAAAGCTTATATCCAGATATCCAAATACTGGTATTTGCCTATACAAAGCATTTTGGATTTCTGTAAATTTTGGAGCAAAGTAGAACAAACCTAATTCTATTACTCTCTGCACATTGGAGGTGTGAAATAGATCAGCTCAACGGTGTATGTTTTAATATATACTGTTTTTGTTTTAATATATGTTTGATTTTAAATGTTGTTACCTGCCCTGAGACCTTCAGGTATAGGGCAGAATAGAAATACAAATAATAAACATAATTAATAAATAAAACCTAAAATGGACAGAACTAAACTTCCTTGGCTGAGTCCCCATGGGACTGCCAATGCCCCACGGTAGATTCGGGGGACCCTTAATGCTAATCTAATCTAACCCACCCATCCCCATGAAAACTGTGGTAAATCCCTGCATCGGGATGCCACAGTTTTCTCCACCCCCTTACCTGGATGCTTAATCACCCAGGCAAGGGCTTGATTTACCCCAAACAATCTTGCCTGACAGCTGCCCTGCACAGCTGACCAGCTGTCATGCGCACAAGCAGAGCTCCGCAAATGATTAAAACAGATGCGGCTTTCGCGTATGTTTTAATCTTACCGGCGCTCTGCCCTGCTCTTCACAGCCTGCCCAGCTGATTGCAGGGCAGCTGTCAGGTGAGATAGTTTGGGGTAAATCAAGTCCTTACCTGGGTGATTAAGTGCCCAGGTAAGGGGGGACAGTTGCCATCGCAGCATTAGTAGCAGGGACAGCGAAGCCCTGCCCACTAATGCTGTGATCGTAACCCAGGAGTGTTCCCATGCCCCCTTTATAACCCGCTCTTGCCCCATAATTTGGGGCAAGAACAGTTATAAAGGGGGGGGTGTTTTGGTTTAGAGGATTTTGTCCCTCATATAGCCCAAATTAGGGCTTTGCATAGGGACACTTGCGAGGTGAACCAACTTTCACCTTGCAATATCCTTGCCATGGGGACGAGCACTTTGTTGTCTCATTACATATCTTCTCCACAGTGGCATCCATGGCATTAATATTATTTTCATTCATTTATTAACCACCTTTTATTTCTTAAAAAGATGAACAAAAATTAGGGCAAAGCAGGGCAAAACAAAGTGGAAGAGTTTTCCTAGGCTAGACTAGTCAAACAAGCTTATACAATTGGTGCAGGGTCTCTTTTTAGTATACAGATATGCCCCCATATCTGCTGATTCACTATCAGCTGATCCACTTAACCACAGTCGAAAGCAGGGGGAAATACAGTACTGTAAACATGTTCATATTATCCACGGTTTTCATCATCTATGGTAGGAGCTGGAATGTATACCTTGTGGATATGGGGTGGGGGCACATTTATACTCTGAAAGTATCACCAAGAATATTTTCCCCCAAATTTCTTTATGATCCTTTAAGTAACGTAATTGTTGCAATGGCTTAAATTTCTTGCCATTACCTTCTCAAAAACCTATACAAGCATACTGACTTATAATATCTTCATAGAACTGAGTTGCTCTGTTCAGTCATAGAACTGGGGCTGATCCCTGTTGACTACTTGAAAGTAGCCGTACAGTTTTCTTAGCCAGAAATGACTATTACCTTGTTTTCTTCCAGGGTAATGCCAAAGGCTGAACCTGTTTCCTGTAACAATACCATAGTTTTAGAATTTTCAGGGACCACTTTCTCCAGTGGCAGCTCACACTCTGTCTTTTAGTATACAATATTTTCCAGTTATCTAAGGAAAAGGTCACTACCAACTTTCATGCTTTGATCAGACACAGCATCCTTCTGATTCATCCCAGAGTTACTTTGATAATTTATAATCTGGTCAACTTCTTATAGAAATTTCTAGACTTTAATGAAGAGTGAGAGCTATTAGCATGCATACATTCTTGGATGAATCTTCTTAACTTTTGTTTTTTGTTTTTTTTAAGATAAGCCCTTGCTGAGATCCTGGTGAGATCTAGGACAAAATCATGAACAGAGAATTAATCTTATGGAAATCTCTGGGTACTCAGAATTCTTATTGAGAAACAAATTTTAGAAATTTTTAGATAATAGTTTTATTTAGCAAAAGTAAAGCTAGGATGTTTGTGCAAATCAAATTTATCTCTGTATGTAAATCTTTACTAGATGAAGAACAAGTTATGATGCAAGTTACTTGTCCAATTCGGTGGAAGAACTGATAGCTACTTAGGAGAAAAACCAAAGCTGGGATTTAATCTCACTGTATTCAAACCACTTAGCTTTACATAATTATATAAGTGCATCTAATTTTTATAACAAGTCCTGTTCATCAGGGAAGAGACCTGCATAATATTTTAGATATTTTCTTACTTTAAAAGAAATACATCAGTATCAGAATATGAGCAGTGGTATGTTCAGTGGAAACAAAACATTAACAACTGCTGCCAGAATTTTCCAACCTTACCAGTAACCAAAGGCAACATCTGCATAATCCCTTGAGACCGTGCCAGATGTGTTCTGGACCACAGGATCCAACACACAGCCCCTGGGAGGCAAGGCCTCCTGGGGAATGCACTGGCCATATGGACCCCACACCTGGCCTGCTCCACCAAGGGACTACTTTAAAGTGGCCTCTGTGTCACTCAGATGTTGTCCCCATTCCAGCCAGCAGCATGCAGTTCCTGGTACTGCTATGCATTTGCTGGGTTCCAGAAGATAGAGCAATTCTGGGGCCATTCTAGGGGGGCAGGGGTCTTCAGCCTGCACCTTTGGGGCCAGGAAAACCATCATGTGACTGTCCACCAGCATGTTCCATACCATTTCATAATATTCCGGGGTTGGAATGCCTGTTCAAGGCTGGGTGTGTGCTTGTGGTGTGTGTATGTGTGTGGAAGTAAATACCTAAAGAGTCTTCTGGATAAGAGCAAGTTTGTTTGTTTATTATATTTCTAACCTGCCCTATACCTGAAGATCTCAGGGTGGGTAACAACTTTTAAAACAACTATTTACAACCAATATATATTAAAAACAATAATGTACATAAAAACACTTAAAAGATCCAACACATTTAAAAGAGTATACTAAATATTAAAATACCAGTACCTATGGTGTGTGTGTGTGGAAATATAATCACATAAGCCAAAGGCAAGGGCAAAGAGGTACGTCTTCACTACCTTCCTGAATGTACAGAGAGAAGGGATGTGACACATCTTGAGGGGGAGACTATTCCATAACCTGGGGGCCATTACCGAAAGGGCCTTTTCTGGGTGCCCATCCGTTTCACTACTGAGGGTGAACCAGAAGGGCCTCGCCTCCAGGTCTGAATCACCTAAACATGTTGTTAATATAGGCACAAAACTATATATTATGTGTCAGAATGACACAGAAAGTCACACTTATGATTGCACACGGACAATGCTGGAAAGAATATATTGGCAATACGACGAGTGTACAATGAGAAGGAACAATTTTATTATTGTTGTTATGGTGACAATTATTTTGCATTTATACAGCAAAGTATAACATAGAACATCAAAACATTGTCTTTTAAAAAAAATTATCCAAGTTACAAATAGGAATCAAAGATCCTCCAAACAATCGTGTAAAAAATATTTTATTTATTTGTGAATTTTTATTCTGCCTACTTTGTAACAACTTGAGGCAGCCAAAAAGAGTCAATAAAAAAACTGAAAGAAGAAGAAACCATATAAATTTAAAAGCAAAATAATAAAATGTATGATGTTCCACCAAAAGCTGTCCAAAAAATCCAAAGATTGTAAGTCATGGAGAATTTATGCAACCCATTTGATATTATCCTAATTCTCCAATTACTATGGGAATCACTTTGCAGGGTTTGTTCCGTACTCTGCACTTTGCAGGGTTTATTCCAATTGGATCATTAGCATCAATATCAAAGAGGACGTATTCATTGCTAAAAAAAATTAAACATCTTGGAACTATCACCCAGTGATCCCTGGCCAGAACCAAAATAACAAAATATAACCAAACCGAAGCAAGCAAGCAAATGAACAACAGAAAGAACAGCCAAATTCTTACTCTGGAAACAGTGTTCTTCCTCATAAAGTCAAGTTACTGATATTATTATTTGTACTTAAATATTTCCTAAAATATTCCTTTAATATTGTAATTTTAAAAGCATTTCAAAAAGTTTATTTTAGAGACAAGATCATATGCTCATTTATACCGTATTAGGTTTATTGTATTGAACCTTGTTGTATATTTAAAATGGCTCTATGATCTTAGTAAACTCACTGATGATAATGATGGTGATGATGATGAATTCTGCAGTCATAGTCATAGTTTGGATTAAACTCAATGACTCAAGTCCCAACTATTCCCAGTTGGCATAGTTCTGCCAAAGTTCTGGTTTCCCTGGAATCTTGAGATAAGCAGGACCATGAACACAAACACTCCCAAGTGCTCTTAGGGTACTTGTGGAGCCTGTAAATCACATTGGTATTCCATGGAGCTATGAAGGTTGATGCTAGAATGCCGGTGGCATAAATCTCACTCTAAGTCTGATCAAACATGGCTTACAGTGTATTATAGTACCTACCATGTGGTAGTAGCTGTAGTACATTCTCAAATAGCAATTTGGCTGAGCTTTTCTGAGTGGTGAATGGTCTTGTAAAATCTAGGCCAAGGGAGCAAGATTGGCAGCCGTGTAACATCTGCTGGGACAAATTTGCAGGGCACTTTGAGGGCAAAGTCACTCAGCTTCACAGAGGATTGAATGTCACTGTTGAAAATAGTTCAAGAGAAGTACCTAGGGAGCTGCCTGGCACAATTAATTTTGAGCAGTTTCAATTACTATACTGTAGATTAAGAATGTGGACAAACTACTTGTTGGGGTTAGTTGATGATATGCCCAATAGACCCTTGCCCTGAGTGACTGATAAAAGCTAGAAGGGTATGACCAGGTGGCTCCAGGGAGCGGTGAATGCCTCTTTGAGAGATAAGGTGGCTCCAATGGCTCTTGGTGCATCTCCTCTTCAAGGCATTGATACATTTCCTCCTCAAGAGGTCCACCCTGGATCCAGATGATTTAAACAACATACCCTTTGGGGGCAAGGTAGGGATGTGCACAAATAATCTGTGCATTTGAAATCTGGACAAAAACTTACAGATTCTGAGATTCATGGACGGATCGGATAGGGCCCTATTCGAAGGTCCCTATTTGTCTACAAGTCAGCTAATCCAGTATCCGTAGAAGCTTTGGTAGAAGCTTCTAAGGATACTGGATGCCCCGGGGCCTCCTGTCTGGGAAAGCTGCCAGCACCCACACAAACACACAGCTGATAAGAGACAGCTCACTTGCCTAGGCAGCTCTCTCAGAAACACAGTCAAATGAGGTCCACAGAGAAGTAGTCAGGGTACAGTCCAAAGTCCAGGATTTACGAGAGCAATCCAACAGTCCGGTCTGAGGTCAAGGTAGCCAAGTATTCAAAGTCTAGGGGCCAGGTACAGCAGCCTTCTCTAAAGGAAAACCAATAGTTTCTGACAAAGGGCTTGGGCGTCTGCCTGGTGTTTTATCTTTACAGATTCAATTCACAGCTGTAGGTGATCTGCATGTCTCTCTGCAAGTCTTTTTGATCGTCTTAACCCTTCCTTCTCTGCTCTCCTTTGCTTAAAGCTAGGGATCTCTGGGCTCTGCTGTTCCATGTCTCCCACATCCTGCACTTCTGCTGTGGTAAGGCTGGGCTGCTGAACCCCAGGCTTCAATGGGACTGGGGGGTCAGAACTGGGTCCTGGCATCGCCTCAAGTTCCTCCTGTACCTGAGGAAATGAGTCCTCCTCATCCTCTGAATCCTCCTCCTGGCTGATCATGACACCTCCCTCCCCTGATCACCCCAGGCCACCCTCCCTCCAAACCTCCCTCCCGTGACCTCCCCAGGGCCTTCTTACCTGCTCCGGTGGCTGTGCAGGCCTCTTCCAGGGCCCTCTGGAACTGCAAAAGGGTTTCCAAGAATTTAATACGTGTCTTCCAGTACTGGTTCTACTGGAAGGCCTGTATTTAGCACTCAGAATCCTTTCAAGGTTCCAGAGGGCCCTGGAAGAGCCCTGCGCCAGCACCGAAGTGCACCCAATAGGGCAGTGGCAGTGGTGTGGAGAAGGCGGCAGTGGCGGTAGCGATGAGATCTTCAGGTAAGTGGGAGGGAGAATGGGGGGGTGGGGTGGGAATGAGGGGTGTGTGGTAGGTTTATTCATTCTCTGTGTGGGGGGTATTTGGGTGGAGCCAAATTTTTCTATATTCTATTCAACTCGAATAGAATGTGGAAAATGGCTCCGTGCACACCCTGAGGGCAAGGTATTGAAGAGAGTCATGGCCGTACAACTCCTGAAATGCATGGAAGAAGCTGATTATGTAGATTTATTTCAGTCTGGCTTCAAGTCCATTTATGGAACTAAAATTGCTTTGGCCATCCTGGATGATGACCTAATTTGCATTTTACTTTGCACACTGACTTAGGAAGACCCATTAAATTGGGTGAGATTTACCTCTGAAGAAACATGCATCTGGGCTGTTCTGTTGATACTGTTGGCATAATTTAAAACAGATCATTGAATGGTGTGGTTAAATAATCAAGGGAAAAAATTTTTTGGTGTTGGGTTTAAGTGAAGGACTGTTAAAACGACCTATCTCCAAAGGGAAAACCAGGGCAGTTTTGATGGCTGATCCTTTCTTATCTTCTTCTACTTTTTATTCTGAAGAGAAGTTGCTTTCTTCACTGAAATGGGTCACTGAATAAAGACTCAAATCATCCACCCATTCTTAAATTGTCTTAATTCCTAAATCACGAACCTAGCAAATGATAAAGGAATTGCTTAGAGGCTTTAGATCCTACCTTTTGTATTAGCCATCACATCTTTAAGAAGATTAAAATTGGCCTTTTTTTAACTCTCCCAATTGACAGACAAATATCTTACAAAGAAGAATAGAATTGAACAAGGAGATTAAATACTAAATACACAGGTCAGTCTTAAGGCAGGTAGGGGCATATGAGATTAAACAGGCAACCTAAATGGAAAACTGAAAGATCAAGATAAGGAAGTTCACTGATTAGAGCAAGATTTTTGATTGCATAGATCATGCCAAGGCTTTAGAATATAGACCCTTTTATTCTTATTGAGAAACAATAAGATGAATGCTGAGGGTGTAAAAGGCCATGTAAGGAGATTTATATTATTCTTACATATATTTAACTTATATGGACTTGGAAGAGATGGCCCAGAAATTCAGATTTGAAGGACAAAATATTATCATGAGCAAAGAAGTAAAGATGACTTAGAACAACATTATACGAAACAAAAACGAAAATCTCAAAATGTTGGTGAGCACTACAAATAAGATGCCTTCACAGCTGGGGAATTTACAGTTGATAATGAAGAAATGTAAATTGGTGGAGAGTTTTCCTCTTTTGCCCCCCAATAGACTGTGTGCTGGGTGAATTAATGAAACTAATTATACGGAAGAGTGCAATAACAGACTTAGAACAGATATGTGCCAAACTGATTCTATTTGAATGCCATTTCTACCAAACAGAAGGTGTTCTGTGGGTGTTTTTCCACCACGCTCCTTAGATCTGGATCTAAGAAGATCCAGATCTCAGGAATGGATCTAGTAGATCTGAATTAAAGGAAGCACCCAATATGTTTTCACGGGAGGTGTAGCACCCATTAGCAATGGGTGCTAACCCCCCTGCCGTGGAAACACCTTTGCACCCATGTGGGGAATCCAGATTGTCCCCCAAAGGGTCCACCCGTCACCCAGGTGTTTCAGGGGACAGGTGTGTGTGTGTGTGTGCGTGCGTGCAATCTCTGAAGTCCCTCTGAAGAGACTGACACAGACTTTGAAGCCGCTCCGGAATCATTTCGGAACGCCTCTGAAGTCTGCGCAAAAGAGCCCTGGAGCGTCCACAATGTCAGCAGGAAAGAGCTCTGAAATCCCTCCGAAGTCTGTGCTGATCTTTGGAGACTCATGAGCCTTTTGCCAATTGCTTCAGAAGGATTTTGGAGGGAAGTCCACGCAGCCTGAACTAATAGCGAACAGACTGTGCTGACAGCTCCAGAGCCTATCTAAAGTCTTTGCCAGTCTCTTCAAAGTGACTTTTACAGTCTGTGTTGTACTAGTACTATGGCATAATAAACCATCTGTAACCCAACAAAGCCAGGTTGTTGACGGCATAGGATACACTTAGTGCCCTAGGTCAGTATCCTGTCTCATTCAATGCCAAATAACCTATACCAGCTTGAGACCTCATCTAAGGTGGGAAAATAAGCAGGTAAGGGTGTGCACTGATTTTTTTTTTTTGGTATTTGATTTGTATTGAATCGAATGCAAGAAAATGTGTATTTGTTTGAACAGATCCCCTTCGAATGCTGTGGGATTCAAATTCAATATGAATGTTCAATCCCAAATGAATCCCATATGAAGCCTATACATATCCCATATGAATCCCACATGAAGCTTCACACAAATGTTTTAAAACATTCAATTTGAATTTGAATGTCAATCTTCGAATGTGCCAACACTTGATTAGAGTATGGATGTCCGAATTTGGCCAAATTCATATGAATTTTGAATGTTACAAATATCCATGCACAACTCTATAAGCAGGTGATGTAGCATCTCCATCTTTGATTTGTCAGCCCCTATGTCTTCCTTGGACCTGCTCACCTTTCAGAACTTAAGTCAGCAATACAGACAGCAGAAGCTCTTCAGCTCAGATAAGCTAAAGGAAAAGGTAGGTGTTTTGACAAGTTACATTAGAGTCACGACTTGTGTTTGTGTGTTCTTAGTTGTTTGTGGGTGTGGGTAATAGGCATGCAGACAGACTTTTCTTCCCAGATATTTTCCCATACAGCAATGAGACATTTTTGAAAAAGAAAAATCTCTATAAGGGCAATGACCAATTGTCCCAGGAGTGGGACCTATTTGCAGCATGTAAGTGCAGGATTGAAAGAAGGATCCCAAGGGCACCCTTGATGGTTAAGGGTTTTTTTTGGGGAGGAGGGGGGGAATTTCCCATTTATTCCTATGGAGCAAGTGAGGGATTTTTTTAAAAAAAATCCCTGAAAATCAAGGGTGTATTGTGCATTTCAAAGTAACAACCACACTGCCAGGAAGCCAGCAGGGTGAATGTTCCACAAAGTTTGAGCTGGAGCCTCCAAAATTGGTGTGTAGATCTGAGAAGCTAATGAGAGGACTCCTGCCAAGTCTCAGGGTGATTTGATGCAGCCTTGATTCCCCCCTCCCAAATTCCTAAATAATCAAGGTGAATACTTTAATAAGACTGAAGGGATGAGCATTTTAATGGGATTTGAGATGCCCTATTTTATTTTGGCCCTTAATTGCAGAGGCAAAAAAGATACATTTACTGGAACCATAATCCTCCCTGGCAACACTTTTAATGAGGCATTTAATTTTCCTTTTATAAACACTTTAAATATTTGTAATAAACTGTCAACAATTTGATTAAACAATACTGTTAAAATCTTCCCTGATGTATTTTACGATGGCGCCCTTTACATGCTTCAAATAACTCTTTAAGATTCCAATAAACATCATGAAGATCAAGGAACACAATAAAGACATACCAGGTACTGTCACATAAAACCCATTAGATGAATTATTTCTTTTGTTCTTGCAGTTAATGCTACTGAGATCTCAATTTTATGTCATAATTAGAAAAAAACAATTTTATTTTGTTACTCAGAAGACTGACAAATAATCTTTATGTGCTGAATAGAGTCTTCTAGTCTCCTTAGTACACAGGAAAGAAGATGAGTGGGAATGAAAGTGGCATAAAGCTCTTTGAGTTTCACATTTTGGATCTTTTGTTCAAAGGCTGTGAAATCTGAATGAAACATTCAAATTTGACCACATTGATACTCAATGTATCTACATTTGTTCCTGAAGTTCATATTTAGGTTATATCTCCACCCCACCCCACCCGAAGGTGCTCGGCAACACACCTTCTGCCAATGAATTTCCACTTTCAGTGGCAGAAAGTGCCTCATGGTGATCATAGCACACCATTACCCTGCTTGATTGCTAAGTGTGGTCCAATCTTCAGAAGTTGCAAATTCATCCCATCAGTGGAGGTGTCACAATCACTTCTATGCAGAGATGTCATTTTCAGTGAAAATCACGGTGCCTCCACCGCATGGCTGCTATGAAGCCACCTCCATTTTGAAGTGGAAATGCGGCCTTAGTTGGACATCCCTTTTGAAAATTGCCTCTTGTCTGAGATATCTTTAGAAAAGATAAACAGAATAGAAATTTTGAGTGGGAGAAGCAAGATTGGGAGGAAAAACTGATTAAAGCAGAAAGGGGGATGATAGGTTTGATGTATAAAGTCTTATTACAAATTGAAATGGAACATGAACAGGTTAAAGATTGTATGATTACATGGGCAAGAAACTTTGGTTACAATATCCAAATGGACCAATGGGAGAGGTTGTGGGTAAAAGATATGAAATTTACGGCCTGTATGTCACTGAAAGAGAATGTATACAAGATGATGTATAGATGGTATTTAACACCACATAAGTTGGGGAAATTGTATCAAAGTATGTCAACGAGGTGTTGGAAATGTAAAAAAGTAGAGGGCACTTTTTATCATATGTGAAGGACATGTGAAAAAGCAAGGAAGTATTGGATGATAATAGGTAATTTGATGAGACGAACCTGTAAAAATAATATTATGTTTAAACCAGAACTGTTTTTGTTGGGAACAGTAGATGAGAACTTAAATAGCATGAAGATTTTGATATTGTATATGGTTACTGCAGCCAGGCTGGTATATGCACAGTAATGGAAGGAGAAGGAATTACCAACAGAGGAAGATTGGTTAATTAAATTGATTGAGATGGCTGAAATGGATAAATTGACGAATTTGTTAAAGGATAGAACTGTAAATAAGTTTTTGGAAGTTTGGAGCCCCCTTATCAAATTCCTGCAGGACTTGGAGGTCATGACCAAAGGTTTTGGCTAACATTTATTGAAAAGAACTTAAGGTGTATATGAGGAGCATAGAATTCAAACAGATTCAAGAAGAGGAGTCAGAAGAACAGAGGAAGCCATGAATAAAATTGTTAAAGAAGTCTAATAATGAGATGTCGATAACATTCTTGTTGTAATGATGGAAAAAATTAAATAAATAAATAAATAAAATAGCTCTTGTCTGATTTATGCATTTCCAAAAGCACTGAGCCCCAATTTCTTTTTCATGGTTCACCCTTACAACATGGACTGCACAAAATGTTTTTTTTCAGCAGAATTTTCAATGAGAACTGGGGTTGAATCCAGACAGGTCAGTGTCTATCCTTTTTAGGAGGCTGTAGCCTACAAATTCTTAGAGTTTCCAACTAGCAAATTTGACAAAAACCTGCTAGAAAGATCACATCTATATTGAAATTTAGGCCCATCCCTATTCCTCCACTGAACTGCTGGTAAAAATGAAAAGAAATCTCTACATACCTGTGAGACCCTGTAAGGATTTAAACTAAAACAATCCACTTCTATTAATAAATGAAGAAACTTTCATTCAAACTCAGAACACTCAAACTCAAATTAACTTTGCTGAAAGTGAAACGTAACACAGTGTTGCTACTTTCATTGCACTTACCCAACTGGGACAGATTCTCATGCTCTGGCATGCTCTCTATGGATCATGAGGTGCTGCATCCATCCCAGAGCAGGTGAGGCTGTTCTGATCCTCCACAACTTTACCAGGAGCATCTAGTATGCTCCCAGTGAGCTCCCACATGCAGTATTTGCACCACTTCCTGGTGCAAATGCTGCATGGGGTGGGGTGGCAAAGTGCAGCTGCAGTTGCTCACCACACCATGATCACCATAGCAACAACCCATTGCACACTGGAAGTTGCTGTGATTATTGCTATGGTGAGGAGAATGGTCCATCCTAGACTGTGAAGACTGTGAGGGTGGCTACCATCCCCGAACTTAAATTCAGTGGGATAGTAACATTAGATCAGAGTACAAATATTACAATACTCCCATGTATTCCATGGGAGACACATTAGATCTAACAAGCAATAGGGACAGGCTGTACAAACTGTCTTTAGATTGCAAACCTTAAATTCCTGAAGTCCTACAGGTTCCTCAGGATTCCAGTATACTTCAGTCTGTCAAACTAGGGTCTGATAGATGACTGCATCTGATTGCAGCAGTGGCCAACTAAATATGTTCCAGTCTACCCACACTCTTTTTTCTCTTCCTCTATCCTTCAGCAGAATCCATAACAGCATAAACTTCATACCTTCGTGATTAGAAATGTAATGGGACAGATAAACATTCTGGAATACAAGGGAAGCGTACTTAGAGCAATACTGAAATATAGTGATGAGTCTCGGTGTTCATGTGGGCAAGCATGCTCTATTTGTAAACTTGGCTGAATGTAACAATACAAACTAGAATTTGGCATGGATATCAAGGAACATTCTTAGGAGAAAATGCTATGGGAACTTCAGAGATAACCAGTCTAGGCCAGGACCTTACATTTTTATGTTCCTGACACAAGTCAAAGGGATCAATGGGAGGTGCAAGACACACTAATGTTTACGTCTGAAATTTAGGAAAAAAGAAAGGAGTTAAGTGAGATCAAAGGCAATACTTCAGTTAAATAAATTGGGTGATAAGACGAGAGAAAGGCAATCAAATATATACAAACAACACTGAGGAAGTGGCTGACAAGTGAAAATGGGAGAACCACATAAATAGAATAGCACGAATCTTTTAATTATGCCTTACAACTTCACATTCAACATGAAAGGCCAGTTAAAATGTGAGGTGTGTTAACATCAGCTAGTCTAGGCAGCTTTAAGTGTTAGATGGTGGGCCAATTTTTACTTGGCTAAGAAGTACACAAGTGGTAAGTGGTATTATTTTGCTATTTTATGTATTTGCTCATTTTTTGTTTTTTTATTTTAATAAATCAAAAAATAAATTTTTATTCTGGTTCATTTTGCTTTTTGAAACCAGAAGGGAAACTTTGGTGAATTAAGCTGAACTTGGCCTTAACTCTCTACCACGATAGGCCCCCCCCCAAAAAAAAATCTGCTACTGTGCATTGCAACACAAGTGTTGCTTGACCTTGTCTCCCAGTATTTAAGAAGACTGGGAAGAAAACACAGGAACGGGTGTTTTAAGGTGATCACTCACCTTGTTCCTAGAGGAATTAAAGGACATAGGGAAAACCACTGGACCATATTGATAAATAATATCCTTTATGAATATGCAGTGCAGGTGATTAAGGGCTTATTTATTTATTTATTTATTTATTTATTTATTTATTTATTTATT
>MTQE01001141.1:23811262-23823760 GCA_014337955.1 Aspidoscelis marmoratus | reverse complement strand
TTTTTTTTTTCAATCAACAGTGAGGTCTGGGTTTTTTTTTGTTTTTTGTTTTTGGTGTGTGTGTGTTTGCATTCCCAATATTGTGGACTCCCTCTCCATTTTTCAGTGCCTGGCAGGGGTGGAACTCCATCCCCTCTCTCCTCCCCCCAGTAGAAGCCCCTCCCCATGCAGCCACCAATTGGACACCATCATATCCTGACTTCATCGGGGCAGGCCATTCGAACTCCACCCTCCATATAAACTTTCCCCTAAGACCATGGAGTCCTTCAGCAGCAGCTTTTATTCACCACTTGTCCTCCCCACAGTAGAACATTAAATATCACTTCCCCTTTTTTCTTATAATGAAGCTTTGTGCAGAGGTGATACTGGAAGGGAGGAAGCAGGCAGGCTGGCTTTATGCTGGATTGTTAGAGCAAATCAGTGCAAAACGGCAGGGACCAAAGGCATGGATGGCGAAGGTGATCAGCTGCTGAGCCGTGGGAGCTGTTGGGAGAAGAAACAACCAACCGGTGAGGCTGTCCTCCTTGCAAGCCAACGGCTGTGTGAGGGGAGGTAGCTTTTCTCCTTGCCCTGACTAGGTGAGGGGGGGGGAGGGGAGAGAGTGAGAAACACCAAGGCTTCTGCTCTGCTTCTTTCCCAGCCAGGCACAGAGCACCACAGGCTCACGACCCAAGCCAGCTTTGTTTCTAGCTGGTGGCTCCATGTTCTTTAGGTTGTGGCTGCTGCGGCTGCTACTCAATATCCATTCATGGTGAGCAGATCGGCCACCCCGTGGACCACAGGCTCCTGGTGACTGTGGGCTGCTTGAGCTGCAGAGTCCCTCAAGATACAGACAGCAGATCAATGTGAAATGAAAGTCTTTCATGATATTTGTTAAATTAAACACTTCCCTGCTACATGGTCTGATCTCTTGATACATTGTTAGGAACTGCAGGCATTCATTCTTTACCTCCTCCCCCTTCCCTTATCATTGGATCAGGGAAAACTGAGGAGAATGTCCCTAAAGCATGGTTACCTCCCCCCCAAAAAAAAACGCTTGCATTCCCATTTGGCAACTAGTGTGGAATATTTCTAAATCCAGCAGCAAAAGCCCTTTTAATCTGAATAGAGATTCTCCATGTTTCAGGACCTTTCATCTGGAGAAACGGAGGATCCCTTGAAACTGTTGGAATTGAAAGATCTTGAGCCGAATTCAAGCCTGATTATATCCTGTGTTAGAACTCAATCTTCAGAGTGCTACTTCAAATATGCCAGCAAATTTTAAAAACTCAGCAGCAGCCACTGAATTGGAGTAGTTCAGTTTATATCCTAACCTCAAAGAAATGCAGTACCAACAAACGTTCAAACTTCTGAGATAAGTGCATTCATTTCACATGCTAAAGGTTATTCCCAAGATCCTGTGACAGAGGTTTCAGCAATAAGTGAATCAAGAACTGCTGGAAGTGCAAGCTGGTTTTCAAAGAGACCGAGGAACTAGAGATCAGACTGCTGACATTTGCTGGGTTATGGATAAAGCAAAAGAGTTCCAGAAAACATCTATTTCTGGCACTGCTTCATTGGTTCTGCCAAAACCTTTAGCTGTGTAGATCAAAACAAATTGTGGCAAGTTCTGAAAGAGATGGGAGTAGGAGGCTACCTTATCTGTGTCCTGAGGAATTTGTTTGTGGGTCAAGAAGCAATAGTTAGAACCAAATATAGAACAATTGATTGATTGAAGATTAACTTATAAGGCAAGCCTATCATGTGAAAGGTAAGGTTGAATGGATCAAAAGCTGAATTATCAAGATTTTTGGGAGAAATATTAATAACCTCAGATACATAGATGATACCAGAAAATGAAGAGGAACTACAAAGCCTTTTGATGAGGGTGAAAGAAGTACAAAACTGGCCTTGAGTGCAACATTAATAAAACTAAGATCATGGCATCCAGTCCCATAGGAGAAAAAAATAGAAGCTGGTGGTGACAAGAATTATTTTTCGAGTCTCAAATATCACTGCAGATGGTGACTGCAGGCAGGCCCATAGCCAGGGTGTGAGTTTGTGCAAATTATTTTGCCCCCTTCAAAATGTTTAATTTTAAGCCACCAAATGTGACAAACCTCCCAAATTTGTAGTGCTCCTCCTGGTTTTTGACAGTCACCCATATATATGGAGCTGGCTATAGGCTTGACTGCAGCTGTGAAATGAGAAGATGCTCGCTCCTTGGGAAGAAAATTATGGCAAACCTTTACAGCATATTAAAAAGCAGAGACCCTGCTGACAAATGTCCAAATAGTGAAAGCTATGGTCTCCCCAGTAGTAATATATATATGGCTATGAAAGGTGGGCAATAAGGCAATATGAGTAATGAAGAATTGGCATTTTGAATTGTGGTCCTGTGGTGAGGTGCAGGGTAAGGTTCAGGTAAGTTTTGGCTGTTTCAGCACTGGGGATGCAAATGCTGGCCTCTGCCCCACAGAAGTTGTGTGCGGAACAACTCAGACAAATTTAAACTAAGCAATATGAAGCACTCATAAGCTCAACAGAAGAAATAAGAATACAAATTCCGCAATTTAAAATATATTTCAGCTAGTCTGCTCGGGTCCAAGATGATGCATGCTGAAGTTATCACCAAAAACAGCACATTATCCTTTATTCATTTACAAATTGTACAATTGATTCCTAATCATATTTCCAGTTGTCACTCAGTTCAAATGTTCTCACCTCACAGAAAGTACAAAGGGTCCCTAATTCCAGGTGTAAAATTGTTAATTGCCCAGAAAAGCCAGGCAACCATTAAGGTCCATTTACCTAGACAAGTAACTTTCTAAGACCAATGAATCCCTCAGTCTTATGCAGCACTGATAAAATGTCCTACCCCCCAAAATACATGGTCTTCCCTACATCTACATCTATGTCTTCCCTGCCATATTTTTGTACTGGAGGCACATGTTGAAGGGCACAAGTTTCCCTGTTCTGGTTTAGCAGGGGGACCCATTTGAGTGGTGCACCGAATCACACTTTCATTTCTTGGGAGTTGGCAAACTTGGATGTGGCTCTGGAGATCATGTTCTGGATCCAGTGCAGGGTGGTTTCCTGGGACAGCCTGGGAAAAGCTCCAAACTTGGACAATCTTCCTGGACAGGCCCAATAAATTATGCGTGGAAATTGCCATATTTTCATCTTTAAGGAATCTACAATCTCCCCTGCCTCCTTCTTGTCCCCTCAGCCCCATGACTTGACATTCTCTGTTTCTGGAAAATCCTCTGCCTGAGTTGCTGACTAGAAGAAAGAAGCTGGGATTTGTTTGTTTGTATATTTATTTTACTTTGCCTGATTTATAGTATCTTTTCCCTGCCAGATTTTCAGGTACACTAAACCACTGGCTTTTGTGCTTGCAGTAACTGAACTGCCACTGCAAGGCAATTTTTCCTTCCATTTTAAAAATAAAAATTCTTTAGTCTAAGTAGCACCAGCATGTGAAAAAACTGGCTGTACTGGAGCTGCCTTAGTTAAACAGATTGCTGTAGATTTCACAGTACGCCTGGTGTTTCCCTCTGAAAAGGTCATTTTCATGCCAAGAGCTCAATGTTTTGCCACAGTTGCCCATACAAAGGCACATAAGCAGAAGGTGCAGGTGTTGTGGTCTTTGTCTGACAAGGTTAGATTTCCAGACTCTTGTTAGAAATAAATCTTAAACTAGCACATAATTTCTTTCAAACAGCTTAAAGCCAATTTATTTCTTCACAATGTGGCTGTTGCCAAATGCACTTATTTGGTGCTGCTTTGAAATGGTAAAGCTTTCATAGAAAGTCATGGCAGGTGTTTCAGTCTAATTATAACTGAGATTGCCAATAAACTACCTTGTGTTGTTACCTCTGCAAAATAAGAGTTTCTTACTGTTTGTTATCATATGAGAAAGAGAGAACCATACATTGTCCTGGGGATTTATTTAGCATTTTGTTGCTTGGAGATTGAAACTTAGCCGCTTTCTGTATGCCTCTTGTGTTCCAGGTCAGGACGTGTGGTCCACTAGTAGCCCCAAATAAAAGGACTACCAATGATCCAGATTAAGCTCTCTCTTAACCTGAATCACGCTTAGGGTGTTTCCGCACTGGGTGTAAAAACACATATAAAGACACATTAAAGATTCATACAGAACACATACAGACTTACCTTCCGCACTGGAGACCTCCTTCATAATTCTTTGCGGCAGTGTTGGCAGCACAGGAGGCCGGATGCCCTTTGGAATGGGTGCTGTGGCTTCCACACAGCACCCAGGTGATCCGGCTGCCTGATCCGGCCTCGCAGCATGTGTGCAGATGTGCAAGGGTCCTTCAGATTCATCCAGAATAGGGACGGATCCTTGGAAGGTTGGATCGCCAAGAAATGGCTCCTTTGAGCCATTACTCGGCGGCAAATGCAGAAGCACCCTTAGTCTTAAGCAAACAGATTGGTCCAGCAGGAATTGTGGTTGTATCAATGTGGATTAATGTGCAGATCTATGAGGTCTAGATGCGTACTACATGCTATGGGTGTGCACAAATGCAATTTTCAGAATTTGATTTGAATCGAATATCTGAGGATTTGAATCAATTTGTTTAAAATTTGAATGTATTCACATTCAGTTCGAATAGAATACATTCATATCTATTCGTACTAATATTCAATACGCATCCATACTCATCTGTATGCATCCTGTTTTCATCCTGTATGCATCCTGTTTTTGTCATGTACATAACTGTACAAATGTGTATGGATACGAATAAAGATGTGCACAGATACGTATGTAATGCATATGTATCCGTACACGTATGAATGTCAGAATCATTTATATGAATGACTCAAAAGATTCAAAAATTTGTTCAAATGTTAAATTCAAATGTATAGGTATTTGATTTGATACTGAATGTCCGGATTTGTTCGAATTCGATTGAATTTCAAATGTTCCAAATATTCGTGCACATCCTTACTATATGCACCCTTAATCTGCATTAAGGGTCTGTGCACAAAGAACATCAATAAACTATATATATATATAAAAAAAAGATGGAGGGACTGTGTATCACTGGATCTTCAAGTCAGAAAGGTGTCACTTTAACTGCATCCAAACATCAGTTACTTATTCTGCTATATTTGGATATTCCAGTTTAAAGCATGGATAATCCGGAATACCCATGCCTTTATTCTTCACTCTCTTGAAAACAATGTGTTTGTAATTTAAGGGTATCACTAGGTTCATCACTGTCAATTCAAGTTCAGCTAGCCCCTTTAGCTCATTTACCAGCTTCAGTCTTCCTGGATCCAGACAACTTGACAAGTGACCTATCATTTGGTATTGTTATGTGGGGATGCCCTTGAAAACAGTTTAGAAGCAAGAACTAGTGCAGGATGCTGCAATTTGACTGATAGGTGTCACTGTACTTTAAACCAGTCCTGAAGGTTCTGTGCTCACTGCCCATTCACTACTGAGCCCAAATTGAGGATGGGCATTAACATACAAAGGACTGAATGGCTTAGAACCAGAGTACCTGATGGAATGACTCCTCTCTTATGGACCTGTCCAACAGCTCAGGCAAAAAAAAAAGGGGGGGGGGCTTTTCTTGTAGTTCTGCCAGTATTGGAGGAGGTTGATTATGAGGTCTTCTTCATTATGGTGGCCTCTTAGTTGTGTCATAAGCCAGATATAATTTTTCACTTTAGTTTTTAAAAACCTGATATCTGTTCTGCAGTTTTCTTTATGAGAGCAGTTTTTCAATTTATTGCTTTTATGTTTAATTGCTCTGATCTTAACTATTATATTTTAATTCCATTTTTAAAAAATGTTTTTCTTATTTGCCTTGTGGACAAGGGCTAGAAGAGAAATGCAAATGGATGGGTGGATAATAAACAAGCCACACGAAGGGATTCCCATGCACTGATGTAGCTTGTTATGGTTAAGTGCTGCATGGAGAGGTAGGAAACCAGCTGGCCATGAATGTTGAGTCAATTGCCTTCCTCACCTCTTACAATTTTTAATAGGGTTGATGTGAGCAACAAATGGGTATGAGCAGAATGAAGCTTGCTGTGCTTAGCTCTTTGATTAGATGTAAATCTTTAAATAGACTTTTTGTATTTTGAAACACACTTTTGAAATCTTTCCAGTATCCAGTCAAACTGTTTTTCTATAGTTATTCACCTCCTGGGATAGCTCATTTCATCTAAGGAAAAATATTATTTATGATAAAACATACCATGTGTTAGAAAGAAAAGTATGATGAAAAAGCAGTAATTGGCGTAAGTGTAAAAGCAGGCGAATAGTCTCAGGTTATCATCTCATAATGGTTCCTTGCTCTGTAATTTGAGAGGCCATTCTGTGTGATGGATGCAACTCATTCATTGTAATGCCACCAGTCTCCATCAGATAATTTACTGTTATGACACCATACTGGGAGATCTTGGCAAGCAAGTTCTCATTTTTTCAGTCTGAATTAAGATACTTTTGGTTGGAAAACAAGCTAAATATGTTTTTTTTTTCAAATCAGATATAATTTCCATGGAAATTTGTCCAAATAGTAATTTCTCACCATGCTATTTTAGGAAAGAACTGAGAAGAATAAGAATAGGCACTGAAGAAACCAATAATTAAACTCCTGATGTCAAGTAGCCTAGAAGTCTCAACATGTTGAAAACATCCTAGGAGAAGATGGCAATGAATTAATTAGGAGCTATAAATGAAACAGCACTCTTGATGATAAAAAATGTTATTTGCAATTGGTTTGTTGCCTTCTACCATTTCTTTTCACGTACTGTGCACACCTTGCCTCTTAACTGATCATTTATTGTTCTTCTGGTGTACTTTGTTAACACAGAGCTGGTCTATGAATCATAGCCCTTGGCCTTTGATTCACTCAACAACTAAAGCACTGTATTAGTATTAATTTATAAGTGTGTGTTTTTTTAAAAAAGAGTTAGAATGAGAAAAAGCGTGACAGCATAATTTAGTCAGCACTCATATTAAAAGAAGATAAAAATGGCATCCTGGTGACAAAATGGGATGGGGACGGGTGCACTGGTTTTTGTTTGTTTCTTTGTTTGTTTTAAATGTATTTCTTCACATTGTCTTATTATTTTAGGCTGTTGATAATGAACATAAGAACATAAGAATGGCCCACAGCCCATCTAGTTCAGCATCCTGTTACACACAGTCACCCACCAATTGCTTCTGGGCATCTCAAGCAGAAGAAAAGGCACAACCTCCACATGTTCTTGACTCACAGCAATTAGCCTTTAGAGGTATCCTTCCTGTCTCTCCAACCTGGAGCCAGTGCATAGGCATTCTAATAGCCATTGATACATCTGTCCTCCATGGATGTGTCTATGCTTTTCTGAAAGCTATTCAGTCTGGTTGCTGTCATCACCCCACAAAGGCAACAGTTGCATAGTCCATTGGGCCAAGGACAGTTGTGCCACAGGAAGGTCAATGTCAGTCACATAGCCAATGCACCTGCCCCACTCCCAGGTGCAGAAACCATTTCTGGGAGCACTCTCATGGGATACCACTTTAAAGTGACATCTTGTGTGGGCCGGGCTGAGTCACTGTTTTTGCTGACACAGGATGTGATAGAAGGACTGGCCCTGGCCCTGTTACAGAAGGCAGCCTACTGTCTGAACGATAGCCACTTCTGTCCAGTTGCTACAAAATGCCTTTGGTCTATAACTGTGTCATTATGTAGGTAGCTACCAGAGTGATCTAATCATACAGTATTCCTGAGGAAAGATTGTTGTTCAGAGTCCTGATATCCCAACACTAGGGCCCGTTCTGCACTAAACCTCTGTGGATCAGGATCAATGTGTCTGTAATACTCAGGTCCACTGATCCAGACTCCTGGCAGGCTTGGATGGGATCAGTGCTGTCTGCACAGATGGCAATGGCCTGCATTAACTCACACCATGGCTGTGAAGGTTGTGTGAGCTTTGCAGTGTACTGGTAGTCCCAGTACATGAGGGTGAGCTGTCTGAATGCCTCCTGTGGTTTGGAAGAAGACCTTGATTGCTATGGTGAATCTGATTAAATGGGTCCTCTAGAAATCTGGATTAAAGATTTCTTAATCTGGATCTTGCTACATCTAACACAGATGGAGTTGGATCAGTGTGTGTGTGTGTGTGTGTCCTTGATCTGCATTAATGTGAAGATGGGAGGCCCAGAATGTAGCCTACATGGACCCTTAATCCAGACCTATGGGTTCATTCCTATACGTAAAACAAAGGGGAAGAAATCAATAAAAGGACAATATATTTTGGCAATGGCCTCATGTAATTCTGCCTTGGGGAAAGAGACATCAAGGCCCTTTTGTCACAATGTCACATAGCCTTCACAGTGTTTCACCTATCATTCTCCCTACCTATTCTGATTATGGGTGCCATTTCCTGATAGCTGTCTTGGCTTTGGCCCTGCTCACCATAATGAGTAACACTGACTGAAGCTTATACTTCAACAGCCAACAATCCACTACTTTACCTGTTTCAGCATGCCTTATGAGCCCACCTATCTTTGGAGGGAAGAACCTGGATGGTTAAGCAGTAACATGTGAAGAGAGTAAGAAAAACAGAACTGAATTAAAGAGACGGATGGCATTTTTGCGCTTAGTAAAAACGGATGGAGCATACACATTGCACAACAATGCTTCAATAGTAGAACTCTCTCTGCATCTGCCAAAATGTCCCATGGCAAGGATAGGTGCAGGGCACATTTTTCTGCTCCACAACTAACCTAGTCACTAGTCAGGACAGCCCTGCATGCTCCGTTTGAACCTCTTCAAGGTGGAAGAGGTTTGAATCGAGTGTGTGACTGGGCAGCACAGGCAACAGAGTCACACAGGCAAACTGATGCCGTTGTCATGGCAATATGATCACTTCCGTAATGGAAGTAATTTGAACTTGGAGAAGAGCTGTATAAGTTTGGAACAGATCAGGCATTTTGAAATACGGACACCTGGGCTAAATTTACACTTCGGTCTCTGGTATGCAGTTAGGACAGCTCTGGTACAGAGAATCTGTGCCAGAGCTGCACCAGTGCTGTCCTCATTGCATACATAGGGTGTTTTTCCACGGTCACTTAGTACCCAGTTTAGCACCAATTAAGGACCCATTTGGGTGAGAGCCGGAAGACCCCATTTCTACCACGGGACCCATTAGGGACACATTTGTTTCCACCAGATCATATGGGTACTTTTTGGGCTTTAATCCGAATTTTCTGTAGACCCCATTTCTACAATGGGGTCTTCAGCCAGAAAATCTGGATTAAAGGGAGCCTGTTTCCACGTTAGTTTGGCAATGGCGTCTAGAGGAGGCTAGGGGGAGGGGGCACCCTTGAGGGGGGAGCCCCAAAACCTAAGCTTCAAAGTCATTTTGAAGTCATTCCAGATTAAAGGAGCGCAGTGGAAAAACACCCTAAGTGTGAATTCAGCCCTGATCTATTCCAGAACTTACCTGGTCATCACACTGAAGAAAGGTGTGAATTGGTCCTGATTATTAAACACAAACATTTTAATATTATTTCTTTCTATATTTGTATACTATTTATTTAGGAGAACTCCAAGTGCTATTTTCTCTCCACCTCTACTTCTAACTCTGCTGAAGAATGGTGCCTCTCCTCTAGTGCTCAATGGAGGGTTTGGGAATCTATCTGTTCCCAGCAGCCCCAAGAAATACGACCAAGGAATATGTAAAGCTGGATTCCTTTTTGGTGCATTCAGCTCAGTGGCTGCTAGCAGGAAACGGCATGCGGCATCTTGGCTTTCAAGACAAAGAAGATAAATGTCCCTTCATGTGTAAATATGCGGCTCTGTAGCGATTACTCTCACATTTTTGGAACAATATAAACTGAAGGACTATCAGGAACATAATACTTCAGCAGGCAACTGGCAAGGGTGACTCCCAGCCACCCACCTTCTTCATCTTCTCTTCATTTTCCAAGAAGGGTGGTTAAGTACTTCAGGAATTTCTGGGATATTTAGAAAAATGAAGGGCTGAAAACTCTTTCCCAGGGGTTTGAATGCTTTTCGGAGCATCTGATTAGCTATGCCCCTCTTATATGAAGACAGAGTTTGCTAGGCTAACCTTCCTCAGACTGATGTGGAACACTTGGCGCACTCAGCCCTAGCACTCTATCTTATCCTTGCATTCAGTTCACCCTCCAAGGCTTTTCAGACCCTGGAGGAAGGATGGCTGCCATCCGGAGGGCTGTGTGATGATGACAGGCCTGCAAGCCCCTCCTTTGATCTGGGGTAGCTGGAGCAGAGCAACATGAGAAAGTCCCTTTCCCTTTTTCCCTTTCCCTTTTCTGTTTTGCAGGGATGGCTGTGTTATTTATTCTGTCCTCTTGTCATTAAAGCAAACAGCCTCACAAATTTGTCCTGTGAGTTCTCCCAACTTTGTGCATGAATGAAAAGTGCCACAGTAAAGAGCGAATCTTCCCATTTAGCTGCTTAAAAGGTACTGTGAATTCCACTCTTGAATCACATGCCCTGGGGAAATGATTACTGGCAACAGCCGAGTGACCTTTAAAGCTCCATGTGAGCCTGGCATTAGACACATGCTTGTTAGCTCAGTATTAAGGACTAAAAGCATTTATCCTCTGCAATTAGTGGGTGCCTGTATATGCTGGGCAACGGCTTCAATGTCCAAAAGTAGTTAGAAAAGCTTAATTGTCCAGCAAAGAGCAGTAAGGGTGGTCAATATTCCAGATGCAAATGTCATCTTTTCTTCTTTGCCTGCTTATAGTAAATATGGGTATTGATTTGTTCAATACTGTAGTTATAAAATCAACTGTAGTCTTAAAGATAATTAAAATATGTCAATGAGAAAGACTTTTACACTGGTATTGGGAGCTCCCCTTCCCCCATCTAATGCATGCAAATGAAATGTGTGTGGGGAGGTTATAAGGGAAGTTAGGTAGTGGGTAGAGAGCCAGTTTAGTCTTGTGGTTAAAATGTCAGATGCCTCCCAGTTTGATTCTGCCCTCCTCCATGAAGCCAACTGGGTGACCTTGGGCTAGTCACAACTCTCTGAGCTCTCACAGCCCCACCTATTTCACAGGGTGCCTGCTGTGGGTAAAAGAACAGAAATCTTTATCGGCTGCTTTGAATCTCCTTAAATGGGTGAGAAAAAAGGGATAGAAAAGCCAACTCTTCTCTTCCTAAGAATGATGGAGAATTGTCCCTGACTGGCAACCTCTTAAGAAAGGTGTTTTTTAATTCCATTGTGCCAGCCCATTCATATATTTCCATCATACATTATGTCTCCTAGAGTTAATTAGAAATATGTTTACAATACAAAAATTTAAAATATTTTTAATGTTCCTAGGATTGGCCACACATTTAGATGTACAGAGGCCTCTGGTCACCCCTTGCAATTCCACATTATGGGCAGTAGCCAGTGCAGCCAGGCTGAGCAAAGGATTAGGATCCTTGCCCTTTTGCTTCAGTTTGGGTCTTCTGGAGCTTTGAGAAGCCACAATCTACTATTAGTTAGAGCAGAAATCCAGGAACATACTGTGCTCAGAAGCCATTATATCTGTCTGCAAATTCAAGAATATAGAAGCACAAGACAAAAATGATAAACTCAAAGGGTAGGAGTAAGAAAAGCTGAAAATCGAAAGCCAGTAAGTCAATGGCCCTTTCTGTATGGATCCTTAATTTGGAGTAAGGTCCCATGTAGTAAACATGTAGTCCTCATAGATTTGCATATGAATACACATGCATGAGCCCCACCACTCTGTCTGCATTAGGGAGCATGATGCCGAACAGTGAGGCCTCGTTCAGTATCAGACACTGAAGACATACTGGTTGACATGGAAGGCATGTAAACAACATGGCTCCCATGTTCTGGACTTCCAGGGAATGCATGCCAGTGGTGCACCATAGCACATCACTGAAATGCATCCCCCTCGGAAACTTTCATTCCTGCGCTCAGAGGTGTTAGAGCACAGCCTCAATGCCTGTGCATGCTCTCAGGCTGCAGTGTGGGCTGGTCTGGATTAGTGCCATCATGCAGATGGTGTGGATCCAGCTCTCGCCTCTCCATGGTTAGAGTCAGGAGGCCTGGATGTTCCAAACCCACTGTTTCCAATCATACACTTTTCTATGCAGAAAGGCCCAATGGGAATGCACCTGTGAACAGATGTGTTAGTAAGGCAAAAGTGTTAGTGCACCCAAAATGTGTTAGTAAGGCAAAAGCCAAGAAACCCTTAAAAATTTCTATGAGTCTTCAACCACTGTGAATCCTGAAGAATGATCAGTCTACACCCAGAGGGATATTTTCCTTGGATTGTTCCTGGACACATTTATTATGCCTCATCACAGTACTCTAAAGAGTGTATTATCAGGTTGTTTAACTTAAAAAATAAAGATAAGACAATGCCCAAGCTTTTATTTTGGAAGATTGGGTCAAATATGTCAGTAATTTCCACCTCAGTAACAAGTACCACAGACAAAGGGTGTTTTCCCACTGTCACTAAAAGTACCCATTAAGTACCCA
>MTQE01001141.1:23798083-23811142 GCA_014337955.1 Aspidoscelis marmoratus | reverse complement strand
GGGTACTTAATGGGTACTTTTAGTGACAGTGGAAAAACACCCAAAGTGTGTTAACCGCATTGCATACACAATCAAGCTAAACTGTACTGTGAGGTGTCTGTGCTGGTGTTGCATATTATAATGATGTCAGGTGTTGTGCAAAGTTGTGTATCAGCTTATCTTCAGTGCAGGCATTTAATGCAACCAACTTACCCCCGGGCTATATTGTCAAGACAAGGGCTTCCACGTAGCTTCTACTTCCCAGAGATCTAAACTTGTTTCTTGGAATCAGATCTCATTAATATTATTTAATAAGACTTTTTAAAAGGGAAAATTGCAAGGAGAGCTATAGGTCATCCCAGAGTAGCATAACTGGATAAACAGGCACCATTAATCCTTTATTTTGTGAAGGTACAGCTAGCATTGTTAGAAACCTCAAATCTATGAATGGCAACAATCCAAAGGCTTTTCTATTCTATCTTACGCATATTTTTGGACTTCAGCCCTAATACCAAAGCAAATGTTTGCTTTTTTCCTTACTGCTTTTCTTACTATTCCTAACTTTCCCCTAGAAAATATAATTTGGAATGGACAAATTGGCAGCTTACACATAGTGCTTTAGGAACATTCCAGCTTCCTCTGGGAAGCACTGTCTTTTCATTGTCAAGGCAGGCCTCAAGGCTAATGACTCACACACTTCCTAGAACCAAAATGCCAAGGGAAGACACTTTAAAGTGGTCTCACAAGTATTCTTCTCAGTGGACCAATCCAGCCATCTATCATGTGGATAGTTGGACTGGCCAGTGCGGCATACAGAGCCCAGGGCCATGTTTATGGGCTCCTGGAAATGGACTCTTTCTGTGTGCCCCATGAAAATACTCCTGGATGACAGATTTGGAGGTTGAGAACTTTAGCCTGTGCCCTCCAAAGTTGGACTAGGATGAGCTGTGGCTGAGTTGATCACCCGCGATGTGTATTTGCCACTCCTAAGCAGCCTCTGCAGTGCAGAAGGCCTCTAGATGGTAAGAGGAAAATCTGCGACCTTGTTTAGATTCCACAACTGCCCCTTGCTATCACTGCCAAATGGCAGGGCAAAATCGTGGGGCAAGGATGGGCACTTACGTGTCTGTGTGCTTGCTCCAGCAATGGCATGGTGTGAGCTTCTGAGAATTTCAGTGGTGCAAAATACTCAGCAGTGTGCAACTGCTGCCTTCTGTGTATGCACAGTGACCATTTTTGGGCCAATTTTAGGTTCACGCTTGCACAATGCCTATTTTTTACAATGGCATCTGGGAGCAGGCATCCAGACAGGTAAATCCATATCGCTATTCCTTAAAAACCCAGGTTTGGGAATTGATTTTACTGGAATAGCAATAATGTGGAGTTTCACCTCCATATCCTAAGGCTACTCTAAGTTGACATTACCATAGATATGTGGAGCAATCCCAACATAACCTCAGGCCAATTCTATCTTTTAGGCTATATCTAGACACAACCGAAGCTTGCATTACCTGAAGAAGACACACAATAATGCATTCAGTATTTCAGCAATTTTCATCATCAACTGGCTACCTAGAGAGTTTTCTGTTTCTGATGCACTTAAATAAATATCTAATGTTGTGCCTTTCTGTTTTTAGTAGTATGCTTCTTTAATTATTCTTTTTTGCATCCCTTAGGGCAAGTTCCCATTCAAGGAATAAAGCCCTATATACAAGGCTATTTACATTGGGATTTACATCGATATGTGATGTGCGTTAAAAGGAAGCAATGGAGCATCTGGCAATCAGATTCAACCCCGATTTTGTGTCCCCAGTCTTAAACACTTAAAATGCTACCAAAAATGGATTGGGGAAAGCAATTTTCCGCCCTCTTCAGTCTTTCCCCACCTCTCTCTCCTCATTGCCCAGGGCTCATGGCAGCAGTGGCAACTCAAGCCCCGTTTGCCCACTCCACCTCCACAGCCACCATCCCCAGCAGGGGTTCCCTCTGAAAAAAGCACCCGGGCTGGCTGGCTGGCTGGCTCTGCTGCCACCACTGCCGGTGCACACACACTTAAACATACACACATCTCCCAGTTCCTGCAGCAGCTTCACTCCTTTCCCTTTTTAAAGATCAAGGAAGGAGGGAAACAGCCAGAATTGTGCAGGATTGCCTCTTTCAATATTTAGGCTTGCGTGGGTGGAAAAGGAAACATTGTTATCATGTGTGAAGTGGCTGAATTGTTACAATGAAACTGTTGTATAGGGGAATAGTCTAGCATTCCCACAGCACTAAGGAAGAAACGTTTTAAAAGCAAAAGCGGAAAAAAACACTGGAAAATTCCAGTGTTTATTTATTCCATTTTTAAGCCAAATAATCCTCAGAATACCCCTGAAACTGATTGGGAATGGGGACGAAGAGGATCCAAACAGTTTTGAAACCGTTTTAATTGATTGGGGGTGGAAACGACAGGGATCCAAACTGTTTTGAAACCATTTTAAAGTGGTAATGGGAACTCACCTTTACTGTCTCTAATATATTCATTCATCACCAGACCAGTGGTATTTCATTGTTACTGTTATATAAATTGCTTCTGAGTTCTCAGCTAAAGTAGACCTGGAGCCTAAGAAATGTTTATAATTCCTTTAGCCTTCTAGTTCATAAAATGGGGAGAATTTATGTGGCATATTTTAAAAGCACCATGTTAGTGTTGATCAGCTGGCTGTTTAGCATAGAGAGTCTGGTCTATATACAAATATTTGAAACGAAATAAAGGTTAAGAATCTGCCCATGTGAGGCATGTGGCTGAATGCTTGATGTTTTAGACTTATGCCCTTCCTTGGCAAGTTAGGCTGTACCTTGTATAGAGCCGGATTTCTAGAATTTATTATGCTCATGTAGCCCAGGCCTCTTAATCTATCTGGCCATTCAAGGCTAAAGATAATACTTTATGGCAAAAACATTCTATTTCTTGTGTTTTTTGAAATTCTGTCACCCCTGGCTACTTATTTTGTACATGCCTATGTAGCACAAAACCTTCCTTTATAGTGTAGCACAAAAGAACATTTCCTCTCACTGTGAAAATCTGAAGTGATTTCATTGACCAGCTGACCTCATGGTAGACAAGGAGGAAGTTTGCATGTTTGCATGAAGAACTGCAATACACCTTCTTGTAAAAATGTGCAAAAATAACACAGGAAAGGATAAGTACTACCAAAGTTATTTCTAAGTTTCTCAGCTCAGCTCATCCATGCTAATTGCTCTGCTTTTGAATGAGGCAGTGATCCTGTTTGCACTTGGCGAGCAGCAGTATGCTCACTAGGCATGTGCTTCTGCACCGAGGAGCTGTGGAACTCCTCAGAAGTTGCTACAGGCTTACCTGAAGCCCTCCAATGGTGGATTGCTAAAAAGCACAGCTAGACTGCCCTTCCAAGTGTGGTATGGTGAATAGATGTCATGCACTTAGTCCAGATCACCATTACAATGTCTGGGCATGTGCCGGATATTGGCATAGACATTGCCATGGCAATCCAGCCTGCCCTGCCCTGCCCTGGTCATCTGCACATTGACTGCTGCTGGCCCAGTACAGGGCTTATGCAGCACTACTGTCAATGAAAAAATTGAAGTCACACAATTAGAGCTATTTCTTGAACCAGAGTTTGCATTTATTGATCATACAGTGAATGGTGGAATCAATGTCAAATACTGCTTAATCTTAATAACAACTCGCATATATTTATAAACCAGAGACTTAAAATCACATGTCCATTTGTTTATAATAAAGCAAACTATGCCAGTTAAAGTCTTACAAATCAGATTCTCATAAAAGCTTATGATAACTTTCCTACTATAAGCTTATAGCACTTGGCACAGCCACCTAACCTTGCTAATGGAGTCTTCTTGTGATTTTGTAGTTACACAGCTCCTGGTAATCTCCTCACATGCAGTCATTATCACATTCCCAGAAGTCTCCAACCTTTACAGCCTGTTGGCACCACAGGAAACAAAGTGCACTTTTTCTAGTAAATTCTATACTTTAGTTCTTTTTTCTAACAGTTACTACTCAGTTGCAACATGTCTTTATTTAACAATTATTCTCTCACATTACAAAGTATGGATGGCCCCTGCCACACTGGGTCTTTAACTAACTGATATGGTATTATTATTATTAAATGTGAACAGGCCCAACTACTGAGCAGTATCTCTGCCAGTGGTGCTTTATCTAGGTTTTTGGAGTGCTTTTATGACCAGCTATTTCTCAGACCATTTTAGGTACAGACTCATTGTGGGAAGACTGTCTGGCTACTGAAAGGAAAGTTAGCTTATTGAAAATTTCAGTCTTAATGAGTGGAAGAATGATTGACGGTGAAAAAGTGACTTGGAATAGAGACTAGAAAAAAAGCATATGTGGCATATGAAACAAGAGATTCAGTTGAAAAAGTCAGCTGGGCCATTTCTTCATTCTTATCTAAAAGAAGAGAATCCTTCACACTAGGCAAGCTAGTAAAACTATTTGCTAAAATTGTGGACAATTGTGGAATGTACACAATCCAGTCTAGATCAGATCTGCAAATTTTTGAGTACAGACAGATTCATTTTAGAATTGGATTACTACAGTAAGTACTTATAGCAAGAAGACCGGTATTCATTGGCTCAGTGAGGCCCATGAAACTTAACCCTTACCAGTGTGAAAAGTGGAAGCACAGGTTGTGTTCCAGTGGTAATGTACATGCATTGAAAGAGGGAAACAAAACGATGTCAAATTCTTGTACTTCTTGTTTTTCCTTAATTTTGTTCTTCACTCATGTGGCAGTTACATGAGTGGTTGTTGCTTCTACCTAATCACTATGGCCATATCTAAGAGTAATCTGTATATTCAAGAGGCTTAGAATATTGCCAGCCAGCAGGCCTACCACAGAGGCTCAGTCAGAACCTAACCAGCAGCACGTAGTAGATCTGTGGTTTTTAATTGCATACATGTAAGCACGTCTCTTTAAGATAAACTGCAAGTACAATTAGAATTACAAAAGGAACTGCATTCTGTTTTGGTACAGAGTCAGAATATTAAGTGCTGTGAAGGAAAAACAGGAGAGGGAATTTAAGAGTTTCCTTATATACTGAACAGATTGATGCAAGGCATACCACAATATTTCTGCCTAGTAACAGTGCTGAAACCAAAATAATGAAGCTTGTTGCTAATAATGAGGCACATTGCTTTTCTTGTAAAACCACAAAGAGCATACCTCCATTGGTGAAGATCTGAGGCATTTTCGCATTTGACCATTTACACACAGGAGCGCAGGAACACGTGTAAACGCGTTCCGGCGCGCCTGTGTGCAAATGCTCAAAGCGTCGTGAGCTGTCTTAGCCGGCAAACGCCGGCAAGGGGCGGGGAGACAGCTGAGGAGGCTCCCGCAGCCGGCGCTGGCTGAAAACAGCTGATTGTCAAAGCTGCGCCGGTGTGGGAGGCGAGCCCGCGGCTGTTAGGGAGAGAGAAGCAGGCGCGAATGCTTCTCCTCCCGAATGCCTGCAGGCAGTTCGTGCGCGCCCGAACGCATGTAGAGCACTTTAAAGTGCTCTACATCTCGAACGCGTGCAAGACAGCTCTGGACACGTCGGAGCGCAAGCCCCGCTGTGCCAATGCGTATGCTGTGTCCGGAGCTGTCTTGCACGCGTTCCAAAACAGCGTGTGCGAAGACGCCTCTCATTTAACATGCATCTGTTCCATCATTTTGATGACATTGTCTAAGCTTACAGCATAAGGTTGAAATGCACGCCAGTGTTTCTTGCTCATCAGAATGGATGAAGTGGCCCCAAAGGCAAGCTCAAAGCATTGAATGACAGGTGTTTTGCTTACAACTTTTCACGGTTGCTTTTATAATAAGTCTATACAGTTGAAGAGCTTAGACATTTGCACTATTAAATCTCCCCTCCCCTTCTCCCCTCCCTTTTCTCCATGGACATGGATGTGTTTGTTAAGGTCCAATTTTAGTTAACAATTCTCAAGAAATGAGCTTTATCAGGTATGTTGATGTTATTATTGTTTTGCACAGATAAAAGGAATCCAAACTTTCTTCCATGACTCTTGTCATCCTTCTTCCAATATCTTATTTTTTAAGATCCTCACCAACTCATTCATTGCAATATCCCAAAGCTGTGCATACCATTCTCTTATATTCAATGATTATGGTTGCTTTGATTGTTTAGTTATTATTTTATTTGTTGCATGAATCATGAAATGCAAGAGAGTTTTAAGGTCAGTTGAAATTTGATGTATATGGAGATTTTGCAAAAGATAGATCTGCGGATCAAAAGGGAGGAATGTCCCAGTTACTGTCAATATTTCTTGTTGTACTGATCTTCAAAATACCTGTAAGGGTGTGCATTCCCATACCATATGGAAATATGTAGGGATTTTATTGCACCCTCTCCAGTATTGTGCTGTGTGTGATCTTGTTAGTCTTGCAATGTGGACAGGTGTTAAGTACTAGCTATAAATTAGTTTTGTATGTGTTTCCTTAATCCTTTTTGATTTCATCCATATCTGCTTTTTATTTCTTATTCTGTCCCAGTCTTCCTCTGCTATATTTCCCACCAGGTCTGTTTCCCATAGGGATTTAATATGATTTAATGAAGTGTCCATTAATAGTTTGTAAACTTTTGAGGTTAAACCTTTAAATGACTTGTTAGTTTCCTTTATAACTTGTTCTGTAGGAATGAGTGCTCTGTCTATTATCGCAGTAAATTAAGGTGAACTCCGTGTTTCAACTAAAGTACTTTTTCTAACCAATTTAACTGATGTTGTTCAAGGACTTAACCTAAACAGTGTCTTAAAGTTGAGGCCCACCATCACCTTATGAGTTCCAATATCAGAGTGACTCTTCCCTGCTTACTCTATGTATTGACCTTGAAGGTCAGATTGCAGAACTCTTCTTTCAGAAGAGATGTGTCTTCCACTCCTTTTCTTACATTCTAACATTCTAACTCTTTCTTTCACTTTCTTTCACTTCATCTCTTATCACTTCCCCTTGGCTTTTCTGTCACCCACAGTTGGCATCCCAAGCTTGGGAGGTTGAGGAGGAGGGGTGTGTGGTTGTTGGAAAGGAGGAGGAGGCTGGGAGAAGGAGACAGTTGTGGTGATGATAGTTCTGGAGGAAGAGGTAGAAGAGGAAGAGGAAGGGTGTGGTAGAAAAAGGGGAAAGGGGAAAATTGTGATGGGGTGATGGTGATGGATGAGCAGAAGGAGAAGGAGAAAAAGAGAAGTGGTGATGGGGAGGAGCAGGAGGGGAAGGTGATGTTGGTGATGGAGGAGTAGTGAAAGAGGTGGTGTTCATGGAGGAGGCTAAGGGAGGGGGAAGAGAGTGAGGTAATGGTATAGGAGGTTGGTGGAGAAAGAGAAGGCGTGGGGTGGGTGGAACAGGAAGAGGGGGAGAAGGTGTGGTACTGGTGGAGGAAAAGATGGTGTTGGTGGTAGCAGAGGTGAAGGCTGAGGTTGAGGTGGTTGTGGAGCTGGAGGTGGTGTTGGTGATGGTGATGGTGATGGTGATGGGAAGAGGTGCTGGTGGGGAAGAGGAGGAGCATGGTCATGCTCTGTGATGCCTTGCCCTGCTTCTCACAATACACAAAGTGACCCACAGGGCAGAAAGTATATAATAATATGGTTACAAGACTGGAAGAACCTTTAGGAGAGACCAATTGGTTCCAAAATGCTGAACATGTAACAACTGTATACATATATAGGATATATATACTCCTTAAATTTCCTTCCTTGCATAGCCTATTATATCCCACTCTGAATTAATAAAACATTTATCCCCAGGGTTAAGGAAAAATGCTAGAAATAAGAGGAAATGCTAGTTTTCTTATCTGGGGATCCTTCAATGTAATTTTACTCTAAAGTTCAATTTTCTGCAGGAAGTATAAAGTATATTTAATTACAAGAAAATCCCTGTTCATTATAATTAGACTGTAGCTGTAATAGTCTTCTTTTACCTCCTATTTTTTCCTTTAAAAAGTGTTATTGGACTCCTACCTGAATGGGTCGTCTGAGAATTTGGGACACTTTTATTGCTTCATAATGCCTCTGTAAGAAATCACTAGAGTTAAATTGTTTGCATTTTATCTCATACCTCCTAATTTTATGGGCAGGTACCTTTCCAAGTATGCCCAATAAAGTTTTGGTGACATTTTATTTCCTTGAATATTTTGAATACGCCTAAGAGTTCAACTTGAAATGAGGTGTCAACTTTTAAACAATTTTAGCAGTATGTCTTCTGGGTTTCTGGAAGAGATACAAATATTTAGAGTGTGTTGTGTTCAGTGTTGAGGTTTGACATGAACTTCTTCAGTCATTACCACCCTAAAAAGCCACATGGCTATAGTGAGCTTTGCTGAGCTCTCTCCCCCTCCAGATTTGCACAGGTGGAAGACTGGTGTGATTGTAGAGAACATCTGGAACAAGGGGTTTTACTGGTGCTCCTAGTGAAAATGAGAACATCATGCAGCTTGTAACTCAGGAGTTCATGTATTTGGAGGCTCCATGGAAGTAACAGCTGGCAAACTGAAAATTTTCTGGGGTGTCTGATGGCTTTCTCTGGGGGCAGAGCAAATGATGTCATGTCACAGGGATGGTATATTGCACCTGTATACACTGCAGGTATTGGTGCTGAATAGCTATATAGTTTAATGACTAGGCATGAGTCATTAGATTCAAATCCTCATAAGAATATAAAAAGAATTCTTCTGGACTGAGGCATGGGCCATCTAGTTCAGCAGCCAGCCATACATAGTGGCCCACCAATTGCTTATGGGCATCTCAAGCAGAAGACAAGTGCAAAACTTTCACCTGCACTTGACTCCCTACCCGTCCCTCCAACCTGATGGAAGTAATTAGGCATCCATTCTAGAAGCCATTGGTACACCTGTCCTAGAAACACACTAGGTGACTTTCAGGCATTCAGTATCTCTCTGTTTAACCTGTTTCACAGGGTTGCTGCTAGGACAGAATAGGAGGAGAACAATTAACATAGTTTAATATTTTTTTTATCTTTTGTTTGCTTGTTTGTGTCTTCTCAGATTTAACTGTGACCTTATCCAGTTAGCAGGGATGACTGCTATTTTCTTGACTGGTATCTTCTGGAGGATCACAGCCAAGGGAAGGCAGTAGAAAAGCAGGTGTGTGTATGTAAAATAGCACCACCACCACCAAAACAGAAATTAGCCGGATCTCTGAGGAAAAAGTCATTAAGTTCTGGATATGAGGGTGCTCTGGCCATGACATCTGTCAACCCATTAATTCCAAGGGTTGACTTGGTTGATCAGGCTGGTTGGTAAGAGCTGTTCCACCAATTGTCTCCCCATGGCAATGGGCATGCATGGCACCATTGTCACAGTGACCAGGTGATGCAACACTTAACCATGCTGTCCTTCTTGCAACTGGAATTCAAAATTGGTGGCCTAAAATCGTCCGTGTCAACACTGTCATTTTGTGATTCTAAAGGCCTGTTCACAGTGAACTTTCTGGAACTGTTGCCAATCGTTCAGGAGAGGTCTGTATGCATGCTGCATTCTCCAGCTGCTTCAATCTTCTGTAGTTGTGGACAAGTAAAAATTTAAGCACTACTTGATTGGGAGCAGTTGGTGAGCTCCACATCAGCAGCATTTAGATCTTGTTCTAGGTGCAAAGCTGTGAATGGGTAGGATGGTGTGGCTGTGCAGTCATTTGCTGTGGGGCAATCACTATGATGTTCCTGCAGCTGTTGCCATGGCAATCCAGCCTGCTTGGGCTGGATCATCCACACTTCAAGCCCTGGTGGCCTGGCTGGAGACTGTAGTAGCACTTGAAATGTGTATGCCTCTCTCTGGCCGTGTCTTCATGGCAACCTTATTTCGGATTCAAAACATTTTCAATCCTCGGAGTCTGCACAGCAGTTTGGCTTAACACACTTTCTCCATGTTAAACCACCCCAAAGCGTGGTGAATCTCAATCCTGATTTCAACAGGTCTCACTCTGGATTGTGTGCTTGAAACGTTTTACATTTTTCACTGTGGGGACCGTACCGTGTTAAGGGATGAGAATCCATGTTTAGGGTTTCCCTCTCCCAATAGCTTGCTTCCAAAGATAGTGATTTCATTGAAAAAATCCACCCTCAAAACAGCCACTATAAAAATCCAGTCCTTAAAGCTACACTGTAGCGATCTAGCCACTTCACACCTTAATAACAATGTTGCAGTTTTGCGCAATTTTAGCTCTTTGAAAGTTCTGACCTTTAAAAAAGGGAAAGGAAAGGAAAGCCCTGGAGGTTCTGTTTTAAAGGCTGTGGCTGTGAAGGGGGTTCGAGTTGCTGCTGCTGCTGCTGTGTGCCCTGGGAAATGGGGAGAGGAGGGGAAAGAATCGCTGGCTGCCGGTGCCTGTTTTTCATCCATCCAGGCAAGCGGCAGCCACCCAGCTAGGCTCCGTGAAGGGGTCTGTTATGGGTGGCACGTCCATGCCAGGAGGAAGAGGGCAGGGCAGCCCTGCAAAGCGACTTTTAAAAAGTTGCCACTTGAGTCCCCCCTTGAGTCACGTACGCCACGTACGATCCTCAGAATTCGGACCGAACGCGATTAAATTAAAAGTAATGGGAACAGGCAAATTCACGTTTGCATCCGGTTCTATTATTTCAGTTTAGGGAAAGTGAAATAAGCTTGCTGTGGGGATTTGCCCTCTGTATCTGAGGTTAATCTCAGCGGAATAGTATTCTACCAATTACTGAGGAAAGTGTGAATAGGCCCTAAGAGACAGGCAATGGCATTATTGAAAAGCCTGAATTTCAACCACTCAACCTGGATGTGCATTCAAAACAGACCAGGTCAGCCTCTGAATGGTCAAAAATGGGTTTTCAGTCCCACTGCTCCCTTGTCCCCCCTTCCACTTGGGTTCCAATATTCAGGCAACTATTGACTTTAGACAATAATGTCAATGAAGGAGAATGCCTTTTGAAAATGAGCTTAATATTTTCAGGTTCATTTACTTGGATAATTCAAGCCAATTAGACACCATGCAGTGAATAGAATTATGTAAGTAGCTTATCAGATCCGTGTGACTCTGTCACTTTGGAGGGAAAAGGCACTGGTGAGGGTGGTGACGAAGAGAGCATGCAAAAGCTGTCTGAATTGGGAACTTTAATTCTACAAATTAAAGTCCGTTTTCTTATTGAAGTAAACTAATGGCAAAAACTAAGCAAAGCTAAGGATTAAGGTCACTAACAAAACTAGCAGATTTTTTTAAAACCAGGGGTTTAACTAACACAAAAAGAGTTACAAATCTGCAATACACCAGGAGTGGCAAAAACTGAATGAAAAATGCTAACATCATAGTCTGCGCATACAAATCAGTCTCTTATTCCACTATATTTGGATATTCTTGAATAAAGCATAGATATTCTAGAATGTCCATGCTTTACTTTGGAGTTTCCAAATATAGCTGACGTCTGGATGCTGTCATAGTACAGGACTTCACTCACAATGAAGGAAACTAAAAATGTAATCCTAACCAGGGGGGTGCAAAAAACCAGGCTCTGGGGTGACAATCTCCAGGCCTGCCATATGGCTCATTGGTGGAATAGCACTACCCAATCTAACTACAGTTGTGTGGCATGCTTTGTGGTAAATATGGCTGACTACTCCATTACTGTACTGGCATTGACTGTCCCACTGTGATAGCACACTGCCACCCCATGCTCTCTTCTTACCAGCCTTTCCATAATAACATAAGAGAAGCCCTGCTGGATCAAGCCACAGCCCATCTAGCCCAGCATCTTGTCCCACACAATGGCCCACCAATTTGTTCTGGCCATTCAGAAAACTTTTGTCCACTCATGAGCCAGTTTGGTCTTCTAGTTAGAGTGACTGACTCTTATCTGGACCCTGCTCAATTCTGCACTCCTGCACAAAACCAGCTGGGTAAACCTGAGCTAGTCACAGCACTCTTTCTGAGCTCTCACATCCCCACTGACCTCACAGGTTGTCTGTTGTGGAGAGAAGCATGGGAAGCTTTGTCAGCCACTTTGCGTCCCCTTAAAGGGTGAGAAGAGCAGAGTATAAAAGTTAATTCTTCTTTAATCCCCACAAAAGGCCTTTGGAGGTACCCTGCCTATCTCTCCAACCTGGGTAAATTACCTAGGCATTTTTGGGACAGAACACTGTGCACAGGCATGTGCCATCTTTTCATTTCATTGTTGCAGGCCTGGATACTGCTATGAGTTTTAAACTCATCTGTTAAGTCTTGATATAAGGACAAAACACAGTGTTACTGGATAACTGTGGCCATAAATCAGGAGCTGTACTGTACGCGTGATGAGATCTTTCTCTCTCAACACAAGTTGCAAACCCATGCAATATCCCCCTGGCAACGCTGATTGGACTTGCTTGAATGCTGACTTGCTGCATAAAAGTGTGAATGTTTAATCCTTCATCAACATTGGCTCTGTCTCTTGTGTAAATATTTGTGGGCATAATTTATAAAATATATAAGCAGTGCTCCCCGCATGACAGAATATTTGTTGTTTGTCTCTTGCTTGAGATGCATGCATGGAAAAACATGATATTTTTACATGAAGAGCCAAAAAGTAAATTTAAAGTATACACAACTAGGCTCAATCTCATCTCAGGCTGTGTTCAGACATAACAAAAGGGGCACCTCAGAGAACCAGTGTCTGCTCCTCATGTTCCTAAGCCTTCTCTAATCCACCTTTTCTAGCACAGAATGTTCAGGAGATGGGGGAGGGGTAGGCTGGTGCATGGACAATCCCACCACTGAGGCTTCCCTAAGCCACCCCAGAGATGGTTGGTTTTTTGTTTGTTTTTGCTGTGTCTGATGACATCCTTAGCCTACTGTAGTCCCTCCCTCAAAATATACTCAGTGGTGACAAAAAAATTAAACTAGAACCACACTTTGCCAGATTTCATTGTTTTACCATTTATTTTCAGAACGCCACAGATTCCACATGACATGCAAGGTGATGAGGCATGCTTTTCTCAGAAACTTTCTACACAGGAAATGGGATCAAAGGTGGGTGGCAGCATGCCAACTGATTTGATTCATTTCCCTGCCCCCCCCCC
>MTQE01001141.1:23781912-23798030 GCA_014337955.1 Aspidoscelis marmoratus | reverse complement strand
TGGGTGGCAGCATGCCAACTGATTTGATTCATTTCCCTGCCCCCCCCCCCCAGATGTGATTTATACCTGATGTCACATTTGGGGGAAGAGAAAATGCCAAGTGAATCAGCATGACCACTGCCTCACATGTTCCTGCTCTCATGACACAGATATTTGACCAACATTCAGTCTGGTGGTATACTTGTAGTATCTTCTACACTGAACCTCCCATCACTGTGAGTGCCATCTAGACAACAAGCAATTATTTCAGACATGCTTTTTTCTGGAATGTTTCCTGTTAGCGTGGTATTCAGGTGGTGTTCGGAGCTGGCCATAGATTCTTTCTGCACTGGGCCTTATTTTAGATTATATTCTGGGACAGAAGCCTGTCATCCACATGCTGGTGCTGAACATGGCCAGAACATAATCAGGAATAAGGGCCAGTGCAGAAAGGGTCAGAGTACCACACTTGAGGCTTCAAGGTCAAACAGGTCAAACAGGTGTATGTATCACTTGGCCTGCATCCCCATGGGGCTGCTATTGCCTTGTGGTGGATTCAGGGCAGCCTTAATGCAAATCTTAATTTGCATTAAGGAGTCCCCATGGCAATGGAGGACAGGGCAGGTTCAAGGTGAACTTGCCCGTCCCCATGAAAACCACAGTAAATCCCTGCATCGGGATGCTGTGGTTTTCTCCACCCCCTTGTCCGAGTGCTTAATCACCCAAGTAAGGGCTTGATTTATTCCAAACGATCGCCTGACAGCTGCCCTGCAGTCAGCTGAACAACTGTCAGGAGTGTATAGGGGCTGTCAAGAGCACCAGCAGAACTCTGGTAAGATGATTAAAACAGACACGAAAGCCATGTCTGTTTTAATCATTTTAGTGGAGCTCTGCTTGTGCACATGACAGCCTATACCCACCTGACAGTTGCTCAGCTGACTGCAGGGCAGCTGTCAGGTGATTGTTTGGGGTAAATCAAGTCTTTACCTGGACGATTAAGCACTCAGGTAAGGGGGGGCAGTTGCAATTGCAGCATTAGTGGCGGGGACAGTGAAAGCCCGCCTGCTAATGCTGTGATTGTAACCCAGGAGTGTCCCCATGAACCCAGGATAACCCGTTCTTGGCCCGTAATTTGAGGCGAGAACTGCTAAAAAGGTTTCTTTTTTTATTTTGAGGAGTTTGTCCTTCATGTAGCCCGAATTAGGGCTTTGCATTGGGACTCTTGTGAGGTGAACTCATGTTCACCTCGCAGTATCCTTACCATGAGGACACAGACTTGGATGTTTTGCCCCCTGGCTGGCAGGGGATATAGCCTAAGTGGCTATGTGAATACAGCTTTTGTCTCTGTCACATCATGATTTTTTTACATTGATGCATTGCCTTTATGACTGTAGTTTGGAGCTTTTCACCCAAAATAAATGTAATAGAGTTTCTGGTGTGATTAAAAATGTTTGTTTTTCCTCCCTTCCCCTGGGTTCTGTTTGGGTATCTCAAAAGTCCCATTGGGAATCTGAGGTTTCTTGAAAACTCTGTAAAAGAGAAAGATGTTTGATAAAACAGTGCTCAGCTCATCTTAGAAGGTTGTACGTGGGGCCACCTATGTGCACGTTTTAGAGTTGATTCATAATGTATGAATAACCTTTGAGTTCATAGTAGGAGACAGTTTTCTTATTCATAGATATCTTGTTTGCATATCATACTTATGGCCTTTTTTAAACCAAGGAAGTAAGAGTCCTTGTAGTTGTTTTCTGACAACAGTTTATCTATTTACTCAATGGCATATTTCAATAGCCTTTTTTGTCCTTTAGTAACCAGAAGCAATTTAGAATGCCTATTGCAGGGATAAACAAATTGTACAAGAAAAATGCATGCTTGGAATTTGATTGTCTTAGATGGAACTTAGTATTCCATTATCAATGTCCCTGTCTCTGTAAACAAATCTCATATAAGTAATGGAATTTCACTTGTTTTTCAACCAGTCTTTATTTAAGGAGCTCAGTAAATGTAAATAATAAAAATGTGTGTCTTATACAGAGGGCAATTTTTCTGTATATAGTGCTCAAAAAATTAAGGGAACATTAAAGCATCACAGATATCCCTTAAACTTCAGGGATATCAATCTGTCCAATTAGGAAGCATAAGGGATTGTGGAAGGGTCAATTTCATCTGCTTTGGCACAAATGAAAGTGACAATAAATACACTGGAAGGGCAACAGCAAGACAAGCCCCCAATAGGGAATGGTTTTGCATGTAGTGGCCACAGACAATACTCTCTCCTTAGCATTCCTGACTTCTTCTTCTTTAGTTTTGCTTTTTGCTTGTGTCCTTGTCACTACTAATAGCATGAGTCCATTCAGCTCCTCTAGGATGGTACATCCATGCATGCCAGCACAAGAAGGTTTGTTGGGTTGGACAGAGCTATAAAAAGGTGTCAACTCAGCATCAATATCTACTTCTTTGTACAAGGAGGAACAGTAACTTGAACCTTTTATTCCACAAGATCTGATGTGTGATTTTTGTGTTCCTTCAATTTTTTTTGTATCAATGTATGTGAAATAGTTAATGGCTGTGTGCTTCTGACAAGTACACAAGGACCATGCAGGAAATTAGTCTTTGCCTATGACTTTGGTGATTTTGCCTACAAGTTGCTGCTTTGACACCATCCAAGGAATATTGATCTCTGTCTTCCATCAGTCCCTGTCAGAATGGTCATTAATCTGGATAATTGAGATTGGTAGTTCACGATCAGAGCAGGAAGCTACTTAATGCTGGCTAGGCACAAAGCATCCACAGAGGTTTTTAGGCACTGGGAGGCGCTGCAAACAGTGTAGGATAAAGGATGAAGTGTTCTTTTTCTCTCCATCTCAGCATGGGTGTTCTCAGTTTAGATGCTCTGAGAAGATTTCAAATGCTCAGGTAGTTATGGAGATGTGTACGTGGATGAGAGACAGCAAGCACTTCTCTGGCATTCAATCTGTAATTGGGCACTGATATCCATGGAAGATATGGAGCCTTTAAGTTTGGCCAACTCAGAAACAGAAGGGCCACCCCCCCATGTGGTGGTGTTTCATCATGTATCATTATGTCAATGAAAAGAACAATTTACATAGTATATTGGCAGTGTCACTGGAATGTTTATACTTTTTGCCTTATGGTTCCCCTCCCCCTATGTACAACTCAGGTTTTTAGGATCACCTGAAATTAAATAAAATCAAATAATTAGGCAAATCCCCTGGTTAAGACAACAGGTAGGTAGAGTTCAGGTGTGCTGCCTAATGGTAAACTATTTAGCCAGATGCTTCCAGCCAGTGTATAAAATACTGGCAAAGTCAGCAGTCAGTGCTGGTTCAACAGACAGACAGACCAGGTTGCTCGGTTCCTACATGGACTATTTATCAATTTGATTGAGGTTGGAATGTGTAGTACAGTAAGTACAACTTTTACTTCTTGGTTTCGTGGGTGACAGCTCTTACAGGTCAGTTGAAAAGGCTGGGGTTCTTTGCTTATTTTGGAAGATGGTTTTCCTTGTCCAAGAGTCTTGACTGTGTTATTTTCATTGAAAACAACACTGTCATTTTCCTGAACAGCCAGTGTTAACTATTATTCAGTGAATCAGTGTCCATCCAAGATCCTGGTGATATGGATGTTAGTGGAGAAGCAAGAGAACAAGCCTAGAAATGCTTGCCTAGGTAATGCAGATACTTTGTTTTGGGTATATGGGCTATGTGGATGTCAGTATAGGTCAAGAGTGAAATTTTCTCTACTAAGCTGCTGAGTCAAGCCTCTCACAGTTGGTCCTTTCTCCACTTTTCTTTTATTCGAAATCAATTGGTCCAGAATTACCTGGCCAACTGATCAGGATTGCTGGGAAGCACAGGTGGGATCAGTGCTGTCTGCACTAATGGTGCTGATCCATGCTTCACAGATACATCTCCATACTTTCAAAGACTAGGAACAAAAGTTCCCAGCCTTGGGTGCATGGTGGGTGGTTTTCAGCAATGTGCTATGCTACACCATTGAAAACCATCTACCAGTACACCAAGAACACAGAAGTGTGCCTTCTGCATGCCTCAGATGTTCCAGACCAGGGCTCTGGTCCACCTCATAGTACCAGTTAAACAGTACCACCAGAGATCCATATTAAGGACCTCTTAATCAGGATCAGGCTGGACATGAACCAGTGAGGTCCAGGACCTCCTTGATCTACACTATAATGTGACTGGGAGACTCAGAATATGTACTACACAGACACTTAATATGCAATGAGGGTCTATGTGGAAAGGGCCACAGTGTGTTATTACACAGACACCAGGCCTTTTTTCACAACTGGAACCATTCCTACTAGAAGTATTCTCAGCTGAATCTCAGTTGTTGCTGATCAAAGCTGTCTGGGTGGCATGTTCTGGGATTGCCCTGTGCCATGAGCTCCAGAGTATGCTTCAGGGGTTCCAACAGCCAGAAACTAAAGTTCCTGGCCTCTGAGCTCCAGAGAGACCCTATTTTGGTGGTGCAGTTTGGAGCACTACTGAAATAGGTCTCCCTGCCTATGAAAGCATGCACCCTTCCATGCATCTCCCAGGGCTGATTTTCTCATGTGTAAAGTATGGTAGATTTTTCCAAAAGAAGGTTTACTGGTATTCTGGTACAGATGGAGTGGTCTGTCAGGGAACATCGTGTCTCTATTCTGCACTAGAGTGTGGAAGAAAGAAGCCCAGAAGGGCTTCAGGCCTCACATTGATTGGGTTTGCTGTTATGTGGAGAAGGTCCTAGGGAGTCTCAGGGCCAAATGAAGATCATAAGATTTGTTAGCTTTCCCCTTGAGAGCTTGTGCCAAGGTGGCTTCAGACAAGGAACTTTCAATGTCAGGAGGCCATTAAAAGCAAGGAGGAAAACAGTTTTATAACCTGAATCATAAATCATACCTCTGCCAAGAGACCGCCAAAATACAGATTCTGTGTGGCCATTCCTTCTATACTTTCTTTCATTTTGAGGGGGCATGTGGGAGGAGGAACCATCTGGAAACAAACCAACCTTTCCTTTTCATATCCAAGTTCTATTTGTTAGAGCAGACAAAAATCAACACCTGCTATAGGGATTTCTTTCTCTGCTTGTAAGATTGCTTGCCAAGTGTGCCTTATCTAATAGTCTCTTGTGATGTTCAGGCCTCCTTTTTAAAGATTTGTAAACTCATTTGTGTAATTAGCATTAGGGGGAAATGCTTAGAACAACCTGTCTTGTACAGAATGTAGCTTAGGAAGTGAGAAGGATCTCAATAGAGCTTGATTTTTCCCCCCACCCCAAACATAATATTGCTTCATCCCTTTGCTTTGAAAGGCACACATTATTCAAATTCTTGGACAAAATACTGATAAAGAAATCTTTTAATTCTGGCAGCCTTCTTTAGTGCCCGTTACATAAGTATCAATCAGGCCGACAACAAAGGGGAGTTGGTTTCTAAAAGATTGCATGAAATGCTGCATGCCAATTTTGCAGAAGAGGAAAAATTATAGGGAAAATATGGGTCTTCCCGCACGGACACTTAGTTTGAATTAACAACTCTTGTGATCCAGAATTGAAAGACACCCCCTCAAGCCCTGAGCCTATGAATGTTTGTTCCTAACCATTGGAGGCATGGACCGGATCAGTGGGTCTAATTAACCCGGATCCTCTGATCCAGATCAAAATGGAGATAAATGCAGAAAAGGCCTATGTGTGCAAAGCAATGAAACATCACTTATATTTTCACATTTTTTCAGTGGCTAGGGAAGCATGGTGCCCTATTTCTGTGACTTGGCACATCAAATTGTAAACATTTCAAATGTGCTTGTTAAAAACCCATTGTCCCTTTTATTTGCAGGATTCTGAGAAGGAGCATTGGTTTTGTACAGTGCACTGGCTGAGAGCCATTTTTCAAGGCTTTTCATAGCAGGAATGCTGGGATTGAAAATTTCAGATTTTTAATATCTATACTGTATATTAACAGGAAAGTTCGGGTTCTACCTCTAAGTGCTCACTGCTGACTCTTTGCATTTGTTTCCCTCTTCTGAAGCACAAACCTGATTGTAGTTATATTCTTTTGCTGATACAGTTATCAGCTTCTTGAATGGTGTCTTGCCAGCCTTAATAGAGTTGTTTTTGGAACACCACCTGGATTTTCTGACATTTCTACCAGCTAATGTTCTTTCATTGCAGATTAGCATCAAAAAACATGGAGGAGGGGAACAAATTGCCCTTGTCTTCTGCTATGGTGTGCTGTTGCTCATTTAAACATTGCCTAAGTTGTACGCACAGAGCCAATTCGCTCTTGAGAAAGAGAATGTGTACCGATCTGGCATCGTAAGTGAAACATATCAGAGGAAATCAGGGAGGAATTCCCTCAGTATGCTTTAGTTAAACGGCATTTTAGATTCCTCCCTCCCTCCCTCCCTCCCTCCCTCCCTCCCTCCCTTCCATTTATTCCAGGCAAAATAACAGGATTAAAATATTTATTATTTCCTTTTTTTTAAAAAAAATCCTGCCCTATACCCTAATGTACCTCAGGGACAGACTATTCCATAGTCTGGAAGCCATCACTGAGAAAGCCCTCTCCTGGAGTGCCCGTCCCTTTTGCTGCTGAGGGTGGTGGAGGGCCTCCCCTGCAGAACTTAAGGCACAGGCAGGTTGGTATGGAAGAAGGTGTTCCTTTAGATATCTGAGACCCTAGCCATTTAGGGCCTTATAAATAAGGTTAACACCTTGAATTGGGATTGGTAGCAAACTGGCAGCCAGTGCAGCTCTTTTAATACTAGTGCGATGTGCATCCAGCTGTTGTCCCAGCCAGCAGTCTAGCAGATGCATTCTTCACCAGCTGAAGCTTCCCAACAGTCTTCACATGCAGCCCAAGGTAGAGCACATGATAATAGTCCAGTCTGGAAATTATGGTGTGCTATCTAGGGATGTGCACAAATATTCGTACTGTTCATTATTTGTACAAATTTGCACATTTCAGCATTTGTGTGAATGCAAATGTTTCAGACATTCTAACGAATAGTTCAGACATTCATATGATGGTACAGATACATATGCATCCCATAGATATCTGTACGCACCCGATACATATCTGTATGCATCCACATGGATACATACAGGATGAAAACGAGATGAATATAGGATGCATACAGATGCATATCATCGGATACGCATCCGTATGTATTGAGTATTCAAACGACTATGTATCATATAGAATGTCCATTCGAAATGGCACATTCATATGAATACGAATGTTCAAACATTCAATTTGTTACAAATCAAATGCTGAAAATTGCATTCGTACACACCCTTAGTGGTATCTGAGGCAGGATCCCTTTACTCTGCCGGTCAAGCAATCCAGTCAAAGACTGAAGGAATGATTGGTTATGTGGGACAAAGACCATCAACATTTATTTTTATTTGCAGTGTGTGTTTCTTTTATTTTATTCCTTGTAAAAGACTTAGAGTCTCTGGAAATTCACAGCATATAAATTGAATAAATAAATGAATTCCAAAGTGTAGGCTGGGATCTTTTTAGCTAAGCACTTCAAAGCAGCACATTTCTGGGGCCACTTCTGGGAGCCCAGAAAAATAGCACCAGGCTCTATGTGCCCAGTAGACCAGCCCAGGCACTTGCTGTCATCTGTACATGAGCGACTGGATCTGTGTAATGCTAAGGAAAACATGGGAGACCATTTTAAAGCCATTTCCACTTAGAGGAGGCTCCTCCACCATTTTCTTCTTGCTGCTCCTTCCAACACCACAACTCATGCACATGCAGCATTTCCACAGGAGTTATGGCTTCACAGTAGACTAGTCCGCAATATGGATAAGGCATTCTCCATGGGCTGCTAGACTGGACCAGTAACCCTGCGCTGATCTTTCTTGAAGTCACATTAGGAGCTGTGGAAAGTTCCTTTATGCTTATAAATCTTTTGAGTTTGTCACTTTCAGCTTGAGATAGTAAAAAAAGGTTTTCCTGCCTCTCTCCTTTGGGAAAGTTGGAAAGAATTACCCGGAAGATCTATTAAGCTGCACAATATTAACCTATACTTTATGGATGTGCATGAAGACCATTTCTCCCCTTCAATTCAATATGAATCCAAGGTGGGGAATAATTGGCTCTGTTTGAAGCCCTCTACCCCTGAGAATGTGTGGGGTTTCAGTTTCAAGACAACAATAAAGTATAATAATAATAATAATATTTATTTGTATACCGCCCTATGGCAAACCAATCCGGGCGGTTAACAACAGTAAAATGTAAAATATAACAATTAAAAACACCTTATCCCTCCCCCCCTTAAGACAGTATTAAACAATATAACATATTAAAACACAATCATGGGGTTCAGGGGACCGCACATCCTTCCCGATTGCTAGCAAGGCAAGGTGGGGGTGCCCTTCCTCATGTGCTGCCCTTTGAGTGCCTCACAAGGGGTCACCCTCTGAAGAAAATTCTCGGGAAGGATCCTCGCCCTTGTAATAGCCATTGCAACCTCTAGGGTCAAACAGCACTCTCGGATGGAGCAGCACACACAAATTGGATGGGGGCAACCCACCATATTTCCCGTGCCAACAGGTCGATGTAGTCTGTGAGGTGTTCTGCCCCTGTGGAGTTCCTCCCACCTTTTGGGGAATACCGGCCAGCAATTTAGGAACACGGCACACATGGCAGGAATGGGGAATATATAGGGGAGGTGGGAAGAGAGCATTTTGAGAGACACCACCCCAGCGCTCTCATTCCATTGGTCATTTTGAGCAAAAGCAAAAAGAGCTATCATGAATGTGGAGGACGTCACCAACGGAGGAGGGGAAGATACCCAGGACCCCTTGGCACCAGCTCCTCATCCGGGGCTAGGAAGGGAGCAGAGGAGGGGACCACTCCGCGGTGCTTTGGCTGCCTGGGCCATTCACACTGAGGCAGAGATGGAGGCAGACCTGGCTTTGCTCGACCACCCTTTGCCCCCAAACCTATTGATGCTGAATGCTGTGCCCAGACCAGCATGGTATTGGCTCTTCATCCAGACCTCAGTTTGCTGCGATGACTTTGTCCTGGCCATCTGGAAGGATGAGCAGTGGGTCAAGCATTTCTGCATGACCTATGCAACCTTCGAGTACCTAATGGAGGAGCTTGGGCCACATCTGGAAAAGGAAGGGACCTGCCTGAGGCAGCAGGTTCCAGTGAACAAGAGCGTTGCTGCAGTGCTTTGGTGGCTCACCAACAGCAGCACCTATCATGAAGTTTCCAAACTGTTCGCACTAGACTTGGCAACCATGAGAGAACTTTGCATAGATTTCTGCCTGGCAGTGGAGGCCCATCTCTTCAAGCAAGTGGTCTGCTTCGGTGACATAAATGCGGTAGGTCACTCAGGCAGTCCTCACTCACCCCTGAAACTGACCCCACCGATGGGCTATGGGGCCAGGTGTGCTGGAGGGGAAAGGTGGGAGGCTGGCTCTGGGGCTCCCCAATGAATAGATCTCTCCATCACGGCTTGAGTTATGCCCATGGTGGGGGATGCAGAGTGAGGGTTTGTTGATCGTGGGTATTTCCAGGCAATGCTGGTTTGCATGTGCCTGGGTGTGACTTGAGTCTCCTTCTCCCTTTCTCCCCCAGACCAAGGCAGGATTCCAAGCGCTTGGCTTCCCCCAGTGCATCGGGGCCGTTGATGGGACCCACATCCGGATCTTTCCCCTGAGTGCGCTGTCGGCTGAGTACATCAACAGGAAGCACTTCTGCTCTATCAACATGCAAGTGACATCCGATGACCAAGATCTCTTCGTTGGTGTCTACATCGGGTGGCCTGGCCATGCACATGATGCCTGTGGAGCAAGAGATGCTTGTCAGAGACCAGCCGTACTACGGGGCTATGGCGTGGATATCCCACCCCTCTTTTTTGTGGATGCCACTTATCCCCTGCACAAGTGGCTCATGAAGCTCTACCCCGGGCATGTCGAAGGACAGAGGGAACTCTTTAACCAGCAGCTTTTTCGCATTGTGGAGTGCTCTTTTGGAAGGGCCAAGCAGAGGTGGCGATACCTCCTCGGAGGCCTCAGGGTGTCCCCTGACAATTCACCGGCCGTCATTGCCACCTGTCTGACTTTGCACAATATTTATCAGAGGAGGGAACCCCAATGGGTGCTGCCCCTTGAGCCACTGCATGACGATGAGGCAATGGATGGGGCACCTCCGCTCTGTGAGGTGGCACATGAAAGACTTTCGGAAGCTAGGTTGATGTGGGATGCAGTGGACCGCTACATGTGGGAGAACCACCATTTGAACTAGGGGGCGGGGTGTACGAAAGGATCAAAGGGTGATTGGCACAGAGAGTGCATGGAATGTATGGCACACCTCGGTTGCTTGGGGAACAGAAATAAAAACATATTGTTTCATGAATCGTGGTCACTCTTCTGTTTTTCCAGACACGTGGCAAACCAGGGCTGGATTCGCGTCCCTTTCCCACGTCACACTGGACTGTGTGGCATGGGCATACACATGACCAGACACCTAGGCATGCAGCAAAGGAGGGAGACATTCTTTTTGGCTCACTCAGAATTGCTCACCCATGTTTGTAAGCAAGGGTTACTAACCGGCATATTGCCATTTCACATCATGTCCTAGGATAACATGTAGCTAATAAAATATCGCTGCCTAGCAAAATAGCACAGGGTGTAGATTTAGAAATAGCAGGAAGCAATTTCAGAGCCATGTAACCAGCTCTTTTGTAACTCACTCCTGTCAGGGCTGAGCAAGAAGAGAAAGGTCCCGTGCAAGGTCCCTTCCACATTTGTTTGGGTGGTTAGGGTGCTGGCTCATCTGGGAACAATGGGTTCAATTCTGCAACCCTCCCTGTAGCCCGCTGGGTGCCCTTGGGCTAGTCACAGCTCTCTTCTAAGCTCTCACAGCCCCCAGTACCCCACAGGGTGTTCTGTCATGGGGAGAAGACTGGAGGGTTTGACAGCATCTTGGAGTCCCAGGGCACGGGAGAGACAAGTGGGGTGGAAAAGCCAACTCTCTTCCGGCTCTATTTGGTACAGCTGTGCCTTTCTCTGAATTGATGATAGGAAATTGGAATAATGTCTTTCCAGGACTGCTAGCTGGCGGCCCTGCTGCCATCCGGGACCAAGGAGGGGTACAGATTGTACTGGAACCAGCCAGCCTTGTTCAGGTGGCCTTGGCCACAAGCCAATTAATTTCTAGCCCAAGGAACCAATGCCAGTCCCAACATCTGGAGCCATGCTCGTGGGGTGTATACTAGCGTGTGACGCGCATATGTGCCCCAGAGGAAGACGCTATGGTGGATAAGCTGGTTCCCAGTTGGCGTCTGTCCAATGTCTTCCTCCTCCTCCAGGCCCTGAGGCATGACGAGGGGCCTGTATGGACCCTTATGGCAGCGAGGAGCCTGCCAGAGGACAGGCTCTTCATGAGCACAGTGGAGACCCTCCAGAGAGTGGGCTACAACAGGAGCCCCGCGCACTGCCAGAGGGCCTTTCTGGCTCTCCAAAGTGCATTCTTTCAAGCCTGGTGGGCCTCATGGAGGCGAACCCCCTCTCGTGGTCTGGCCCTTTTGGTACTCTCTCCTGGAGGGCCTTTGGGAGCTGTCAGGCTGGCTGGAGAGGGCTCCCAAGGACCTTGAGAGAGCCCATGGTAATTATTATCTCTGCTTCTCTTCTTTGGGTGTAGCAGTCAGGGTTGCAAAGGAGAAAAAGGTAGCCCCCCCCCTTTTGGCTACTCGAGCCAAATGTACAGTCAAAGCAAATCACTCAGTTCCCAAAATGGCAGATTAGTGCTGCCTTTAACCATCAAGTCTTAGCCTACAGGAAAAAAAGATCACTGAAGTTTGCCCATTTACCAAGCCACCTCCGCTCTAGGCTAACAAGCAAGGTTTTTCGAAACACAAGGGAAGGTTGTTGAGCTTCAAAATAACAGATGAATATGTTGCACATAGCTTCTTGCCATGCAACTTGACAGCTACCTCCTTGGCAGAGTTTCTTAAGGATGAAGCACAACCTTGGGTGAGGAGAGCTTCTCAGGGCCACCTCAGACACCAGTCCATCCTCCGTAGCGCCAAGTCTGCTCATGGCTCGTATTTGGATGTTGGTTTCCACTTGCGCTCCGGTAGGAGGGGTGTGGTCCTGGTGTCCTGGCTGGTACTAGGAGACCCCTGGGGATGGGATGCTCCTTCCACAGTGGTTGGGGTGGCACCAGGAGGAGCAGGGCCAACATCCCTGAATGACCCCTGCTGAGCACTGCCCTGAGCACCTGTGCGGTAGGCCTGAATAGGCACTGCGCTCCCCTGCTGCATCAGTGCTCAGATGTCCACCAGGGCCCCTGACATTAGTGTCACCTGTTCTGACATTAGTGTCACCTGTTCAGTGAGAGCCCCCAGGTGTTGCTCGATTCCTCTGAGCACAATGGGCAGAAGAGCTTCATTTGCCACTCTCACCCCACCTTGCCCATCCCCAGCCTCAGCAACAGTTGTTGTGATGCAGCAGAGGTCCTCACGTGCCTCCTCGTGCACTCATGTGGCATGCTGACGGTTGAGCTCGCATTGGTGTTCGTAACGTGCCATGACAGCCTCCTGCTGCTGTCTGCCCTTCTCCAGCGCATCCATCTCTCTCGGAGTCGAATTGCTGGTAACTGGGGACCTGCCGCTCCCTGAATAGCACCTCCTAAGAAGGGATAGATCAACCATGAGCAGGGTACTAGGGCTGTCCACACCCCACTCAGCCCAATTGGTGAGGGCATGGGAGCACAATTCCCTTTAAAACTCACCTGACTTGACAAGCTCATTGGCCCCTGTGTGGCTGGGCACCTCTCCTGGAACCTCGAGGCTCTGCGCTGTTCTGCAGGGTACTGACGACACCTTTTTCCAGAGGAAGTGGTTCAGCTCGTCTAAGAACGGGCATTTGTTGCTGCCTGCTCCAGACCTCTGCTGCTCAGCAACACAGGTGCGATATGCAAAACAAAGCCTCTTAGCTTTTCTTTGGCATTCATCAGCAGACCTTATGAAGCCATGGGCAGCCATGCACCTGGCCACCTCCTCAAAGGCTGTATGGTTGCGGGACACCCCCTCCATCATTGTCTGGATCTGCACATCTCCCCAGATTTCAACCAGGGTCTTCACCTGCACATAGGGCCAAGGCTTTGCCCTCTCTTTCGGCTGTGTGGCCGCCGACCCACGTGTGCTCTCTTGGGAGACCTCTGCCATTGTGAGCGTCCAGGCTCACTCTCAGGGCTGGGATATAAGGGCCAGACCCCACCCCTCAATTTCAGCAGGTGAGCAGAAATGCCTGCTGTGGGAGCCACCCTCCCCTTCCCATGGACGAAGCACACATGGCTCAGCCTAACGGGACCCCCTCGCTCCTCCATCGAATGCATTCTGAGTGCCCTTTCTGTCACACTCACCATTTCCTCCATGGCCCAGCAGCCCTGTGCCAGCAGCGCATCCATGGTGATGGCGAAGGCCGGCCTGGGGACATGGGTACTGACCCTGCCATGCTGACCCTCTGATGGGCATTGAGGAGGTGACCCGATTGCTGTGTCAGCCACTTTGACGTCCCTTACATGGGCGGGAAAAGCAGGATCAAAGAGCCCCCTCTCCAGATCCTCCCCTTCGGCAGCAGATGCAGCCAGGACCCTGATGCAGCATGGAAATGGTGTTTCTGCAGGTCCGTTGGCAACCCCGGTGCTGCTGGCGGCTGCGTGCCCCTGGACAGGATGCAGTCACAACCCACCCATGATCAGTGCCCTTCAGGTTGGCCTGGATGCCCCCTGGGGTTCCCTACCTTGCCCTTATGGCTTTCCTGTGCCGCTGCTGCCATTACTTGGCACATGCCCAATGCAAAGCACGTGTGGGAGGGACTCCGTGGCCAGAATGCACTGCTTCCGCCTCACTCAAAATGGCGACTTCCTGTCCCCCCCTCCCACATGCACTCCCTCTCCTGTCCATGCACGGAAGTTTCCTCCTTTGATGTGGATTTTGCAAGTAGGAATGCTTTGAAGACCTATTTTTTCAGGTCTTCCTGGAAACCGATTTTAGTGGCCCCTAGACCCCATTAGAAACAGATCTCGCGTGAGGCTGTGCGGAAGCAGCATCCTTGAAGGGGCCCTAATTTGTCCTGCTCCATGGAAGGTACCTTGCACATGTGTCCTTATTGTGTTCTTAATGGGGCTTTAGTGACCAGTGCAGAAAACCCTAACTAGCTGCTCCCAATCAAGGTGTAGATAAGGCTTACGTGTCCACAGCTAGTAAAGTCTGGAGAAGCTTAAATGAGCTCTGGGACGCTTTGGTTTGGCAGTGGTGGTGAGCCATGCAGATGCACTGTCTCAGGAGTGGCTGGAACCATTCCTGAAAGGTAAGCATGAAGAAGCTCTTTATTTCATCTCTTTCCTTGCAGGGAGGCATGAAGAACATCTCATGTGGGAAGGGATGTTATCCATACAGGGTTTGCATCTAGTTTTTTTGTTTTAAGGGGGTCATTTTCCAACTCTGGCTTTCTCCTGTGTAAGCTGTCAGTTGACGACATAGGCAAACTCTTTCTGCCTTTCTGTTGTGCTCTTTCTGCCAGCAATATGTTGAAGGGCCAGATTAACTGGAAAATAGGATGCAAAGCAATCTATCATAGATCCACAGGACCACAATTTGTAGACTTTCACAGGCTTTCGAAGCCATTTGATTTTTATCAGTATTGATTCTTCCCAGTTCCAGGTAAAAACAATGCTATTTTGCATGCAAATATAAACATATCAGTTGAAAAGCGCCAAGAGGAATAGAATGGTAATGAAAACTGAAACTTAATAGGCAAGCAAAAGTCACTTGCATTCATTTGATTAGAAAAGTGAGATACTGCAGGCCTCAACAGAAGGCTAATAATAGAAATAATACTGAGTGGACAAATGATTTGAAATTGTTCCCACACAAATGGAATATTATAGGGGGAAAACATCCTGCATGTTTTCTAATGTTCATTATGACATGAAACCTTTGGGGATTTCTATCAGATTGAGTCACAAAATGAAAGCACAATTTGATCTTACAGTGAAAGATAACAAGAACCCTATCAGTCATTTTTAAGCACATAGGTTCTAATGGACTGTATAAATTATTGTGAGGAATTAAGCCCCTAGGCTTGTATTTGGCAGCATAGGAGGGTGTAGCAGTCTAGATTGTCTCACTGGGTTTTCCTCTCTGGTGAGGCCCTCTTCCTTCCTTCGCTTGCACTTTCATTCTGGCGACAGGCTATTTCATTTCCCATCAAAAAAGAAAATGGGCAAATGGAAGCCCATGTGTCTTCCCCTTGTTTTTTAGTTTATGCGTATCCTTGGGGTGGAAGGTCCATGGGCAGAAACAGAGGCAGGGGTTGCATGAAACATTTATGATGGTGTGAATGTGCCATCTTGTTATATGTGCTGCTCACTAAAATGCTTGAGCAACATATGGTAGGGAGGTCCACCACTGCTTGAGCAAATCTACTGGTCCACTGTCTGAGGCCTTGTCAGATCCTCAGACAAAGGGAACGGACCACTTTGTTTGATAATTCTCCTCAACATTGTTGCCGGAGAATGAGAGCACATGTGTGAAAAAACATGCTGTCATTTCTTGAAGACTGATCCTTCTATAGTGTGGATCTTTCTAAAGGTAGAAAAGAGGAATAGAGCCTAGAGAGTCTGAGGCACCTTCTGCACAGATTATATCTTATCCATCTAAGACCCCATTAGGAATCCAATTGGTACCAATTGGGAAGGCCTTGTTACCACCTGGACCCCACTGAAGGCCCCATCTGCAAGGCCCTGTCCCCATGAGGGCAGGGGAAATCCAGATTTAATAGATGAAGAAGAGTTGGGTTTTCTACCCCACTTTTCTCACCCATTTAAGGTGAGACAAAGCTGCTGACAAAGCTTTTCTATTCTTCTCCACATAATAGAACACCCTGTGAGGTAGGTGGGGCTGTGAGAGCTCAGAAGAGAGCTGTGACTAGCCCAAGGTCACCCAGCTGGCTTCATGGGGGAGGGCAGAATTGAACCTGTCATTCCCAGATAAGAGTCCAGCTCCCTAATCACTAGACCAAACTGGCTTAATAGGTCCTTGAGGCCCTTAAATCTGGATTTTGTGTGGACCTGATTAAAGGTG
>MTQE01001141.1:23751609-23779280 GCA_014337955.1 Aspidoscelis marmoratus | reverse complement strand
GGGGGGGGGAGGCCCTTCTCATTGTCCCACCACTCTGAATAGTAAGACAGGTGGGCACTCGAGAGAGGGCCTTCTCAGTAAATGCCCCCAGGCTGTGGAATAGCCTCCCCCTCGAGGTGTGTCAGGCCCCTTCACTGTATGCGTTCAGGAAGGGGGTGAAGATGCAGCTCTTTGCTCTAGCTAAGTGTGGCACAGTTTTACCCCATTGCAGGCATTATTATTTTATACTGTTTTATATATATGGTTTTATCTTAACTATGTTTTTTAAAAATATGCTGTTACCCACCCTGAGACCTTAGGGTATATAAATGTAAATGTAAATAAAGTAAATAAATATCTTGCCCAAAATGGGTATGTTAGCCACTGAGCGATAGTTGTTTAAATCTTCTGGGAGGACCTCTTGAGGAGGGGGTGCACCACCGACTCTTTAAGAGTGGGTGGGATCACATCTTCTCTCAAAGAGGCATCCCGATACCCTGGACCCACTCAGTCATACTCTAAGAGCTTTTTTCATCCAAGAAGGACAAAGATTAGGGGGGCATGTACTTGGCCAAAGCCCAGCAAGCAACTTGTCCACAGCCTCAGGCCACAACAATTGAAACTTACTCAAAATAACTGGACAAGATGGTTCTTTGGACACTTCCACTAAACTATTCCCAACTGTGGCATTCAATCCCCCATGAATCTGAGCAGCTTTGCCCTCAAAGTGTTCTGAAAATTTGTCTCAGGAAATACTACGTAGCTGTTTCCCTTGTTCCCTTTGGCTTGATCTTTGGCCTTATACTCAGAAGAGCTCAGGGCCAAAGTGATGGCAGAGAAATAACCCCTTTTGTCACCACCTCCACACTGTAGGCATGATAATGTTCTCTAACCTACGTTGGAACAGAATTTATGCTACCTGCTCTTCAACCTTTGACCTTCCTGTTCCATTGTTTGTAGTAATGAAAATACTAAGGTACCTTACATGCTCCAGAAATAGACTGAGGTGCTTGGGAGTAATTGTGTCAATAGCCTCTCTCATCTCCTGATTCCAGAGCCTGGACAGGAGCACCACCTATGTCAACCGGAAATTCCCCCAGAGCATTCAAGAATCATTCAGATTCCATAAGTTCCTATGGCATCCTCATTATCGCAATAGGTCCTCCACCCCTGCAGAGGTAAGCTACCACTGCAAGTCCTAATCTCACCAGAAAATGTTCCATCCATGATAATAGGCTTACCACAAGCCCACCTATCAAGTTAAAATTATACATTATAAGCAAAGAATCAAAATTGTTACTTCAGATTAGATCAGATTTTCATATTTGTTTCTGTTTAGATGATATATGAAAGATAAAGATATTATTAGACTTAATTGGCTACATAGGTATCTGATTCTCACCAATAGGCTCTCTGGTAAAAACATGTTACATATTGAGACATTCTCATGCTTGTCATGGGGGCCATGAATTGCTGAGTTGACCCACTAAGCATAGTCTCCACATGGTTGCTGAAATCCCCCAACACTATTGTGTCAGGGGTTTCCAACACCACATCAGAGACCACCTCAACCAGCTCAGATAAGAAGGTTGCTGGGAAAAGGGTGGAAAAAATCCTGATTCTGTCTCTCTGGTGCAATATCAAAAATATCCCCTCAAATCTAGATGTAGTCACCGGGTTTGATTCTGCACTCCTCCATGAAGCCGGTTGGGAGACCTTGGGCTGGTAAGAGCTCTCTTTTTGAGCTCTCACAGCTCCACCCACCTCACAGGGTGTCTATTGTGGGGAGAAGAACATAAAGCTTTGTCAGCTGCTTTGACTCCCCTTGAATGGGTGGGAAAAGCTTCTTCTTCTTCTTCTTCTTCTTCTTCTTCTTCTTCTTCTTCTTCTTCTTCTTCTTCTTGAGGCTGTTGACTCAGGCCCAGCAGCCTTGTGCAGATCTTGCTATTGACTCTTGTTAGCTTCTTAATCCAACAAGTTAAAATTATACATTATAAGGCTTAAGCAAAGAATCAAAATTGTTACTTCAGATTAGATCAGATTTTCATATTTATTTCTATTTAGATGATATATGAAAGATAAAGATATGATTAGACTTACCAATTGGCTACATAGGTATCTGTTAAAAATCTTTTAAAATTAAAAAAGATTTGAAATAAGTAAAGGTAAGGAATAGCTTTGAATAATTAATAATAGAGCACATTACTTCCACCAAATTGTAGTAATTGCTAGGCTGCCCAGCCTTTTTTCCTAGCTCCTATTCCAACCCTCAGGGTATAAAGGCCTAAAGTCAAGCCTCAGAAAAAAATGCATCACGAGAAATTTTCTGCCATAGACTTACATGGTATATGCTCCATGCCACCAGGGTGCTGTAATCTTTCCACTTCATGCAACTGCTCTGACGGAATATGGAGTCCACTAAGCACATGGTTTTAAGAAGCCCTTCTCTTCCTGTTTGAGGATTTTCCCCCACCTATGACCGCAGGATGTAACATCACCAGGAAACTCTGACCTGCCTGCCTGCCTCCAGCCAATCACCTCCCCGGATTCTCCTATGTCATTTCCTCCACACACCCTTTTTTGGCGGCCTATTTAAACCTCTGCAAAAAAATCAACGAGATCATTCTGCCTTTCTACACCTGTCTCCACGTCTCTTTGTTCCTTCCGATCCCACATTTTCTAGCCTGCTTAGGGTCAGTCATTACATGTGGTTGATCCCCCATTATCTGGGCCAGTCAGATAATTGGAAATATCTTTCATAACACCCGGCGTTAAGGGGCAGCGTCCATCAGCTGCTGCTCCCCATTTCCTGGAGCCCTCCGATCAGGAGCAGAGCTAGACTGAGTCACCAAATGATTACTTTCTACATTATATTTAATATTAAATGATATACAGTGAAAATCTATGAATGGTTTTGGAATATCGTAGAAAACAGATTTACAGACTAACATGTCAAAAGGAGAATGAGAGAATTTAATATTAAAGAAACTGAAATATAGCAATTCAGCTAAAATAAGAGAAATTAATCTTAAACTATTATATAAATGAATTCCAGTTCAATTAACATGTATTTCAGGAAGTTTATCTCTCAGATACTGTCATTGTGATATAAGGAAGAGAAATGATTTCTCTTTAGTAGGAATGTGGTGTTATTGTATCCTTTGGGAACAAGTAAAGAAAGAAGTTATTAATATATTAAAATATAGAGTGAGATGGAGAGTTATGCTTGTTATTAAGAGAGGGAAAATAAAATAATAAGAAATTATTAATGTTTCTATTAACAGCTGCACAGCTGGTAATAGCACAAAATCAGAAAACAATTAAAATATGATATAATGGAATGACATAGGAAGATGTGGGATATTACTGCAGAATAAAATCTAACAGGACTCTATGGGCACATCCCCATGCACATTTTGGTCCAAATTGAAATTGTGTTTGGCAAGGGTTTACCCCATACACTTTTGATTTGGTCCGATATCCGCAGACCAAATTGCCCAAACCTGTTCCAAACCTGTACCAAATTTGGTCCTGGAAAATACAAGTCTCGTTGCAGTTTGGTGTCCTGGCATGCATTGCTTTGCAAGCCGAGCCTACACATCGGGACAGTTCCAGGCTATTTGGGGAAGAGATTGGTGCTCACATTAGTGGGAGGCAGGGTTTCATGTCCTGTGCTTGCCATTCCTGCCCTGTGCATTGGAGATTGCAGCTGCTGAGATTTTTTGGGAGTAAATGGTGTTAAAGCTGAAATGATGAGGAGGTCGAATGGCCTTCACTGCTCCACAAGACTCTTTTATACAAGTATTCCACCCCTCGTTTCCCAATCGCCAAGGCAGGCAGGATAATGGCTTGATTTTTCTCCCTTTTACACAGAAAATATTCCACTCCCTTTGCCAGTTGCCAAGGCGGGCATGATAATGGCTTGATTTTTCTCCATTTTAAGCTTGCTGGGTGTTCGTGCGGTTCCCAGGTGGAGCAGAGGTGCACAGAATGTCTTAACCACTCAACTGCCACCAAACCTCGCAGCGGCTTTGGTTTTAAAAAATTAGTATTTTTTCCATTCGGTCCTGGCTTTTGTGCTGCTAAGGGGGGGGGGATGTGGCATTTGCAGAGGGTGGCATGGGGGGGGTTGAGATCATTCTGGCTTCCAATGAGGAGAGAGGGGAGGAGATGGCACTGTGTGCTGGGGTTTGGCAAGGTATGCATGGGGATGGCTAAATCCACAGCCAGAGTTACTGGGAATGGCATGGGGATGGGAAAGATTCTCCCCCACGCAGTCAAATGTGTGCCCAATCAGACCCAAACGGCTTGCATGGGGACGTGGCCTATGACAATTTGATGGACTCAAAATGTAATCAGAACATAAACCCTTACTGGATTCAGTTTTGCAACTACCACAATGAGCAATATCATAAAAATATATATTTGGGCCTTATGACAAACGACAAGAGAAAAATAATGGAAGCTGCACAACTAAAGAATTAAGGAATGCTAAAGAACAAATTTCAAAGAATGGATATAGGACTTTTAAGTAATTTTGAACTGGAACAGAAGCAGGCACTAAATGAATATTTTTGGGTAATGAACTTAGAAGAAAACAATATATCTTGGCAATGTTTACTGTATGTGGTAAGATATTATATTTAGAAATAATATTCTGATTTTGACTGATATTGTTAAATTAAGGCTGCCTCCAGGCTGGCATGTAAAACCCAGGATTATCTCAGCACTATATTGGAATTGCCACACGTGTACATGGCAGTCCTGTTATAATCCTGGAATATTAGGATGATACTACAATAGCATTATTATGGGAAAGTCAGCTTCCAATCTGAGTTTTACATTAAAGGTTAGAGCACTTACCTGCCTGGATGCTTACACACATGATATGCCATCCTGGGAATGGCCATGGCGCATGTGGCTGAAATTCTATATCCAGTTGAAAATGGTGGCCTTGAATGCACATGAGGCAGTGATTGTACACTTCCAGATATGACATCCCTGTATGTTCATGTTGCACCATCACAGGAGCAAGCATTCATACTACCAGTGATTGCAGTGGGGGTGTTCTGGCCTGAACCATCCAGCTTACCAGGCCAAAAGCCAGACCAACAGTCCAGACCAGAACACTGGCACTGCAAGCACTGGTAGTCTGGTTGGGAGAACTGCACCAGCACTTGCAGTGCAAATGTGTCCATCAGCACCTGACCCTAACTGCTGTGGAATGAGCAAGTCTCATTTTTTCCAACAGTTGTGTATCCCTACAACTCCTCATTCCTATGCCTTAGATGTACATGTGTACACTTTTTAATATGGTTTGTGGGGGTGCAATTTGCCCATCTCAGCTAAAGCAACTCTTGCTAAGAAAGCAACTAGGACAAAGGGTACATTCCTGGGTCACTGTAACTTTCCTAATATCTCTCTGAAACAAGGTCTCAGAAAAGGCATAACATATCTTATCATTTGTATAACATCCACTGTGTATGTATAAACAATGTACAGTATTCACGGATGGTAACATCTTATCCGGTTATGCCAAATATGGGCACCCCGGGGGGAAATTTCCATTGAGAAATGTATTCTGTAACTGGGCATAAAAAGCCTGTAAATCTTCAGTAAAGGAGACTCTTTTCACTTGGCAACCATCCTGCATGTGAGCCTCAATTCATTACTACAATGGTTGTTCTGAAATATTTTGTAACACTCCTTATTGTTGTTTCTTATTTATTCATGCATTTATATGATTCAAACTCATCTCTGTTAAACATACTTACTGTAAGTACACACTTAAATATTGCCTTCTTCGCATCTAGAAATCAGCTAAATTTTTTAAACTAGAATTTTGGCCAGTTCACACGAGTGTTTTAGGTCAACGTGAGCTGGTCCCCAGGTCATGTTACTCATATTTATTTAAGTCATTTTCCAAGCTAGCCTTCACCCGTTTGGTTTAGACCATCCTAAACTATAATCCTATTTTTACAGGACTGACAGGGACTTAGACCGTCTTTGTTTCCTCCTTATGTGAGTGGGGGGATGGGCTAAAGGAGTCAGAAGTGTGCTGTGGTGTGTGGCGCCCAGTATTTCCTTCAGCCAATTGGAACATGCAGAGTTTGTGAGGCACCACCCTTTCCTCTCCTCAGTTTATGTGTTGATTCCTCTATCTAGCATTTTTACACAAGTTTTTTTTAATTATTAAAAAAATTAATTGCAAGGAGAAGAGAAGCACATAAAGAAGGAAAGAGGGCATGGAGGTGGAGGAGTAGGCTTAAAAAAGAACCACAAACACACCCTTGCCTCTCTTGACTGACATGAATGGCATCTAAAAAGAAACGAGATAATTTGATGTAGCAAAAGGGGTGATCTGTGAGTGATGCGGCCCAAGGCGGGAATGGCCTGAGAGCCACCTATATCGATCCAGATATGGCCATCACTGGTATGATCTCAATTCAAACTCAGGAATAGGCTATATTGTGATGGATTCATGTGACCAGGCAAAGTGAAGCTAATGTTGAAGCCCCTCTGATTCTGTGTGGCCTTATTTACAGCACACCAGCACACCTTCAACAAGATGGAGGAGGTCATTAGTGGTGCAGCTGGGAAATCTTGGATGAACATTCCTGAGATAAGCTACCTCGGCAGAGCAATCTCTGGAAAGGTTGCAACCAAGTTCTAAGCCACACATTTCACCACACACATGGAGGTTTGGCCACAGTTGCAATTTATTTAATTGCATTTTTATTGCACCCTATACCTTAAGGTCTCAGGGTAGATTACAACATTAAAAATCAAATGTAAATTGAACATACTGAAACAACAACATTACCTGAGAATGACAAGAAAAAGCCATTTCTTTCTGTAGACAAAGGCCAGGGCAAAGAAGTGCATTATGAAAAATAGGATATTTAGTAACATATTTCCCACCCAGGCCACACACTATCATTTTAAACATAATGTGTATTGTTTAAAGTTGTTGAATTTTTAAAGTCTTTTAATGTACATTCTGTTTTAATCTGTTGTTTGAAGGTTGTAACCCACCCAGACACCTTCGGGTATGGGGCGGGATATAAATGTAAATAATGAATAATAAATAAATAAATACAGGCCATGTCTTCACTTTGTAGCTTCTTTCTAGGCAAATGGAGTGGGGGTGGGGGTGGCACCCTGTATTTACCTTTTCCATCATGGAAAAGGTAACTTTTGTGTCTCCATTTTGGAGTGTGGAGGTGCCATTTCCAGCAGCACCTCTTTTGTAGGGCCTGGAATTGTTCCCTGCAATCTAAGGTGCCTGGCATGTGATTGCTCCAGCAAAGAGGCTGGCGTGATTGCCATGATATTCCCACTGTTGTTGAGCATGGAGACAGGGCAGCAACACGTGGCTTCTTCAGAGGTCACAGGTTCCTCCATGAGGTAATCAGCAAATACATGGAAAAATAAAACGATGGATGCAGGCATATTGCCTTATTCATGCAATCAATATACTTTTTCCTACTAAGAATTTTAACTGAATCCATTAAATGCATGTTTAGAGAGAGATCCTTTTAAGACCACTGCCATTATGAAGCCCAAAGTTCTTAAAATAGGCAGACGTTGCACATTTTAGTCTGTATTTTTTCTGTATTAAATATTTGGCTATGTTCTCAATATCCCTTAAGTAAACTTTTTTTTTTTTTTTGTAATCTGTATACTGTGTGCAACACTGTGGGAAGTTCCTAACTTTATTCTACTTTATTCTGAAATGTTAAAGAGAATGGATAAGTATGGGCAAATAATGAGAAAAGAGATAGTTCAGTCACATAAAATGACCCTTTGATGCTGTCCATACTGACATTAGCTCTGTAGCTCAAGGATGTTTGCTTTTGCATATCAAAGCCTGTCACAAAAAGCAAATATTTTAGTATCCATAGCCAGCTGACAACCCAGACTATCATGTGGAGTATACTTACAATGTGTTTGCTTTTTAAAAGCAATGGCTGTCATTACTCTTCGGGCTTTTTTAAAAAAAATGTTGGAAATATGCTATTGGGTTTTGAAATGTTATCCATGTTTTACTGAATGAATGAAGGAGAGATAATAATGATTGAATAAATATATTGTTCTCTGTTTGTAGTGTGACTTTGTATTGGCCAGCACACCGGACCAGCAAATGTACTAGGAGTTTCTCAGAAAAGGGCAACCAGAATTATAGAGGGGCTAGACACTTCTCTTATGAAATCAGGCTGCGACGTCTAAGCCTCATCAGCCTTGAAAGACAGGATTTAAGAGATGATCTGACTGAAGTATATGAAATGGGAAAAGATGTATAGAGAAAAATGATTTTTGTTATTGCACAACACTAGAACCAGGGGGCATTCAATAAAGCTGATGGGCAGGACAGGACTGACAAGGGAAAATTTTTTTACCCAGAGAGTCACTGGAAGAGGTGGTGATAGCAACCAGCCTGGGTAGCTTTAAGAAAGGTTTAGATGATGTATTAGGGGCTACTAGTATGGATCCCTAGGTATTGCTTCTAGGTTGGAGAGACAGGCAGGATGCCTCTAATGGCCATTTTTTAGGGATACGAGAGCAGGCGAATGTTTTGCCATTGTATTCTGCCTGAAATGCACAGAAGCAATTGGTGAGCCACTGTGTGAGGATGCTGGAGTAACCCTAACCCTAACCCTCTAAATATAGAATATTGCTTTGACCATGCCAATCTTTATGTTTTTGCCACATTACTATTAAGAGCTAACCAAAGATTAATGTAGCATTATCCTTATCATGTAATCTTACCTTATATTCCATATACAACTGCTGGCAACTGTATAAAACCAGGAATGCACCCTTGGATTTATGAAATGAAATTATTAAAATGTTCATATGTGTTATATTGCATATGTGTACTTCATACCTCTACAGAGGTAGCTTAGCTGCTATTGTCTATGCATTGTAATGTACCTGGTTTCGTAGAAAATATGGAAGCTAGGTTGTAGGGTAGGGCATCTTATTGTGTACATATCATGCCTGTGCTTAATTAAGTGCATTGGTTACCAATTAACTGCCAGAAAAAGCTGGGATGAGAACATGAGGGTCTTAGGTCACCGTACGGAAGTTTTTCAATGAAGTATGTTAACTTATCAGCTGCTCATCATAAAACCTGGTCTTACCCACACACGTATACCTGATCTTTGTCCACTTCATAATTGACAACAGAAGGTGTGAACTGTCAGCATTAGAAAACATTAGGACAAAGATTAATAGAATGAATTCCAGTTTTCTCCCTTATGATACCTGCTTAACTGAATGTTCACTGCAAGAATAATATGTTCCAGTCAGATAAATGACATACCTTATCTATATAGCTCAGGTTATTAGATCTGTACTTGCTAAGCGGTATAGCAAACCATCATATTACTGTAATGTTGGAAAAATTGATTTACATTTGTAACTGCATCAGTGTGGTATTATATCAGATAGCCTCCATGGCAAAACACTGCAATCAATTACGTGTTTTTAGACCGCATTTTAAAAGAAATTACTACAATCTTAAGGTAACATACTGCGTTTATCTGATTCATTGCGAATAATGGATACTGTTAGACTCCTACCCAGCCAAATCTTTTAAAAGAAACATGACTAATTTCTTTCTGTATTTCTGTATTTCATATAAGATAAATCCCTCACTGTAGAGAACCACAGATCTATAACCAGTTCTAATTAATTTTTTTCTTAGATCTCTCAGTCATATAAGAATGGAAGCAGGAAGAAAAAAATAAGTTCCTGAAAATATCTTTTTCCACATAAAATTATTGGTGTATAATTGGGCTACGTGCATAATTAGAAATGTATTTTTGAACAATGATACACTATAAAATGTATTGCAACAATGATTATTATTATTTAGTATAAGGATGGGGTCACAGTGAATTGCTCATTGAAGCGGGAGATCTGGTTACCTTCTGCAAACATATTAAAAATATTCTGTGAACTTCAGGAATGCACATGAATATTTTCCCCACTTGCTTTCCATCAAAGGAAATTGCCTGGAACTTCATATTTGGGCAAATGGAGCTACTTTGAATGTGCCAGGCTTCGAATTCACTTCGAATTTGCTTTGAATCCCTGCTGCCACCAGTCTTGCCTCTGAGTCTGTTCCAAATCCACTAAAAATCCACTCCGAAGTGGATTTGAATGAAGGCGCAAAATGCTTCATTTTGCTTTGCATGCAAGGATCCGTTTTTGAATATAGCCAATATTCAATCCAAATGTGAAGTGTCGAACCTTCACAATTCATTTGAATTGCAAAGGCGATGAAGATTTCCCCCCTATCTTTATGGGGGAATCTTTAAGGGGCTGGGAAATTTGATATGGCCTGTTTCAGGTGCGCTGAAAGAGACAATGCAAGCTGGTGGAGAAGCCCCTGTGGGTGAAAAAACATGGTGCACATAGTTCAGCCTCAGGCCAATGGAGCCCATCATCTGGGTTGGTATTTACTGCCCTGGGAAAGGTGGCACATTCAGAGCTCCTTGTATCATCCTTCTGGCACAAGCAGCAGAAGACAGCAGCCATAATAAAACTGATGGCAAAATAATGGAAAATATCTGAGGAGGGAAATAGGGCTCAGCAAATGTGTTCTTGTTAGGTTGGTTTGCGGCAAGGGCAAAGGAAGGGAAAAATCAGTGGGGAGAAAAAGGAGAAGAGTTGGCTCTTCTACCCCACTTTTCTCATCCATTTAAGGGGACTCAAAAGGGCTGACAAAGTTTTCTATTCTTCTCCCCACAGCAGACATCATGTGAGGTAGGTGGGGCTGTGAGAGCTCAGAAAAGAGCTGTGACTAGCCCAAGGTCACCCAGCTGGCTTCATGGTTGTGTGTGGAATCAAACCTGGTATTCCCAGATAGAATCCGGCTCCCTAACCACTAGACCAAACTGGCTCACCAGTTTGATCATACAAAAGATCATACAGAAGATCATACTTGGATTGTGTGTAGTGTGTTGCTCATCAGTCTTAAGCGTAATAGGGACAATGGCAGAGAACAGCGGAGACTACATGGAAGACCAAACTTTTCAAGGTAGGGAGGAAAGTGTTCCAGCTAGAAAATAACAATGATGACAGTTTCTTCAAAAGCTCACTGATGAAAGCAGAGTGAGGATATAAGGCATGCTGATCTATTATGATGAAATGAAGGCTCCCACAAGTCTGAAGCAAGGCTATATTTGGAAACTTTGAAATGTGCATGCGGGTTTTTAAAATAGACTCCTTGAAATAGACTTCCTAAATCTAAAGGTTGCTTAGCAGGTAGTGCTAGCCATAATGCCCTGGGCTCTTGAATTTTTGATGAGAGTCTTATTTTAAGTAAAGAAATATAAGTCATGCAGGTCAGTTCTTTCCTTTTTCCTTTCAATCAAGTGTTCTATTGTTCCAGCAAAAGAAAGCTACAGCAAAAGCCTTAAACTTTCCTGAATCAAAAAGAAAACTAGTCCTTGATGGTAGTAAATCAAACACAGCCTTAATTTGCCATTTCCACCCCTGCAATGAACTCGGATCAATTTTCAGTGACTAACTATTTCTCAGATTCAGTTTCTCCTCCATAAAATGAAACATTCATGGTCATTTTAAAGGATTTTTGATGAGGGTGAACTCAAAAGCAGTTATTGCAACATTTGACACAAATTTGTGTAGGGTAACAGAGAAAACAAAGGACTAATATGTTGTAGTATTCCCACGGAAAACAAAAAGGCTCTAGGAGATTATAGCATCTTTAGAGCTAACTGCTTTTTTTTTGTTACCACAGGACAGGCAAAAAAACAGCTGTGATTCTAAGGACAGTCATCAGATTGGGGAACAGGTAGTGAACTAATGACATGAGAACATAAGAGGAGTCTTTGTGGATGAGGCCAAATCCCATCTAGTCCTGCATCCTGCCTCACACAGTAGCCCACCAACTGTGTCTGGATTTCTCAAGTAGAAGACAACGGCAAAACCTTCATCTTCTCTCACTTTCTGCAAATGCCTTAAGAGGCATCCGGCTTTTCATCTGTGATCAGAAACGTCCAATGTTCATCGAGACTGGTGAGTCAGTTAAAAAAAAAGCAGTACCAAAGGACAGAAAAAGTAAAGCTAATGCCAGCCAATACACTGGATGCTGTGAAAAAGAATCCAAAATATGGGATTTGTTTTGTCTGCTTTGGATGAAGTATGGACTGGGGTAGAGTACCCCAAATGGGTCCCATGAAAAACAGTTTCATGAGTTTTCACCAAGGAGAAACCAAAAAAAAAAAAAATGGCTGATTCTTCATTTGTAGAAATGCAAAAATTAGCTGATACCCCTGTATGTCTCCATCTTTAGCCAAAGCATGTAAGGTTCTTCTTCATAAGTGGAAAATAGGCATAAAGAAAAAAGAAAGATATGGTCTTTATATAACAAAGTTTATCAACAGACAAGCCCAAAGAAGGGAATCATGGGAAGCATCCAAGGGAAGGATATGCCAGATTTAAAACTGTAAGTGGTTTGTGACAGCAAGACATGAGGGGCAGTTTCTCCTGTTGGCCTAGGATTATTATTCTATTCCCTTGATTCCAGCAGGGTTGTGAATACATACATCAGTGTGAAGGTCAAGTGCAATTTGAATTGTATGGTTCAGAGTAAACTGTTTCAGTTAAATCTAGTTCACTTTGAACCAAATCAGCCCCTGCTTGAAAAGAGCTGGTTCAAATCAAACTGAATCAAGGTTGTTTGTTTGAACATAACAGTTTGATTAGAATCATCTGAGTTTGACTGTAAAAAGGATTTTTCAATGTATTTCCATTTTTTTAGAATAATTTTGAACATGCGTTTTGCACATCTTTTCATGGAAATGTCTGGGGAATAGGTTCCAGTCCAGATCACTGCAGCTCCTTAACAACAATAATAAAAAAGGATGAATTAATCTAGGAAACCAGAGTATGAAGTCATTCTGGGACACTTTTATTATTTAGTGGGAAAAGCTTAAGCAAGAGACAATGAAGTTCATAATGTGCCTTTCAATATTTATGAACACTACTGACTATTCTTTGATATGAAAGAGAACAAGATCAGAAACAGTAGCTACAGTTTAACCTGAAAATGTAAAGGCAGATGGAAGGATTTCCGCATTGGCTTATGATGAGTGCAATTCCTTTCTGAAGCCAACCAAAATATGAGAAAATAGTCCGTGTGCTTCTGTTTTTTCCAAAATGCTTAATCAAAGTAGAGAGAAGCAAACAGGTAATGGATGTCAATACCTTACATATCAGAATTTGGCAAGAATCTTTGACTAATAAGGGGAGGAAAGAGGAAGTGTTTGAATGAAGCGTGTTTAAGTGCTTGCAAATATCAAGTTTCATCAAGAAGGAGTGTAACAATGGCTGGTCCACATTTATAGAAATGCAAAAATTGGCTGATGCCCCACTATGTTTCCATTGCTAGACAAAACACACAACTTCTCTTAAGTGGAAAGCAGGCACAAAGGGGAAAAACATGTAGTCTTTAGGGAGTTCAACAAGTATTGCTGTTTGGAATTTCCATACTGTTCCCAACAATACTTAACACTCATCTCATGCCAACAGAATGCAGAAAATAAATGGAGGTGAGAGAGCCTGCTAGAGAACTCAGGAGGACCAGCTTTATGCACTCTGGTGATTATTTGGTGATACAGTTCATATGTATATACAAGAATTAGATACATATTACTTTAAAAATAATAATAAAACAAACATTATGCTATAAACCATCATTACTATACAACAAATCTGGCCATATTAATAACTCAGTGTGTTTGTTTTATTACAATTAAATAGTTCCATTAATGATTGAATATAATGAGCAGTAACATCAACAGTTTTATCAATTCAAAGTAAAGACTTTCTGAAGTCTTTACCATAGTTAACTGCTGTTTCTAAAAGCTCAATTTAATGTTACATTAATTAGTTCATTTAAGTCAATCTCAGATGATAATGACCATATTTGTTTATCACATCCATTTATCCCAGATCTTTGATTCTTTTCTTTTTTTTAATGCACAACATAAATTAAATTTAGACTAAGGCTGCGGAACTTGTGACACTCCAGATATTGCTGAATATTTTGCTAGTGACTGAAAAAGTCTTGACTTGGGCAACATCTGGAGGGCCACACATTCTCTTCTTTCCTCTTCTTTGGACACTTAAAAGTGTTATCACATCTTCACTTTAATCCTTCTTCAGCCCATCTTTGGACCCCACCCTCACATCTTTTCAGTCCAATATATTTTATTTGTGAACTCCCCCCCCCTTCCTGAGTCCTGATTTTTGCAGGTCTCAGGCCATTGTAGAATGTTAATTCATTTTCTTTTGCGGGGGAGGGGGATTGGCAAAGACGACTAAAGGTGGCTGAACTGTACTGTAGTGAGTGGATACTGCATGAATTTGTCTTCCCTTTCACCCAATGTGTGATGAAATGCATTTGTATCCGATCAGAGCACAGGGAATGCCGTGAGGGTGGAGATCTAAACATGTCTTGTAAAGGAGTCTCAGGATGGGAACAGAAAGGTGTAAGCATAGCAACCCAAACTGCAGATGAATTGAGGAAGGACTATCAGGTATTGGGTGTGGTCAGAGTTAGTGAGTTTTGAATCCTATTTCTTAATAAGACAGACTATTTTAGCATGGTGTGACCATGACCTTACAATGCACTTCTATACATATTTCCTAAAAAGCATTATTGCTGGGTATGTGTTGCAGCCTCAATGAGTTAACAATATTTGATCTCCCATAGTCCCAATATCCTAGTGCCAACTAAGGCAAGATCTGCAGGAATCATGCTGTTTGTATGCTTCCCCTCCACTCCCCGACCACTCTACAGCAATGCAAACATCAAAGATGAGGAATGTCCATCCTTTGACCTTTCTTCCTGGTACCATTTCAGAACACACAGGAAGTGGCTGAGGAAGTTGTTTTCTCTGCATTCTGAAAGAGAGACATGCTTTTTGGAGTCCTGGAAGTGCTTTTAGGTAGGTCCACACAGCACAGGCTGGGCAGCACAGGCTGGGCTAATGGACTGCCAGTGTTTTTTTCCTCTTTTGTGGCAGGAAGTTGGCTCACAAGGTGCAGGGTTGTGGTGTAGGATCCTTATGCCCTTCAAGTGCTCCTGTGGTGGCATTTCAGGATTGTGTGAGTCCAGCCTAGCAGAGGGGGAAAACAAAGTTTTCTTCTTTAAGTTCAATCTCATTTAAGTGGTTCAGAAGGAGCCAGTTGCCCATAGATCAAAATTGGAGGGCAATTGCAATCCTGAAATCTTTTTCCTTTGCTCGAACTGAGTCCCAGAGCAGGTAAAAGGGAGCCTTGCAATCATTCCACTTCCCCTTTGCTGAAACTCCAATTCTGAGGAGAGAAAAAGCCAATGGATTTGGCTTTAGCCTATACTTCTATATCCTCTGTGATTTACTTCCCAAATATCTTAATCTGCGGGCTCTTCTCTTGAATACATCTGTCCCTTTTCTACTGCATTTTGAACCACTCATGCTTTAGGGGGAAAAGTGCTCAGAAGTTTTGATATAGTTCCAGGCAGAGGATTTGTCATTTGTATTATATAATCAGCCACAACCTCCTTTCATTCTAAAAGAATGTAACTGCTGGACCACACAGAAAAACTCACCATTCTGGAATGGTCTCCCTATGAATTCCAGCACAGGGTATTCATTTAAATGTATGGACTTTGTGTTCAAGGGTTGTTTTACTTCACTGGCATGAAGAGCAATCTCTGGATAAGCCTGGCATCTGAGGACCTTTCCACATTTGGTGTTATTTCAGGATAAAAAACAGAATAAGGATCTGCTGTCTGCATCCAAGTGTGGACAGCCGCTGGAGTCGGTAGCATTACTGGTAGCCTTTTGAAGCATGGCCTGTGTTGACTAATCCATGCTACATGGACCAAACAGCTTATGTAGTGCTGAAAGGCCCTGAGTTCACACAGATCTAAGTACAGGAGCAAAGCTACTCAAAAAACTATCACCCATCACAAATAGGTAGAGAGTTCCTTAGCCTTCTTCTGTTTGCATATATGGCTGCTGCTGCTGCTTCTTGTGCTTTTTGTGAACATATTGGCTATATATGAAACACCTTGTTAAAAGTAGAGGATTTATAATGTAAAAACTTTGTTTTGTTTATTCTAGTGTGGATAGAGTTACTGGTCTGGAGTCTGTAGCAAAATGGAATCGCACTGCTTTGGCAGAAATACAAAATTCCTCCTAGTCTTTCTATCCCTGTTGCTGAAAACATTTCCCACCTCCAGTATTCATGTGGGGCAGCAGGTTCCTTATTTAGGCTGTAACTCTCAACAGTGTCTGTTGCCTGGGATGAAAAGGACAAGCTAAATAGCAATTTACCATGATCATTTGGCAAATCAGGCTTTCTTTCACAGTTGATTACGGCTAGGTTTACACTTACATGACTAGAATTAGTTATGCAGACAACTCTTAGCTTAAAGGATGGCTTGGGGCATTCAGTTCATTGCATTGGACCATTCCTGTTCCTGTCCAGCAGCGATAGAAATGCCCTGCCTATTCCTGGCCACAATTGGGCAACGGGATGTCACATACAGTGTGCAAGTGTGAGGCACGCAGTGCCAAGTCTGAACTTTATCATGGACCCGGAATGCTTGTTCCCTTCTCCTTGTGATCTTAACACCCAGGCAGGTCTATATTTAGGCATTTCTACATCAGTATTAATATCTCGAATCTGGCTCAGTAGCAGATTGGCAGTCAGTGCAATTCCTTTAAGCCTGGTGTCAATGCTTATCTACACTATCCGCAGCTTCCAAGTACTTCAAGGCACGTTCTAAGGGTGTGTCCAGACTTACAGATGCTGCACATTCTGATGTGCAGTCGGGGCATGGTTGTCACACCTGACGCCTGATACTGCATAGCGGCAGCACATTATGCCACCACTACTTCAAATGTACCTACTGCGGAAAGATGAACACGCACGCTGCAGTTTTAGGTAAATTTGAATGTTCCCACCAGTCTGGACAGGAGTGAGCCTGCAGTTCACCTCCCTTTGGCTGCCCCATCTCACGTGACGTGAGCCTCACCACATGCACCATGGAAGTCTCACAGCTTTCTCTGAGAAAGCTGCTGGGAGGCTGCTTGAATCCGGATGGCTTGTCATGGGTTCACAGCAGGTAAGCTGCATATTTTGTTATAACTGCAGATTTAATCCACTAATCTGGACACTACCTACAGTATGTCCTTCATACAGAGCATGTTCCAATGGTCCAAGCTGGAAATTACCAGCATGCGGGTTATTGAGGTGAAACTACTGCCTAGAAAAGACCATTACTGGCAAACCAGCCATAAATAAAAGTCGGCATTCCTGGCCATTACTGCTGACACAGACAACCATTTTCATTATGCAGTAATGTTATATTATTATGCAGGCAGAATCACTGGGTGCCATCTGTTCAAATTAATTTTCATGTTATACAAGAAGCATGGTTATACCTCATTCCAAATTAAATTGCAGATCCTTCTAATGTCCTGACTTCCATCATAGCACTAATATTGGAGGCAGGGATACAGGCAAGCAATACAGGGTTAGTTGGTTTGGGCTGCCAAAGGGACAATATTGAAAGTCATTACTCTTTTGCAACTGATGAACAGCTCCGTCTACCTTTTGGATAACTGAAGGAAGTTCAGCATGACTGTGGATTTTGGCACTTTTAGCATACTGTTTGCACACAACTGTTTGCAGGAATGAAAGTTGCCTGCTTTGAAGTTTCTTCCCTTGCCTTTTGAGGAAGGTGCAGGAAGTGACCCAGGAAGTCATATTTTTTCTGCACCTTTGGAAACGGGGGCAGGCTTAGAGAAGCTTCAGATGGGTCATACTGAGTAGTTGGTGGGGTGGATGGAAAAAAGAATAATAAGAGTGATGCTTTCTACCCCTCTATGGTAGGGTGGAGATCTTATGGGAGTTGGGTTACGGAATCCTTTGGGCTCCCTAATGGAACCATAATGATATTTGGAGAAGTGAATAAGCTTTGAAGATCCTTGTTCCAGACCAGGTGCAGAATCACAAATGACAAGTGTACTGGGAAGCCATAACGGAGACTATTTAGGACTTGGGATAGCACTTTAGATCAAGTACTGCTGCTGCTGCTGCTGCTACTGCTACTACTACAGGTATCCCCAGCTAGTGGCACTGACAGCTACCACTATTATTAACATCCACTGCTAGAAGCACTAACAGCTGCTTCTGTTGCTACTACTACTACTATCCCCAGCTAGAAGCACTAATAACTCCTCATTTGCTGTTTATTTTGGCAGATTACTCACTGTCCCTGCACTCAGCCAGCAGACTTTTCTTTGAGAAACATGTATGGTTTGCCCTCCCACCACCTTAAAGATTTCTGCACGACACTGGACAGGAAACAGCCTCTTCGATTTTATTACTGTTATTACAGAAATCTGATTTTCACTGATTTTTCATGTATTGTCTCCAAACAACCATAAGAATGATGAAATTTATTCAAAATTTAGATAAAGTAGAAAAACCAAATGCCTTTCCAAGAGGTCCAGATACCCAAATAAGAAATTGATTTTGTTATCACATACTCCAGGCTGAGCTTAAAGAGAAGAGTAAGAGAAAAAAGAATAAACTAGAGCTAAGTGTGCCCAGTGGCCTCTTTTTCAATCTGCCTGACACTGGGTCCTGGTCCTCTGCTTTCAGAAGTGACTGGACATCATATTAATCCGGTAAGTGCTGCATTGTGTTTGAGGAAATAATGATCTCAATCAATGTGATGCAATGTTTCTTCAAAACATTTTGGAATTTATCCTGTCTTGATCGGACCAGAGATTATTTTGCTTTGCTAATCGTAAACATCTCAAAAGGTCATTCACTCTAATTTTACCTTAACATAAACTAGGACCCTTTCTGCACTTACCTTAGAACTTATTAAAAAAGACTCTTAATCCAGAACTTGGGCCTCCACGTCCATACATTAATGCAGAGGCTGCGTTCTCCCAGTGGTCTGGCTCCATCTGCACTAGACGGAGCCAGGTCCAAGTTAAGAGGTCCTTAATCTAGTAGACCTGTTTAGTTGAGTCTACAAGGAAAATAAGGATCTTGTTATGGAACAGGGAAAGCTTGCAGACAGTAGGCACCATGTCTTGGGACTACTGGGGGCTGCTTTCAGTTGGAGACACGGGGGAGGCAGCGTCTGTGAAGTTTACATGGGGTTCGTAGCTGTGGGAAGGCATAGGCCTAATCAGCACCATCAATTCAGATCTAGATCTATAGCAAGTAAGTGCAGAAAGGGCCGAAATGCATTGCTGACTAGACACAAACCCAAGACTTGCCTGTGCATACACTCATTGAACATTCAGAATCTAAGACTGCATCTCCACAGTACTGTGGATGCATCTTTCATTAACTATGGGTCCCCATATTGAAGCAGCTAGGGACCTTCACTGCCAACATGAGGCAGGGAACATGTCTCAGCCAAGGGTAGATGCCCCCCCAGTTCCTTTCCTTAATTTGGCTCACAGCAGCCAAATTAAGGGAGCAGTTGGCACCTGTGTAGCATGGCTGATTTGTGCACAGCTATCAAAACCCCTGAAGACCACCTGGCTGGTGATAATGGAAGTGGCCTGCAGTGTTGCAATGGCCAGGGTGCCTTTGGGATGTCTCCCCACTCCAGCTGGCTTACAGTAGGTGCATGGAAAGGTGACGTTATTTGTGCATTCTGGTCTGAAAAAAACAAGAAATATTTCTAATAAAGCAAATGCATTTGTCCACCTTCCATCTATTTTGCTCTAATCCTGTGAAGCTGACATGGCACTGGAGATAGTTAGCTTTCAGACTTTTTTTAAAATGAAAAATATTCCCTAAAATTATACTGTAGTTACTTGAGCCTCATGAAGGCAGATTTGCACTAAATATGCTTAATGCAAGCAGGTCATGATAGAACAGAGAGCTCAGCTGTCATATCCTTCCCTGATGTGAGAGTTCTGAAGTGTGTCCAATCTGACTTACCTCACTGATTTTCTCTAACAGGTCACAGTCAGTCAGCATAACATGGATATTCTCTCTTCAAATGTGAGGAAAATTAGCTGCCTTAAAATAGTAGGTTAATTTAAAAACCCCATCAAGATGTGGGAACTGAGTGGATGGCTCTTTCAAGAGTTCCCCCTTTTACATGTGCCAATAATGTCCTATTACATCTATAACAAAATATAGTTACTTCACTGCTTTATGCAAGGTGAGTTGGGCCCTCCTAAACTGAGACAACTCGAGACGATTAGCCATTCCACACCCTTTATTCCTAGCACCCATTTTTGTTCCCTAGTAAGGCTTGGGTCCCAATTATATAATGTGACACTCATCCCATATAGACCTGCCTGGAGTCCTAAAATCTGCAAATGAGGCCCTTTTGGCTATGCCACTTTCTGCAGCAGTTAAGAGAGTGGGGATGTGGGGGGAATCTGCTGAGCTTTGAAGAACCTGGGGAGTTGATTTTATAGATATTGTTTTCCATTTTGTATATATTTTATATATGTGTTGATTGCACATGTCTGTTGTTCCTCCCCTTGGTGAAAAGGGCATTATAAATAATAATAATAATTATTATACAACTCCCACAATAACAGAATAGCACAACCACCAGATCACTAGTTGGAGTTGGTCTTCACCACAGTTCGGGTTCTTCCCAAGAATTTAGAATGTTGTGATGTATCAGCATACAATATGTGCAGATCTGAGCAGTGTGCCTTTTTTTCACTTGACTGATAGCGATTTTGTCAACATTGACTTGTTTCAAGTGTCACCCAAGGTCTTTTGGGACGGCACCCAGTATGCCAATTACCAGTGGAACCAGAACTTCCAGCTTGTGCCAGAGTCTCTATTGTTTTATTTGTAGCAGTTGTACCATTAAGGCAACCATCAGTTTGCTTAGTAGAATATCTTGAGGCACTTTGTCAAATGATTTGCTAAGGCCCAAATAAATTACATTCATCGTACTTGGAGAGAGGCAGAAAGAGAGAGGAAATCAAGTCAAAACCCCGTCCTGCTAGACTGATTCCTCTTGGTTTCTACCAGTCATAGCAGGGACATTTCAAGGTCTATTTGGTCCAGCCAGAAGACTTTATGAAACAATGGCACTCTCTTCTCTTCTCTCCTCTCCTCTCCTCAAGTCCATGTTGCCTGCTTTTAATCTTTAGATTCATGCTACCAAGCACAACTATCATAAATTGCAGCAAAACAGGATTATTTTATAGATGCCTGGATTCAGCTGGGTAGTTATTCAGATACCCTTTTAATTTTTTTATAGTTTTGTAGCATCCTCTTTAAGAAAATGGAAATTCCTTCAAAGAAGGTACTATGGGCATCAATGTGCCATTTTTATCTGGATAAGGAAAATAAGCATATATCCTAAGACTGATATGCACTTTGTTGAATAACATCAAAAAAGAGATTGTGAAATGTTACAACAATCACATAAAACGAAGTATTTCAGCATGGTGATAAAATATTTTTAGAATAAATCCAGGCTATTGCCCTTTCTGCACTTATCTGATGTTAATTCAGATCAGTGAACCTGCATTAGCCTAGCCCACTGATCTGGATCACATGACAGCATGGTCTGAATCAGCACTGTCTGCACTGTCAGGCTACATCCCCATGCTGGCCATGTGGCACACTCTGGGTGCTGTTTGGGCATGCATGGGCTGGGCACGGGACCAGGAATGCATTTCGGGTATCCCCATGAGATTCCCGGCAATGGGGGGCAGGCACAGGTTGGGCACGGATGGTGGTGTCCCCATGAGAACCCTGCTGAACCCTGTTATGTTGGAGCAGCGCCACCTCCTCTCTGCCCCCTCTCTCTTAATTGGCAGCTGGATTGTCGTCAGCCCACCCCTGTGCCGCATCCCCCCTCCCTTAGCGGCACGGCAACCAGAACTGGGGTGGGAGGCACAGAAACAAGTTAAAATAAAGCTTCATTCATAAATATAATTTTTTAAAAAAATTTAAAACGCTGAAAGCTGCTATGAGGTTTAGCGGCAGTAGGTGCTCGAGCAATTGTGCGCACCTCTGCTCCACTGGGGGCCACGAGAATGGCTGTAACCTGAAAATCAAGCATTTATTTATGATGGCCTTGCAGATCGGGGAAACAGGGGTTGCAACTGAAACAGAAATCAAGCCATTATGCAGCCTGCCTTGGCATCCTTGAAACGGGGTTGGAATTACCTCCATGGAAATGGCAGAAAATTTAAAAGGTAAGCCGTTCTCCAGCCTGCCTTTGCGATCAGCATTTTAAAAAGTCAGCAGCCGTGATCTTCAGTGGACAGGGCAGGGACAGCAAGCACACCCCACCTCCCAATGACGTGAGCACAAATCTTGGCCGTTAGCCCACTAGTGTCCCCATGTGCATTCCTGGCTCGCTGAGCAATGCGTACCGGTCCCCCAAACCGTGCTCAGACTTGTTTTAACAGGTATCAAATCTGGCGCCCTTCTGGCACGGTTTGAGGGGATTTGGTATGCTTTTCATGGACCAAATCCAAAACCCATGGGGATGGACCGCGTCAATCACGCGCTCGGAACAGTACCAAAGAGCCATGGGGACGGGGCCTCAGTGCTGATCTCATCATGCATACTGTGTTGCCTTGAAGTTTGTAGCTCTGGGGGTAGGAATGAAAGTTCCAAGCTTCAGGCCCCACATAGGGAAAAGCACTGTAACTCAGTGCTTCAGGCCCTGCATGGGAGTAGTCCTGCATGCATCCCCAGTTCTGGGTCAGGGTCACTAGTCTACTGGTAGTACTGATTAAACAGGATTACAGTGATCCGGACCAGGTTCTGTCGAATGCATGCAAAGCGGGACTAGTGGCAGGTGGGACCTCCGTGATCCACATTAACATTCCAGATGTAGAAGCCCCAGTGTGTACTACACGGACCCATACTACAGATTGTACAGAAATGATCTAAATATCAGAGGCCTATCTTTAACTGAGAAGCCAATTTGTAAGCAATTAAATATTATGTTTCATTTCTGGCAACAAAGATTAGACGCAACCAAATCATTTGTTTTTATTTCTGGAAGTAAGAAAGTGCTAAGTTTGAAAAAAAAAAGTTATCATCTAGTAGAAGTGCTTGCCTTGCATTGCAGGGTGCGTGCATGTGGCTTATGCTATTCTAGGGTGAAGGCTACTAAGATTAATTTATGCAGAATAAACAGGACAAGCCAACTGTGCTGAGCGTGCTGTAAACAATAACTTTGAATCACAAATGGAACTCTGCATGGATATCAGGATTTTCAAGGTTACACGTTCCCTCTGCAGCTAAAACGGCTCTTCTGAGTCCTGAGGTTGACTGTTTGGATGATGTATGATAGGATTCCCACAGTGCAAAAATGCAGCCATGGGAAAGTGTGACGGATGTGGTGGTATTCCCTACACCCATTAAGCTGCCATCCCATTATAGAGAGATGGAAAACACTGTTAGACCAGTGTGGTTCTTTTGCAGACCAGGAGAAACCACTCTGATGAAATCTGCACAATGGTAGACTCTGCAGCTTGAAGGGCTACAGCACTTCCTTTAACCCCGGAACCAAATAGCGATCTCTCTGCATGCCCTTCTATTCCAAGCTGTACTAACCTTGAAGCCTAGTCCTGTTTTCCAAGGTGCAAGATTTGGCCTGGGAAGTTGGCCATTTTCTGTGTCTTCAAGACCTACCTATTACACAATCCACTTGACAATTCAAGCAGTAGAATCCACCATTATGTAGATCTTGTCTAAGATATGTCAAGGGCTGTTTCCATGATTGCCTCAGTTGATCCTGATTAGTGAGAATCACATTACCAAAATCTATCCTAGCTCTACATCTGGATTAGATAGATTTGGATCTACAGGAGATCACAGCATCTGCATTGCATGGGTTCCTAGAATGACAAATGTGTAGTACAAAGTGATGCAATGAGGATGCCTCAGCCCTGTTCTGCAGCTATAGATGCATGCTATCCTGCAATTGGCCCATCGTGCCACCAATACCCGATGTTCTCATCATTGAGAGAGTACATCTGGACTTCAGAGTGCCACTGAAACTACTCTGAAGTATTTTTGGAGCATGCCCTTGAACTTCCTTCATCTGTTCTATGTGCGGATGCCTCTTTCTTATTTCAGAATTCAGTGCATGAGCACTAATCTGCATTAGTGGCCCCTTAGCACCCATTAGATCTGGATCTCTTCAACCCTTGTGTGGAAGATGCGGTCTTATAATGGAGCCTTAATCCAGCTTGCCATGCAGAAAGTACACAGCATATGCATACCATATGTATTCTTATGGAGTCGCTTAATCCGGTCAACGGTGTAAGTGCAGAAATGGCCTAAATATCCTGAGTGGAAGGATGATAAAGGGATTTTAAAGGGGAAATCTGTTAGTTTGGCTCTGTGGTGTCCGTGCCTATTTGTGTTTATTTATGTTGACTGTAATGTATTTGAATGTATTTATTGTAAAAAAAATTGCCTATGTAATATGCTCAGTTAGCAAGGGCAGGTAAGCAGCAGGGCTTAGTTATTCTAATTAGCATAAATACCTCGGGAGCAGCCAATCAGGGTGATGGCTCATACCACGAGGGAGGTACAGTAATTAAACCACCTGCCAAAGGGAAGGAATCATTGCTGTTGTTGTTCTTTGCTGGGAAGATTTGGGGGTGAGAAGTTCCAGGTTATACTGATCTACAGTCTGGGGGAAACTTGCCTGCATTGATCCATACTTCTTGGGCTGTGATAAGCCAGGAAGGGAAGACTAGGATAGCCTAGGGCATTAGGGAACTACAACTGTATGTGTGAGGTCTTTCTGTGAACATTGATACACTTCACAACTACTTTGTTTTACTTTACCTTTGGAAACCATTGTAACAATAAAGCTTGAGACTTCTATTTTTTTTACAAAGAAGAGTATTGCCTATAGCGGTGATGGCCAACCTATGACACGTGTGTCACAGGTGACACGCCAAGCCCCTTTGGGTGACACACATGGTCACCCTGGCACCTGGGCGTGTAGTGCTTGCTTGTTGTTGAAGTGTACCAAATATCAACTTTCAATTGAAGATTTAGCAAATGTAAAGAATTATTTGTTTTTCCTTTTAATAAAATACATATATCAAAAATACAACTTTTTTACTAGAGCTACAAATATCACAAAATTATGGATATTTGTAGATGTGACACAGCATCCGAGTTAAGCAAGGTTTTCTTGCGAATTTTGACACACTGAGCTCAAAAGGTTCACCATCACTGGCCTATAGTGATTTATTAGAAAGCTAAGGAGAATACTACTTTAGAAGGGCTACTATAGCTTTAAGAAGCAGGGAAAATAGGAGCCAGAGAAAGTGAACTGCAGGGAGGCTGGTTAGAAACGCTTACCGCTTGCTTCAAGAGGGAAAGGAGAAGGAGGGTGGTGTGCTCTCTTGCACTCAGCTGGGAAGGCATGGCCGGCACTGCTCTTTTTGCTACCAAATCTAAATATATTCAGGCCTCTTAACAGGAGGAAGGGGCAGGAAAAAACTTGCCTTGGGCTGGGGAAGTGGGCCGCCACAGGCTCTAATCGAGAGATGTTATATTGCAGTAGTTGCAATCTTGTTTATGGAACCAGTCTCACAGAGTGTTGATAGTCACCATTGGTGTTAGAGACCAGAGGCGTTTTCACACTAAGGAGAAGACGCCTCGGAACGCTTCTCCCCGAACGGGTTGAGAACACTTTCCCGTTTGCACAAGGGCAGGTAAGGAACACTTTGAGAGCAGTTCCCTTACCTGCCAGTGTGAACGGGAAAGTGTTCTCAACCCGTTCAGGGGGAAGACCCTTCCCTGGGCTGCTCCCATTGGCTCCTATGGAGCCAGTGTGGGCAGCTGGCTGCCTTCTGTCCCTGGGTTTCTGCTTGCTCCCGAAAGCCAGATTGGGCTGGGCCGCTCTGAGCATGCTTGAGGGAGCGGCCCCTCATTGGCTGGGCATCTTCACATGCTCAGATAGGCAATAGAAGCCAGGCGGGTGCCCAGACGGGTGCCCAGACAATGAGGGGCCGCCCCCTCGAGCATGTTCAGAACTGCCTAGCCTTTCTACACAGAATGGAGCCTGCAGGAGGAGGTAAGACCCTGGGGATGTGTTGGGGGCTTTTGGCTGGGGTTCCTGCCCACACCTGGAGCCTGATCTGGGGTTCGGGAGCGAGCAGGAACCCAGGGACAGAAGGCAGCCGGCTGCCCACACGGGCTCCATAGGAGCCAATGGGAGCAGCCGGGGGGAGGGGCCGAGCTGTCACAGAGAGAGAGCATGTGAATGCTTTCTCTCTGGGACAGGTCGGAACGCGCAGAGACAGTTTCAGAGCACTTTTTAGTGCTCTGAAACTCGAACGCATTGAGGGCATGTTGGGATGCTTGTGGGCAGCCTGGAATGGATCCCGCCGCCTGCAAGAGCGAATGCTGCATCCCAGCATGCCCTCCATGCATTCAAAAAAACCCTGTGTGAAAAGGCTTCTGGTACCACAAATTCACATTTTTCATGATTTTGCATTTTATTTATTGATGTTGTTTTAACTGTTTAATCCATCTGATGGTAATATAGTTCTATAATAATTTCACTATAAATCTGTTTTGTTCTGGTGTTTTTGATGATGGATAAATTGTTTCATTAATCATTCAGAAGATTTTTATACTCTTGGGTATACTGAAACATAAAAATAATCATGATGATGATAAATTATTTATTGTGTACTCCACCCAATCATGGTGTTCAGGGTGGCTTACAGAAATTCTTAATATAATAAAAGATTTAAAACTAAAAAGCCAAATCAAGCTAAATCCACTTTAACGTAAAAGTGCTGTTCGGAGAGGAGAGCCAGAGTGAATGGAAATATTTCCAGCTGTTTTCTGAAAATACACAGAGTAGGTGTTTATCTCACATTAGATGGAAAATTATTCCATAAAGCTGGTGCCACCACACAGAAGTCTCCCTTGTATACATGCAGACAAGGGGTAGCAGGTCTAGTCTTGGCACCATCTAAATTGGGGCACAATTTGGGACAAAGTGTAAAACTTCAGGCTTGGAAGCACGGGCACACAATCTGTACTGCATGCTTCCCTGAAGCCCTGAAGGAATGTACTGTGGTAAAACACTGCTGGCAACAGCCCAGCCACTCCCAAAATCATTGCAGGGGACAGGAAGTGCAGCTGGAAACCCTCCACATTCAATTTCTGGCAGCAATTGTTTGGCCATCAAATCATTTCCTGGCTGCCCTGTATGCTTCCATGATGGTCAAGAACTTAATCCAACAACAAGAGCAGCCCAAAGTTTACCTTTAGACCAGCCTTCTCACCCTGGTCTTGGAGTCTCTGAAGTTGAATGGAGGAAAAAGAGTTTGTCTGTGCCACCCCCAGATACCAGGAAGATGTCCCAAAATGGTTGTGTCGATGACACTTTTCCCTGAGGATAGTTAGTTTTCCCACCAAGATTTTTTGTTTGTTTGTTTGGATAGCATATAGATATAGGACAAGACAGTATTGTCAGCTGCGTGCTTGTCCAGAGTTTAATTTTATCAGCAGAAAAGTGGGTCTGTAGTGTAAATTCAGCTACATAGGGGGTAGGGAGTATGAAAGCGCATTATTGGTAGGTATGTTTTATAGCAGCGTAACTGTACTGAAAGGTAAGCAGTGGGTGGAGCTCATTAGAATAGAAT
>MTQE01001141.1:23732356-23751074 GCA_014337955.1 Aspidoscelis marmoratus | reverse complement strand
GTTCTTGTTATTTTCAAAGAAGCTTGGTCTGAAGTATTTATTATAGTATATTACAAGGGGAACGCAGATGAAAAGGTGCCTGTTCCTTTAAAAAGTAAAAGTGTTCAAGCCATGCCGTAGCCAATGGAAGGAGGCGTTTCTTCGCCATTGTTGCCTGGGGAGAAACAGGAGAAAGTGGCACCAGCTGAAGTGAGGGTGAATCGGGGTATTAAAAAGGCCATTTTGAACAACGCTACTAAATAAAATAAGAAGAGAAGGGTATTTAGGCAAAAAGTGCCGTGTTATGTGGAATACACCCTTGGCTGAGGTGGGAGTGCCATTGCAGGGAGTCATTGTAAACTTCTTGCACATCAGATTGATTCCTTAGTGTTTTTATTATCTGCAGAAATGGTAACAGCAACACGTAAGATAAAAGGTTTAGCAACAGGGTGCCATTCAGAAATATTACAGCAGAATACCTGAAAGTTTTGCTGAGCTTGTTGAGTGGAACCACACAGGTGCCCTACATGAAAAGACAACACCAGACTGGAAAAACGAAGTGGTAAAAATGAGGATCATTCCTTCTGATTATTTTGTTTCAGAGACTGTTCAATCCCTTTGACGCCATATTTAACCTTATTACTCTATCCAAGGTGAATGTGCCTCCTTGGGAAACTGCTTTAGATGGAAGCATACATTTTATTCCAGAAAGGTAAAATTATTCCAGGGTCAGAACAGATGGGTTTGAGAACGAGCACTAATAAAGAGTTTATGTGGTGGTAAGAAAATGAATGAGGTGAAATCTTCCAGCCATTGTGTGCAAGATATGAAGATGAGAAGCAATGAACAGACAATTATTCTAGGAGTAGCAGGGTGCTAGTTCAATTGCAGATGTATTGTTCCATGGTGGAGTGGCATCCAAGAAACATGGGCTCGTGAAGACTTACCACCTATTCTTTATTGGCAACCCCTTTGTTAATATACAGGATGCACCGTCATTGCAAAGAGTTGCTGTTAAATAACTGATATAATGTTCTGCCACAATGTCATGCATCATGTATTTATACTCTCACAATTTATGCCACAGATATATAAAGAAAGATGTGATTTCTATACTATACTGTGTATATACCAGATCAGACCATACAGTTGTCTCAGAATACAACCTTATATCCTGTCTAAATTATCGCTTCTGGTTGCCACCTGGAGGTGGTCTTATATTTCAGTTACTGATTAAACTGTTGAAGCTGTGAGGATTGAGATTACTGAAACTTGGGTTGGGGTCAGGTGACTATTTAAGCAGCAGAGGGTGATAGAAGTGAACTGTGGGATTTTTTCAATTACTTCTTTGTTGGGTTCCCATTGGCCGATGTTTGCAATAGGTCACAGAAAACAAAGCAAAGCAAGGAGTCTTGGATGACATGCTGATCCCTCTCACATTGGGGATCAACCTGTGCGGCCTTCATTTTTTCATCTGTTTCCTGGGTGAGAGCCAAGAGGTACTCCTTTTATCCTAGTGAAGGCAGAGCCAAGATGTTCTTGCTAGAAGAGGGGAGTGTTGATGAGTAGATGGAACTGTGCCCCTGAGTGAGAGAAAAGAGGGGAACCATGGGGGTCCTAGTTTGGTCCTATGGGCAGAAAAAGATATGGCTGTGGGAGACAGAGAAGGATTCAAAGAAGTCTAAAATAAATCATCTCTCATCCATGAGTTGATCTGGTATGTATCATAGAGACCTGAGTGGCTGAGCTGGAAGGCTTGGTGCTTACTCAGATTTTCCCTCCAGAATATCTGGTGCAGCATAAGTCCACGTTTATGTGGCAGGAGAGTAAAGGAGAGATGGAACAGGGGTGCTGTTAGTGTCTCCCCCCCCCCTACAACCATCTTGCTGAACAACTCTGTCTGAATTTGTGGTGGGTTTCCATGCTGAAGATGCAATAATTACTAATTTGCTGCAGAGCCTGATTCAAATTGACATTGGCAAGGGCTTGTGACATGTGAGAGGGCCTTTTCTGTGGTGGACCCCAGGCTTTGGAATAGCTGTCCGGCAGAGGTTGCCAGGTGCCTGGTTAAAACATCCTTCTTCAGTCAGACCTTTAATTTCCATGTACTCTTGCTGGGGGTGGGTGGGGACAGTTTATATTGTTTTTTAAATTGAAATTTCCCCCTTTTACTGGGATCCTTGAGTGGAGGGCATGTTTTAAATAATAAATAAACAAATATTAGTTCTTGCCACATCTGGCTGAGAGATTCTTCACAGAGAATCCTGGGAGCAGGAGAAGAAAGATAAATAGTCAGCATCTGTTCTAATTAACATTTCCTTCTTTCTCTCAGTGTGGCATTTCATTAATAAACTCAATTGCACAGCAGGGAGCCTTTGGAGATAAGCACATGTGATATTTTGGAATTTCAGCAGCTGCCAGCCAATCAGAGTCATTCTTGTGACATCAGGTTGCAACCTCCAGCCTATCAGACCATCTCACAGCAACTGATTCAAAAGGAGGTCGGCAGTTGCAATGTTTTTGTGCTATTAAAGTCTTCTTGCCTGCCATTTGCTTCACCCTATGTGATAAGGCTATGTTACTGCACTGCTTTGCTTTTTGATGAATGTTCAGACTAGCTCTGTCTGGGGTTCCTGCATTGCTGTGAAATGTTGTGCTTTCATTTTATTTGTGCCTGAAGGTACAGAAGAAGGTACTGAAGCACAGAGTCATTTACAAGATATATATAGGTGTTCATGATCTGATGGGCCTAGGCACTTTTTTTTTCTCCTTGAGGGAAGCTACCATGATGAATTCGAGGAAGCTTTTAAAATAGAACAGTCTGTGCAAAGTGCAAAGTCCTGTAGAGAAAATATTTTAGGAGGTGAGGCATTTGTGGGCATATATGTGTATGTGTGTGTGTGCATCTAAATCCCAACAAAGTGTATTTTTGATTAATATAATTCAAGGAGTCATCCAAATTCAGTGAATTTTCCATGTGTGGTGTTACTATCCTTTTGCAATCTAGTTAGGACTTCATTTTTGCCTTCACAAACAAGTTGCTATATATCTACAATTATGACACGAGAAACACTGAGATAGGATTTGAAATTGGTCTAGTGCGTCACAATATATGAAGACAAGAAAAAAACATTAAGTGTGGCAAGAATGAGGGGAAATGAAGAAAGAAATGACATACAGGCAAGACAGATTGACAGGATGAAAGGGACAACTGGAATGTTCTTGAAATTGCTGCAAGATATTACTGGAGACAGGTCAAAATGGCAAGCATTCATTCACACAGACACCAGAAGCCAAAGTAAAACTTAACAACCCCTAGTCAGACTTATAACAAAATATCACAAAGGTGGGAGCAAAAATAAATATAGGCATTTTTTTCTGGTAGAAAGAAGATGAACAACAACAACAAGAAGAAGTGTTGGCTTCTCTACCTTGCTTTTATCACCCATTTAAGGGTATTCAAAGCAGCTGACAAAGCTTTTTATTCCTCTCTCCACAGCAGAACACTCTGTGAGGTAGGTGGGGCTGTGAAGCTCAGAAGAGAGCTGTGACTAGCCCAAGGTCACCTAGCTGGCATTGTGGGGGAGGGCAGAATCAAACCTGGCACTCCCAAATAAGAGTACGGCTCTCTAACCACTAGACCAAAGTGGCTTTAGGACAAATGCAGTTTTTGAATGGATGAGACATTATTCAGATTGTCTTTGAGCAACGTGTAAATAAAATTCCGTATGTGTGAGACATCTTTTAGCTGTGAAAATGGCTGGAATTTCTCACATATTTCAGCTAAATTGAAAGTATTCATCATTGCAATTCTAGTAGTGCTGAGGAAGATAGAACAAGGATAAGTATATTTCCTACATAATTTGTAATGGGTTTGTTTCAAGCATCAGCATTCTACGGACAACACATTCAGAACATTTTTTACTTGCTAATGATAATGCAGCATTACTAAGTAAAAAGAGGAATTAAATTTATACTATCCTATTAAATGAGGGAACAGAAACTGCCATAAAAATATATTTAAAACATCTGTTTTATCACCACGCTCCAAATCCTCTGCAGTCACACAAAGCAGATGTTCTCAGTAGCCCATGCAGATGTTATCTTCTAGGCCTAATGCAAGCTACTGGATCACAGAGGGCACATCCCCATGCATATTAGGTCCCGAACTGAAATTGGGTTTGGGAGGGGCTGTCCCCTTGCACTTTTTTTTGGTCCAATTTTTTCAGACCAAATTGTCCAAACGAGGACTAAATTTGGTCCTGGAAAAAACTGTTCTCACCATGGTTTGGGCGATTCAGTCCAAGCTAAGCCTGCACATGCGGATGGTCTTGAGCCTGGGTTTACTTCCTTTTCCAGGCAAGCTGCAATCATGTTTGCTTGCCTGGAAAAGGGAGTAAACCCAAGCCTCTCCACTGCCATCTGCTGTCATGGTCAGCCAGGAGGTGGACTCAGAGGATGAGGAGGACTCACTTCCTCAGGTACAGGAGGAACCTGAGGTGATGCCAGGACTCAGTTCTGACCCCCCAGCCCCATTGGAGCCTGGGGTTCAGCAGCCCAGCCTTACCACAGCAGAAGTGCAGGATGTGGGAGACATGGAACAGCAGAGCCCAGAGATCCCTAGCTTTAAGCAAAGGAGAGCAGAGAAGGAAGGGTTAAGACGATCAAAAAGACTTGCAGAGAGACACGCAGATCACCTACAGCTGTGAACTGAATCTGTAAAGATAAAACACTGGGCAGACGCCCAAGCCCTTTGTCAGAAACTATTGGTTTTCCTTTAGAGAAGGCTGCTGTACCTGACCCTAGACCTTGAATACTTGGCTACCTTGACCTTGGACCAGACTGTTGGATTGCTCTCGTAAACCCTGGACTTTGGACTACTTCTCTGTGGACCTTGTTTGACTGTGTTTCTGAAGGAGCTGCCTAGGCAAGTGAGCTGTCTCTTATCAGCTGTGTGTTTGTGTGGGTGCTGGCAGCTTTCCCAGACAGCCGCAATTGTGAACCCTTGCCATGCATGGGGACTGCAGGATTCAGGTTCAGCCCACCTTAGCGTTCATGGCGTGGGGCCAGGCAAGATTCGGGTTCAGTACTGCATCTGGTCAGATGTGAGCCAGTCCTGGCCCAAATCTCTTGCATGGGGACACAGCCAGAGATATACTATTCAGAATGCTATCAGTGATGACTCACACACTGGAGAGTGATATGGAAGCAACTGGTAACCCACTTCTTTGTAACTCCGTTTGGATTTGCAGTAGATCTTAAGCGGCATTCAGATGGCTGGGGAAAGGGCTGGCTGAGAGATGGAAGTTTGCTGTCTTGCTCCAGAGGCAGCAAATACACTTTTTTATGTGGCCAGCACTTCCTGACCGGCAAACACCACCTCTAGATGGTGGTTAGATATCCAATTAGGAGGCAACAATGCAGGAAATCCTCCCCATGTGATTACCACCTCCTAGCTAGGCAGTGCCACAGCCAGCACTGTCTTTGTTCATTTTAACTGATGCATGCATTTGGGGATTCAGGTGTCCAGAATGCCCAGATCTGCTCATTGTGAGCACTCGCATGCATGGATTCCTGTTTCAGCTTCCACATATAAATGTTGGATGGAACAATCATGGTGGCTCCATCCAGAAGATAAGTACATGTGCTATTGTTTGAAAATCAGTGACCAGTACGGGGGTTTCCAACAAAAGGTTTTAGTGTGGGGCTTTTGGGGGGGGGGAAGGGGAAGAAAGATATGTGAGGCAACCCCACCATGGTGCAGTAATGGTGCTATATTTCCCCCACCTGTGGCCTATTTGTACTGCAGCCCATAGTGCATGATTAGGGTACTTCTGGGGAAGAGCATCCACACCCTGAGAAGACTGTTACAGCCTCCAGGCACCCCTTCCTTCCCAGAAGTTGCCTAATCAGGCACTAGGTGTGGGGCGCAAAATTGTGCTCCCCATCTTTACTAACCTTAACTAATTACTTACCTGGCACATCCAGTGGCGAGCATCCACACCTTTTCCAGTGCTCCAGAGTTGCCTGAGGTTCCCACGGAAGTGCAGTGGCACCTTGGATGATGTTAGACATCACCGTGCATGTGCAGAGCATCATCATCAGCATAGCGATGGCACTGACACACACAGAGTTATGGAGGGTGCCACAAACAAAATGGTGGCACCCTGAAGAGGATCGACCCCGGGCTCAGTCATAGGTGAATGACTGATCATGCGAGGTTTTGGCTATAGTTACCTAGTGCTCGTAAGTGTGAGTGCTAGTTAACATCAGGCGATTACACTTCTTTTCCATCCACCAGATGGGAAGGGAAGTGCAAAATCACCCCTGGATGGGTCCAAAGTTCTGAAGTTGCAAAATGAAAGTATTTCAGCTTCAAATCTTCTGTCTGGCACGGTTTTACATGAGACCAGGGGTGTTTTTCCACTGTCACTAAAAGTACCCATTAAGTACCCATTAATGGGTACGAAATGGCATTTTCGTACCCATTAATGGGTACTTAATGGGTACTTCTAGTGACAGTGGAAAAACACTCCAGGTGGTGGCCATTTGGGATCTAGCACTAAATTGAACCAGGTGGAAAGAATCCTGAATAAATTCCCTATACTGCCAACATCTCTGTCTATACAGTAGTGCAACGAGGGTGCAATCAGTGTGCTTTTTCTAGCCATTTGTGAAGGGCACCTTTGGGAGCAAAATTTGGGTGCCCAATATGGTTCATTTCTTGTTTCTTATAATCAGTGGAAAAGTCATTAGAATCTAATGAATACCCAAAAAATATTCAAAACCGACAGTGTGATAATGACTGTTATTAATGTTTCTGTTTTGAAATGTTTAAATGTTGCTAGGAATGTTAAAAATAGTGACGTAATAAAGACAAAGAAAATAAGCATGAAAAATCCCTCCTCAATACACTGTCAAGTGAATAACGATATATTCTTTATTCCATGTTTTGGCTTGGATCGGTAGCAATGTTTACAACTATTATTGTGAGAACATGACCTTCATGGGTCACATCCAAAACATTAAGAAGTTTCAAAGATAGCCATCCAAATATCTGAAGAAGAGCTGGTGGCAGACACCTCAGATCTGAGAAGTAAACAAAATCCAGATTATAACATGGTATGTAAATAGTTGGTTTTCCTCAAACTATCAATGCAGGAATGGTTGCGCTGAAAAGATATGAGTGTGGAGACTGGAAAAGTCTTTGTGGCGCCTTATGTTTCTCAGCTTGGGTGAACTTTAAGGAAAGTCTGATGACAGCAGGAAAGTTGCTGAAATTTGTGTAAAGGAAAAATTTGCTTGTTCTGAGTGAACTCACTCCAAGCTGAGTCTGTGAAATATAGTCAATTACTATTTTAAAGAGGAGAAAATTAAATGGGATTCACAGAAGCTGGTTTCTAAAAATATTAATTATCAATATGCATTTCTATACAGAAGGCAGGCTTATAATCATCATTTCTAATGTTTATCTGAACTGGGCAATAGGTTGCATTTTCGAAGCACCATGACTGCACCCTTTTTCAGTCCTTTGATTGGTGTGTTTCTATGGATCCCCATACTGATGTCACTGGAGAACCATTCTGCTGTCCTGGAGCCAGAGGACGGGTATCTTAGAATATGATCAGCCCCAGAAAAAAAAAATTCACAGCATCCCCCACAACTATTCCCCCCCCCAAAGTAAAAAGCTACTGATTAAACAGCAGCTTTTAAATTTGGTGATCCCGGGGATGCTGTGGGTATACTGTGGATGATCAAAGCTTCCTGTCTGTCTAACAAGAAGCAGCTGTGAATTCCCTTCACAGCTTCCCATCATCCCTTCTGTCAGATGGGAAGTGGCTGTGAAGGGAATTCACAGCTTTCCTCCTGTCTTGAGGCACCCTTAGAGACAGCTTCAAGTCTGTTCACGCTCCAATCTGTCCCCCCCCACCTCTCATGTACATTCTGGTGGGGTAGAGAAGGTTTAGGAACATGAGGGCCACACACTGGGTACCTCAAGACTGTGCTACTTTGATTGCTCATAGTAGGAGTACAGCTCTCTATCTCCTGCACTAAAAAGCTGAAGCATCAAAGGTATCCCTTCACAGCTTCCAGTTGTCCTGTCTGTTAGATGGGAAGTGGCTGTGAAGGGATGGCACATCTTTTGCCATGTCTGGAAGCACCCATTATCTCTCTGAAGCAACTTTGAACTGCCATCTTTTATCATGCCTGGATACGACCTTAGGCACAGGGTGGGAAATTTCTATTCTACCAACACTGTAGCCCCTTAATTTGGTTTGCAGGATGTTGCAGCAGCTATGAAGATATGGTAAGCCAAATTAAGGGGGTGTCAGTGTCTGTGAAAAACAGGCAATGCACAAGGAAGCAAAAAATTCTTTCTCCATCCGTCCTGAGGATGATCTAGGTAGTGGCCATGGGCACATCTTGCTGTGCCTCCTTCCTCCAGCTGGGTGAGTAGAGACATGCCCATTTTCTCAAGGTCTTGCCTTCAAGCTAGCACAATATCTGCTTGGCTTCACAGTTTAAAGAATATCAAAATCCCAATAAATGTAACATTGCGTTAATTGAAAATTTCAGTTCTGGAATGATAATAAGAGATTCTTGAAGCTGGCTTTAAATTCTTGTCTATGTCAAGTATTAAGTCCTCCATAATCTACAACTGTGCTTTGAAGAGCTGTAATGGATTTTGATCTGCATGACATCTCTTTATATTAATGGGAGCTGTGTGAGTAAAACACTGAAAATGTATATCTCTGAGAAAAAATATATATCATAAGAGAACTGATTCGGCATTAGTCAATGCAAAATTGTGCATATATATATATGTTTGTGTGTGTATGTTGAACATAATATGTGACTAAAGATTAACAAAACATCATTTAAATGTACTTTAACTGGTGTTTTTATTCCATTTTTACCCTTGGGCCTTTTCGCATTTTGGGTGCTCTGGGATGCTCCATATTCCTGTTCAGTCCCAGAACAACCCAGAGCATTTGAGACTGTCCTAATCTGCCAAAGATGTGGCTGCTTAGTCATGTGCCACATTACAATCACCATAGCAACAGTTATGTGTGTGAGAAAAGTTGTAATATGCTGGGACAGACCATCCTCACCATGAGTCAGCTCTTGCAACGACCTCCCTGAAGTATCCCACTGATGTTAAGTGCAAAAAGGCCACTTGATTTTAATGTTTTGTAAACCACTTTGCTTCCCCCCCTTCTGAATTGTTGTGCTAATCTAGATTTGTATGTGTTAATTTTAGGACTAGAGCCTGAGATCTACAAAGCTAAAGCTGTCATTTTAATCTGTAGACTAGGAGGAAATTCACAAGCAATATGATGATAGGTTGTAATACCGGGTGCTGCCATTTTGTGCATCCTCAGTCTTTTGAGAATTAATTCCTATGGTTTGTTATCTGTCATAGAAGCTTTTGTACAATGACATTTAGACAAAATTCAATCCATTTTTAATCTATTTATTTTCAAAACAAATATTTTAACAGTGTGTGTTTTGTCTCCCCAAATGGTTACGAAGGATTTTAGTTTAATTCAGTACGTAAATTGACATCTGTTTTAGAAGCAATCAAGCACTTACATATACTTGTGTATTCATTTAAAATGCATACATTTATATATGTATGTATTCATTTAAAACATTTTTATCCTAGTTCTTTTTTTAAAAAAATGGAAGTGGTTTGCATACATGTTTAAAAACAATGTTTAAAGCATACTAAAACCTTCATAATAGAGATGTGTACATTTTATTTCCTTTTCACATCAAAGCAAATAGAATGGAAATTTGCATTCGTGCAAATGTAACCACTTTGTGCTAGGCTTTGAATTCAATTTGAATATTTCTTGAATGTTCATCAATCATTGCTCCCACCAGTTGTACCTCTGAATCCACTAAGAATCCACAAATTCATCCTTCTGAATGTAATAAAGCTTTGAATGAACACACAAAAGTTTTCACTTTGCATGTGAATTTCCACCTTCAAATATAGCCAATATTCAATTTGAATGAGAAAGCTCATTTTTCACTCTTCCCAATGTCGTAGAAACAATATTAAAAAGTTGATATAAAAACTGTGGCTGGTCAGGGAACCAAAGTAACGATTATTCATGCATTGAAGACCTGAGTGAAGAAATAGGCTTCCGGAGTGTCAGAGGGAGAACATTCCACACATCAGGGACTACCAAAAAAAGAAAGACCTGCTGTGGTGACCTGCCTGCTTTTTCCCTCCCTGTCCTCCTCAGAGCAACACAAGGTGGAAGCAAGCAGCCAAGCACTCAGTCCCCCACCAGTTTCCTTCAGCTTTCAAGTATAAAGCTTTCACTCTGGCTTCCTCCTTATCTGCTTCAGGTATGTTTGTCTCAAACTTTATTGGGTTCAACTCGTGCCTCACGAGTTTCGTGTTAGTATCACTGCTTTTCAGTCCTGCTTGAGAATCTCCAATGGTTTGGTTGTTCTCTTTGTCTTGACTAACAACATCTTCATTTCCTTTGGCTTTGCTAACTTTTGCAGTTTTTGATATTGTCAGTTCTGAATCAAGAGCACTAAATTGCCCACCAGATTTTGAAAGCTCATCAGTGGTACATTTTCGGCCTACCATTGGTAACTCTACTAGCAAATGGACCTTCTCCATTGCTTCACACCACAGATCTGTTGTCTCCTGTATTTCCAGCTTTCTGCCCTTCATTTGGCTCTTCAGAACATCATATTGGTTAGATTAGAAATTTCTTTGTATTTTCCAGTTAACACTATCAGTAGTAGATTGATTTCTCTTTCTCGTTTCTGTAGGTCTTGGATGATCACAGATTTCTCTTCAAAAAGGCTTGCGTTCAGTTTATCACACTCTGTCCTAGACTGGTCGAGTTCTTGTTGCAATACTTATAAGGCTCCAACCTGCCTTGTAGCCTTCTCTTCCAAAGCACCCATTTTTCTTGTTATGTCTCTGATATCTCCTTCTCATTTCACGGTTACATCCCTATTATGTTTGCTTTCACTAAAAGCCTCCACCAGCTTTTGTGTTGTCTGGTCCAGCTTCTTACTTAATGCTTTGTTTCGCACCTCACTCTCTTGGAGTGCACCTTCCATTGTCTCTAACTTCTCTGCTACACTTGGAAGGTTTTGCTCTTTCATGATATTCAGTGCTCCAAGCACACTATTTCTTTCATTTAGACTTTTAAGTTGGTTGTACAGACAGACTGGTAACAAGACATTGATGTCTGTCTGCATCACATGCTTGTTGGCTGTGCATAGTTGCAAGCTGTGCCTGTAAATGTTCATTATTGCCCTGTAAAGTTCCTAACCTGTCTTGGAGCTGTATGCTATCCTCCAAGATGCTACAACGTTCCTCCAAGAACATAATGTCATCCTTCTTTCACACTCTAACTCTTCCATCTCTGATTGCAGACTTCTCAAACCCTCCGCTTCCACTAAACCAGCACTGTGGTCTTCCAGTTTCTGTCCACACATTTCCCTTAGGTGTTCCTCACCTGGAAGTGTTCCCTCATGTGTCTGCGCTTTGTGGCTTTTTCGGCTCATCTTCTTTACTCAGGGTATTGCATCTATTGAGAAGGATTTTTCTTTTCACTTCTGAGGCACTGTCAGTGCCTGGAAATCTGACTTCCATTTTTGCCTGTTCTGGAGTTGCAGTGCCATTGTGCACTCCTTGCTGTGCATGCCTCACCAAATCATTTCCTATAAGTACCAGCTGCTTTGAGTCCCCTTAATGGGTGAGAAAAGTGGGGTAGAAAAGCCAACTCTTCTTCTTCCTCTTCCTCTTCTTCAGAACCTTCCCACCCTGAAAACCCAAAGCATAGAACAGTTGTACTTCTGGGTTTGTGCCTTTTATATGGCTGCAGCCTGGCATGGGCTGTCTGATTGGCTGTGCCTGTTGGCATTCTTCCCCCCTCTCTTATGCTAATTTGGGTGCTCTGCCCACTGCTTACCTGCTGTCCCATGTCTACAATGAATACATTACCTTAAATATCTTAATTGCCATATATTGAAATATCTTAAATAATTAAATACATTGCCAGCATTTACAATAATTATATGACCCACAATAAATTCATCCAACAAGGAGCCTATTCGCACTTGGCTTTATTCTGGAATATATCCTGGAATAGGGACTTGCTACCCATATGCTAGTGCCGGCTTCAGCAGACCCAAAGTGAGGTCTGCTAGGGTCTGCATTAGCATGTGGACCACAGACCCCTATCCTGAGATATACTCCAGAAAAAGGCCAAGTACGAATAGGCCCAAGTTTAGGCATCATGGGCTCCTTCTCTGTTTATGTTCAGGAAGGTGGTGAAGACACACCTCTTTGCTCAGGCCTTTGGCTAAATGTCAGTCATATTTCCCTCACTGTAAACCCCACTGTTTTAATTGATATTGTTTTGTTTCTAACATGTTGGATTTTATAAATAAAGAAATACTGAGTGAGAATGATGGATGACCCCTGCTAAAGAATTGTCCTATGCAGCCCTGAACCTAAAATGATTCCTGCAGGTAATTATATCAACAGGTGACATCAAATGAGTATAATCTCTCTTACTGGAAGGAAACTTTCGGAATCCTGCCACTTACAATCTCATCTAGAGATGTGCACAAATGTTTGTTTTTAAAAATTGATTCATGTTAGTTTGAATAGATCCCCTTCAAATTTAGTGGGATTTGAATTCAATACGAACATTCAATCTCATACAAATCCCATACGAAGCTTCATACAAATGTATCAAAACATTCAATTTGAATTTGAATGTCAATCTTCAAATGTGCAAACATTTGATTTGAATATGAATGTTACAAAAATTCATGCACATCCTTAATCTCTTCAGGGCATTTAACATCATAGGATATACCTGTGATCTCACCTGTTCAACAGACAGCAATTCTCTAATGTACAATGTGCCACGAGTCTAGTCTGTCTCATGAATTTTATTCAGAAGATCTTCTGTGCTGACTATATTCAGATGACATTGCAAAGGACACTTGCAATCTCCCCATCCTATAGTCAAGTCACAACTTCTTGACTGTGCCATAAAGATGGAGCAGATGACCTTAAAACAACAGTATTTTTTAATGGATTTCTGCAGGAATTAACTATTTTTTTCATTAAATAGTTTTTTACTATCTAGTATTCGTTTTGCTCCATTTTAAAACTATATTTCTTTTTCTGATCCTAGACAACCTCATGTATATACAAAAATATTTGGACTATATACATGAAACCTGACAGTTATTCGCTGAGATAAATATATGATAACACAAGAAATATACATCTGTAAAGAGTCATAACCTCCTTGATATGATTAGAATTCGATGATTAATTCTTGTACTTTGACAGACAAGTAGTGGAAGATTTAGCACAGGAAAGAGGATGTACTTCTTAGAAATATAATGTGCACTCAGGCAGGTCTGGGTAAAGTCAGGGAAGTCACTGACTCTGATCTTAACTTCTGTGGAATACTGCCCCATGGAAGTTAAGTGCAAAAATCCCTATTAATCCATTGAATGCAATGATGCTTACTACAGGGTAAGTGTGAACAGGGTCTTTGTTTCCTTGTATCTTTACTAAAATTTGTGTTCAGCTTTACTATGTTGAGAAATAAAAGAAACTGCAGATTAGAAGTAGTACTGTATGAGCATTGCCAAAGGAATAAACAGACAAGTATCAATCTATGGGTGAATCTAATTTTAAAAAAATCATTGAATTCAGAGCTGAATTTGGAGTTGTAATGATAGTCTGAAGAACCCTGTAAAGCTCTATTGTCATTGTATTGTTTTGGTGCTTGGCTAGGGTTCCCCAATCCATTAGCCTACTGGGTTTATCTTGGGCAGCAAAGTGACTTAAAAATATATATCTGAGAAACTTTTATCTTGTCAAGGAATTTCCTCCAACAGACCATGTACCTAAACTGTAGAATCTGCTCCCACAAGATGGAGTGAAGCTAATCAATTCAGACTGCTTTAATAATGAGTGATTGCACAAACATTTGGATGATTGGTTTCACATTTTTCTGCTAGAAGATGCCACCATGTTTGACCCAGTTGGGAAGAGTAACCACTATATGATAACATTCAACATGAATATAGTTAGCAAGTTGCCAATAAACCTAACACAGAGACCTCTGATTTCATAAAACTATCCAAAATGATGGAACTAGTAAAAAGGAAACTGAAAGAGAAAGTTAAAAGAGTCTGGCCACTCTAAAATGCATCAAGATTTTTTATTACCCGAGTAATGGGAGTCTCAGAATGCTTGCTGAAAAGAAAAACAGGCATTGCCAAGTCCAAGAGGGCACCAGTGTGGCTTACAAGTGCAGTACAGGAAGACCTTGAAAGCAAGAAAAGCTTCTTCAGAAAACTGAAGGCTTGCCCAGATTAGAACAGGAAAAGACTCAAATTCTTGCAGAACAGTAGGATTTTGAGGAGAACATTGATAAAAACTTCAGAAGGAATAGTATGGACATCTTTAAGTACATCGGAAGTAGGAATCCAGCCAGAACTGAACTCTAAAAAACTTCTTATAAGGATGCTCAAAGGCATTGACTTACACAAAGCAATATAAATAGGATTCAATATGTTTGTAACATCCATCACTTCCTAAGGATGCCACAGAGCTTTATTTCCTTGAATCGCAGTAAATTATTCACACTGTGTACGCTCACATCAGTGTTCTGCATGTACGTTCATTTCCCTTCTTTCTGACAGCAAATTACACTATTTCTAGAACTATAAATACTTGGGAGAGGATTTATTGATCTGTCTGCTTATTTATAGTACTCCTTTTGATCCCAAAACATTTCAGAGTTGCTCACAAAACTCCCAAGGTTGTGCTTGTCACCTCAAGGAGAATGGCTATGCACAGGTGTTTGCGTGTCACTTATGTAATATTTCCTACCAAATTTATGTTTTTCCCCAAATGCGAAACTTGTTGCTTCTTTGAATGGAGATTTTGTTTTGTATTTTTACGGTATGTGTGTCTCCACATTGCAGATTGACAGAAAGAAGGGGTGTTTTTCCACTGTCACTACAAGTACCCATTAATGGGTACTTAATGGGTACTTCTAGTGACCATGGAAAAACACCCAAGATGAGAGTGTTCTAGGGGAGGGTGAGATGTTAGCTACCCCCCTTTTCAGAGGGAACCAATCATTCACAGCAATGTACCAACTCCACTCTTCAGCCCTGCCTTGTTCCTGTACAGTCCACAAATAGAACACTTAAAGGTTTTTTGCAGGAAATTAATCCCAAACTGATTGCAGCTTTGTTCAATGTCAATTTTTGCACAGAACTGCCCATGAAAAACTTGACAGGAGGACTATTCTGCTATCAACATTGCTTTGGGGTTCTGAACACCATTAATTGTGCGACTCAGAAAATGTGAGAGTTGCTCGACTTGAAACATGAGCCCTTTCTGCACTGGATCTTATTCCTGATTATATCTTGCAGTAAGGATCTGCCATCAGCATATGCTGGTGAAGACTATGGCAGCTCCTGCACTAGCATGCAGATGACATGTCCCTATTCTGGGTTACAATCCAGAATAAGGGCCAGTGCAGAAAGGGCCATGAACAGCTGGGAAACTTAAATCAATGAACCTATAGAAGAACTGTAACGGCAGGTCTATGATCATGAGAAGATTTTTACTTTAAATATGTTAACCCTTTAACAAAAAGATGGAATCAGTTAGGTCTTTTCCTTTACTAAGGACACAGAACAATAGTTTAACAGCAACTTATATATTAACAAAAGTATTAAGCCACCTGCTTTTCAGTCTAATGCTATCCAGTAAAACTAACTGCACTGGCTAACAATAGCTCGTTTGGTCTAGTGGTTAGGGAGCTGGACCCTTATCTGGGAATACCAGGTTCAATTCCACCCTCCCCCATGAAGCCAGCTGGGTGACCTTGGGCTAGTCACAGCTCTCTTCTGAGCTTTCACAGCCCCACCTACCTCACATGATGTCTGCTGTGGGGAGAATAGAAAACTTTGTCAGCTGCTTTGAGTCTCCTTAAATGGGTGAGAAAAGCCAACTCTTCTTATGTATTTGCAGCTGTGAGCAGCTGAAACTATTTGCAGGGAGTTGAGAACAGTTTTAACTTTAACCTTCTTGAGAATGCCCAGAAGTGATTGGTAGGCCACTGTGTGAGACAGGATGCTAGATTAGATTGGCTGTGGCCTGATGTAGCAGGGCTCCTCTTGTGTTCTTATAATTGGTGTGGAATTAAAGTCAATTTCAAGTGGTAAGTCTTGTGCATAGTTAGGACCTGAGTCCCAACCTAAATTAGATCTCCAGGTTGCCTAGTTTGCAACCATCCAGATGATTCACAACTATAATTTGAAGCATTCCATGTCAGAATATGAGTGGAATCCTAAGAATTGTAGTTATGAAATATCAGTAAGCCCACAAGTTACACTCAATCTTAACCAAAAGGCTGAGAAGCAATAGGCTACAAGCTGAGAAGCCCTGGTATTTTCCAACTTGTTCCTTGATTGGTCATAGACTGATGGAAGTCCATCTTGCCACAATTTGCAGAACTGGTTGGTTACGCTTTAGTTACATACACTCTACTGTAAAATTTCACCATTATATCATTTCTTTAACAGACAGTCTTTCTTCCCTTTTCTGATATCCTCCCTTTTCTGAATATATTGCTCTCCCCTTTTTAAAATTACTATATTAAAGTTGATCGGCTTCTTTCGGAGCAAATGAATTATGAGTTCTAAGTGCTGTGGACCTGCTACCACATGAACCTCTCCCTTAGACAACCATCCACATCAGACGTGTGAATTTGAAGTCCTACTCCTGGTTCTATATGTAAAATTATAATTAAAAATCCAATTGCCTTCCCTCAGGCAAAAGTGATATCTCTGCCATGTGGTTGTTATCACTGGGACTGTAAAACTGGGATTTATGAGGTTGCTTTGTACATGATTGTCTCTGGCTTCATTTAAAACTAAATTAAATTTAGGTGCATTTGTTTTATTTATTTTGGCCATCATACACCACCTCTAAAATAAGATGTTCTCTGTAAAAGTGTCAACAACCATGAAAATAAAACTATGTAATCAAGCAGCAAGAGCACTCACCAAAATTCTAAAATTAAAGCCACAGATTTACCAGTGGAGAGTTCCAGGCTACATATGGCCTCAATGAAAGTGGCACTAAGCTTGAGTGAAAGTGGTGACAGGTGAGCTCCTATGGGAAGGATGCTTCAGGTCCCGGAAGTCACTGACCTTTGCTGTGATATTCACCTGTTTCATTTCATATGACTGGACACTGGAAAGCTTTATAAAGGCTGTGTCCACATAGGAGGAATACTTTGCAGAGATTGGAGAGCAACTGTCAAAAGTGCTAGACAGATTTTGCAGTGTTCTACAGTGTGTGCAAGGTAAAGCCTGATGCTGCAATGTAAAAAAAAGCTACTTACATCAGCGTCAATTGCACAGTTTCCTCTCCCTTTGTATTTCCCAGGTGTTTGGACAAGATCTTGCATGACCTCATGAGTTTGCCTGCACCTTGGGAGCAGCAGCCATCTCAGAGAGGATGGAGTTCACCATGCAGTCAGAAGACCCCTCCCTGCTGCTTCAAAGTATTGGGGAAATGTGGGGACATTTTGTTCTCTCTGTGGAGTTCCTTTACTTTGTAGTAAAGATAACCTCAGCATTTTTAATTTATGTTTGGAGGCAACCATAGATGCATAATTTTAAAATTAGTCTGCATGTTTATAATAATTTATAACTGTATATTAAGTTATGGGGATAATTCTAGTAATCCTCTAAGATCTTATTGGTCAGATAATTTAAATATAACAATTTCAAAACACAATTGAGATAACACTATTCAAACCTTGCACACCATTAGTAAATTTAAATGATATACAATTAAAAGGATTACATAAATGGTATTGCACATCTGTCAAATTAACCTATTTAGTACCTCAGATTAGGGCAGATGGTTGGTGATGCAAGAACAATACAGGAACTTAATATGTGGTGGGATTGCTGTGTAATCAATAATTTTTGGACGTAAATGATTAATGAAATAGATCTTATTCTCAATTACTCCATAATGAGGTCACCTGATATATGTCTTATTAGAAATTATAGTCAACTAAGTTTATCCAAATCTAAGAGGAAACTATTAGATAGTATGTTATTAGTTGCTAAACAAAATGGAAAGGAGATTCTGTACCAACAGTTGAAGACTGGTATACTGTAATGTGGGAAACAACAACTCTAGATTCTGTTGAATACCAGTTTAAAAAATGAAACGACCTAATGATATACCATCTTTTTACACAGTATGGAATGATTTCATTATGTCACAAATCAATCCATTGCTTCTTGAGTGCACTGTTTTTTAGTTAAGTTGTTATTATAGTTATTTCTAAAATTTGTTAGATTTATCATATGTGTTATAAATGTTATATTTTAACAAAAATAGTAATAAAAGTTACCAGAAAAGAAATACACACCTGATCTGGTTGGGGGGGGGGAGGAGCATAACATCCTCACCTGTCAAATGGTGATAAAGAAAATTACTACACCATTTGACAGGTGGGTCAAAGAACTTCTACCTCCTATACCAAAGCAGGAGTTCTTGCTTCAGAACAATAGGAGAGTCAAAGGCCGTGTCTTCACGGCAACCTTATCTCGAATTCAAGACGTTTTCTGTCCTCGGAGTCCGCATGGCAGTTTGGCTTAACACCCTTTCCCAGTGTTA
>MTQE01001141.1:23713591-23730143 GCA_014337955.1 Aspidoscelis marmoratus | reverse complement strand
TTTTGGTCTGCTATAAGACTATAACAGCAAAAGAACATAAAAGGAGCCCTGCTGGATCAGGCCATAGCTGATCTAGTCCAGCATCCTCTCTCACACAGTGGCCCACCAATCGCTTCTGGGCATTCTTAGGCAGGTGTCAAAGGCAAACCTTCACCTGCTCTATAATCCCTGAAAATGGCCTTTAGAGGCCTCCTGCCTATCACTCCAACTTTCATGCAGTACCTAGTCATACATTCTAGTCCCATGGTCGGCAAACTCATTAGTCAAAAGAGCCAAATATCAACAGTAACGATTGAAATTCCTTTTGGGAGCCAATTTTTTAAAACTTAAACTATATAGGTAGGTACATTGTTATTAACTTAATTAGGGTACTCAGCTGGAAGAGCCACACTCAAGGAGGCAAAGAGCTGCATGTGGCTCCCGAGCCGTGGTTTGCCTACCCCTGTTCTAGTCTAACTGTTTCTTAAAGTTACTCAAGTTACACCACCTCTTTTGGCAGCAAATTCCATAGATGGATGACCTGCTGGGTAAAAAAAAAAAAAAAACTTCACCTCAGAATAGGAATTAGGATGCTGGATTCTGTAGTCCCAGAATGCAAACACTCTAGAGTGAGACACTTCAGAATAATGCAGCGGATAGCAATCATCCAGGCCAGATGGACGTGAGAAAGCCTAGGAAGATTTTTGTTTTAATTTTGTGACAAAAATAAAAGAGGTCTTGCCATTCTTTTTCAATGAGGGAAATGGCTTAGCCACTTTCTGATGAGATCTAATAGCAACGTAAAAAAGAAAAAAACATGTAGGAAACATGTAGGAAATAAATAAGCATAAGAATTGCAGGAAAACTTGCCAAAAAGTATCTCAGAAATTAGTATTGAGTGATCATGTGTCCATGTCTTGGCAGCTAGGCTATGAAGTACTACAGGGTAATATTTTGTATACCAATCCATTCTGGAGTAAGGGCCCAACTATATGCTAATGATACTTAGCTCTATTTTTCCTTAATTTCTGAATCTGTAGCGGCTGTGTATGCACATAAATGGTGCCTGGATGCAGTGGCAGGTTGGATGAGAGCCAATAAACTGAAACCCCTTCTACATGGGCCCTTAATCCAGATTAAGAGCCTATGTACTACACATCTAGGCTTCCAGATCTGCACATTAATGAAGAATGAGGAGGCCTTAGCTCCCAATGGTGTAGCTCCATCTGCTTTAGATGGAACCTGATCCAAATTAAGGATACCTTAATGTGGATCACTGGTAGATGTTTAATTGGGTCTACCAGTGGACAACTGTGGCCCTAGTCTAGAACAGAGGGGGCAAGCAGATGCCTCCCATGTTTTGGACTACTGGTGGCCACCTCTCAGTGCTTCATATCTTTTAATAATAATAATAATAATAATATTTATTTGTATACCGCCCTATGGCAAACCAATCCGGGCGGTTTTAATACCCAGGCATTCCCAGTGTGCTTAAATGTCTGTTTCAAACTTCACTCCTATTTTAATAGTATTTTATATTCCATTGTAAACCACTCAAGATTTTGATATGAAACAGTATTTACTTAAAAAATTCTGTGGAGTTTTGATGTTAAATGTTTGCAGAACAGAATCAATTAACATGTTAATGAACATGTCATTCAACATCCAAAAGATTAAATAGAGAAAAAATTTCAACATCATGATAGGAAGGCTAGAGGGAAAAATCGCTGGGGTTTTAAGGCCTTGAAATGCTGCATCTATCAAGGCTGGTGTGTGTGCCATGTGCTGGGGCAAGATGGGTTTGAGGTGGGCAGCACTGGTCATTGACTCACATGGATGACACCAAAACATTCTTTGGGCTACAACTAAATGAATTGCTACTATTAAAGGCAATCACTCCTGTCCTGACTGCTCATTGGAAGGGCAAATGCTGAAGATGAAGCTCAGATACTTTGGTCACACAAGGAGAAAGCAGAGACGTTTTCGCACGGGGCTGAACGGAACGCGGAAAAGACAGCTGTGGACACGTCATCCGCATTGCCCGCGCGCGGCTTGCGTTCCGACGTGTCCGCAGCTGTCTTTTCCGCGTTCGAAATGTAGAGCACTTTGAAGTGCTCTACATGCGTTCCAACGCGGACGAGCCGCCCGCAGCCGTTCGGGAGGAGAAGCGTTCGCGCCTGCTTCTGTCTCCCGAACGGCTGCGGGCTCGCCTCCGACGCCGCGCGGCTTTGACAATCAGCTGTTTGACAAACAGCTGATTGTCGATCTGCCTCCGCGGCTGTCTGCGCGCCCCTTGCCGGCATTTGCCGGCTAAGCCAGCTTCGGGCGCTTTGAGCATTCGCACCCAGACGCTCCAGAACGCGTTTACACGCGTTCTGGCGCGTCTGTGTGTGAAAGGGGAAAGCGCCCGAAGCTGCCTTAAGCTTTCCGCCTGAACGCGTTCCGTTTCGAACGCGATGCAGTGCGGAAATGCCTCTTGACTCATTTGAAAATACCCTGAGGGTGGTAAAGTTGGAAGGTAAAAGAGGAATACAGCAGAGGATGAGATGGATAGATATTATCTAGGGGCCTATTCACACTTGGGTCTATTCTGGAATAGGGACCTGCTGTCCACTTGCTAGTTCATGCTATAGGATGACCCAGGTGAGGCCTGCCAGGGTCTACACTAGCATGTAGAAAATATGCCCCTGACATGAGATATATTCCAGAATAAGGCTAAGTGCGAACAGGCCCATGGAAGCAACTAACTTGAGATTGGGCATACTTTGGGAGGCATTAGAGAGCAGAAGAGCCTGGCATGCTGTGGTTCATAGGTTCACAAAGAGTCATTAGATATGACTTAATGACTGAAAAAAACTACTAATGGGGAAATGCTGAAACACTTGGGAGGTTTTAGTTTAAAAAAACAAGGAAAGAAAGTCATGATAGAGTTTTATAAAATGGAGAACGTGGATAAGAGAAGTTTTCCTTCTGTTTTCAAAATTCTGAAACCAGGGAACTCCCAGTGAAACTGAATATTTTGCACCAATAATCTTATGAGCAGGACATCTGTTTCTCAGTTGGGTTAACCAAGACATTGTAGCTGTCACACTATAAGTGTGATACTTGAAAAGTTTGTGGCATGCACACAACAATAAACAATCCATCAAATGTTATAACTGCAGTATTTTTGCCATTCATAGAATCACAGATCTGGAAGAAACCTCAAGGGTTAGGGAATCCAATCCTTTGCTGAATGAAGGATTCACTAGACCAGAGGTGTCAAACTCAATTTTGCCGAGGGCCAGATTAAAAAAAAACAAAAAACTGTCAGGGCCAGGGGGCGTGGCCGGGGGCGTGACCAGGGCACAGAGGAGGGGCTGGGGTGTGGCCGGGGGCGTGGCCGGGGGCATGGCCAGAGTACAGAGGATGGGCTGGGGCGTGGCCGGGGCGTGGCCGGGGCGGGACTAGGGCACCGAGGCGGGGCTGGCTGTCCATGGCGGCACCCGCGCACTCAGGAAGTGGAGGGTCCCGCCGTGCGCTCGCTCTCCCTCGCCTCGACTCGCCTCCTTCGTGCCCAAGGAGGACAGCGGTGGCGGCAGGCGGCGGGCGGCGGCGGGTGGTGGTGGCGGCAGGTGGTGGTGGGTGGTGGCCGCGGGCAGCCGCGGGCTGCATTCATACAGCCCGCGGGCCGCATCCGGCCCACGGGCCGTATGTTTGACATCCCTGCACTAGACCATACCATACAAATAGCTGTCAATTCCTTTACTGTCTTTAAAACTTCCAGGCAGAACCTTTTAAAAAGAGGTTTTTTTAATTGTTCAGACTATTGCTACTTACATTTTTGAATATGAGTGAATAAAATTCAATACAAATTGGTTTTTCACTAATTTTTTTTTGAAATGCTAGCTTAACTAAGGCTAGGGGTGTGCACGAATGCAAGTTTTGGGATTCAATTCAATTTGAATAAAATATCTGAATGTTCAATTTGAATCTTTAAAATTCAAATTTGCCCAAATTCTATTTGAATTAAGCAAATTCCAATCTATTTGTTTGAATTTTCAGTTCAAATTTGCACTTACAAATGTTGACAACATCTGTATGTGCCCGTATACATCATTACGCACCTGTACCCGTATTTATCCCGTATGCAATCTATTTTCATCCCGTACAGATTCGTACAGATGTGGGAAAGATGTGTACATGCAAGTATGCATTGTGTACGAACCTACCCACGTACAATGAACTCGATTGAATTTTGAATGTCTTTGAATATCTGTGCACATCCCTATTAAAGACAGCAAATTATACAATGCAAGTGCCATCACTGAAGCTTTTGATACTATCCCACACCTAATAATATTTCAATGCACAAGAAGACACATGCCCTCTGCATCAAATAAGGCTACAGTGGTATTTCTGCAAATTGGGACTATAAGAAGGAGGTGGGGAAATGGTGTGATTACAAATCTAATTTTTGCCTGCCTGAAAGCAAGTGTGCCAAAGCAAGTCCTATTGAGTTGAAGGGACTTAATTGCCAGCTAGACCTGTACCAGTTTCACTGATGAATCTGACAATTGGGTTTGGGTGCATACAAACCTATATGTTCTCTGGGTTACTCATAATTAAAGGTGACTACTTCTTTTGAGGTATGTCAATGATTTGGATCTATTTTAAGTTGATCTGCATTGAGAGGTTTCATTTTTCCTATTATAAATTGAGTAAAGTGCAGCTAACAGTACAGCCTCATGGCTATCCATTCAGAAATGCAGCTAACTGTGTGGTTTTATGAACCTTACTCCCAGGTAAGTATCCTTAAGACTGCAGCCTTAGCAGCTCTATTTCAGTGTGCTTTTTTGTAACTAGCTGGAATAATACAAGGGCCAATTTGTACTCGGCTCAGTGGTAAGCTTCTAGATTTGAAGAAGCTGTTTTTGCACCAGAAATGGCTCCTTCCATGTGCAAGCTTACTATATGCTAACTACACATGTACTAGTGCCAGAGCCAGTCAAGCTCTGGATACTCCATCCACATGTCTTCCTGTTTGGAAAGTGTGCAGGAGGACCATCAGCCCATCAATGCATGCACGCTGACACAGCGCATCACCTGGTTGCCATGGAGATGGCACTGTGGGTGCCGGCACTGTGAAGTAAAGATTATAGGGATGTGCAAGAATGTTTTTTGGCATTTGATTCTAAATGAATTGAATGTTCAAAAATCTGTATTTGTATGAATAGATCATTTGAATGTGGTAAAATCTATTTGTATGTATTCATAAGAACACTTGATACATATCTGATATGAACAGATACATATCTGATACAAATAGATGTGTATCTGATATGAACAGATACGTGTCTAGTATGAACAGATATGTATCTGATACAAATAGATCAGATCTGATATGTGTCCGATACGTTTCCTCAGCTTAATAAATGTCCAAACTATTTGTATGAATGTCCAGAAACATTCGTATCCATTTGAATGTTAGCATACGAATATCATAACATTTGATTTGAGTTCAAATGCCCAAATTTGGTTGAATTTGACTGAATTTTGAATGTTATAAATCCCTAGAAGATGGCCACATTCAAGCAGCCATCCTCATGTAAGGTAGGCTTTGGGGAGGTTTGGGTTGGCTTTGTATGTACTATGCATCTGCAACCTTTCATCCTTTGCTTCCCAGAGACAGGAGACAAAGTGCAAAAAGGCTCCCAAATCAAGAAATTTCATGTTCTATGCTCATTAGTTATAATGATTAATTGCAACTTTCAGTGGACCAGGTTTTATGCTCTTAATGTGCTCTTGGGCAAGTAACAAAATTATTGCCTACTTATTTTAAACTTCCCAGAAAGGGTTCAGCACCAAATAGAAAGAGAATTCTAGACTAAATGAGCTTTTTGGTCTGATCTTGTACAGCAGTTCTTCTGTTTTATAGTTGAATGAGACTTGATGGACCCAACAAGTTAGTTACAGCCAAAAATTGCTAGGCACTCCCCCCTGCTTCGTATGTAGCCTTTTGTGGAATCTACTTTGAACTGCTTGTTGAGGACATTCACCATCTGTCGCCCTTTAGATGTTTCCCCATTTAGGATTTTGTTTTTTGGTTTTACTGAATTCCAGCTAGATGAAGATGACTGATTGTGGCTTAAGTTTACATAACATGTTTTCATAGTTTGTACAGACTTCACCCCATTTTCTTGGCAAAAAGCACTTCATCTTTTCTCTGTCTGCAGGTAATTCCCTCAATTTAATGTCTTTTAAACATTATTTTCTCTTTGAGATGTTTTATTCATTAATTAGCACTAACATTCATTCTGCCTGTGGTATAAGTGTCTCCTAAATGGAATACTGGCATTAATCTTGAATCACCATATTGTTGAGTTTCTACAGGTGTACTGATAATTGAATTTTGGAATCGTTAGTATCAAAATAGGAAACCTTTTGGAATTTGGATTGAATATTGTGATCCCATGACTTCCAAATCCTGATTCCTAATCAGATGCCCTTTGGCAAATGTGTGGTGGTCATATTTTATTTGATTTTTTTAATTTTAAAAAAGATTTGAACCCTTCAGTATGAACTGGGCGTCTCAAGGGAGGTGGGGAGAAAACCTATATGTGGTTGTCATCTAAAACATGCTTTGAACATCTATCATCTACCTACCTACCTACCTACCTACCTACCTACCTATCTATCATCTATATCATCATCATCATCATCATCATCATCATCATCATCGACCTACCTACCTATAACACCTTTAAAAAATCCTGAAGTGGCATAAATTAAAAACAAGATTAAAAACAATTAAAAATATGGAACAGTGTGATAAAAGCAGAAAGAAATTGGGTGTGGATATCACACACAATTCCCTGATTGATATCCATTGTGCCCTAATTGCATTATCATTTGGTTCAGCCACTGTTTCATTTGCTTCCAGCTGATGGCCAACAATGTGCTCTTAAAATGATGGCAAGGAAAGATGTGGAAGTAATGCAAGCAGATATTAAACATAATATTTACCCACTTGTATGCTTTCCTTTACTTAGGTTCATTCCCCCTCATCAAATTTCAAATTCTCTGCTTTTTTGAAAAACAGTTATCTAGACCTCATCATTAAATATTGTAATTGTGCTGAATCTAGGCAGTTATGGACTTGGTTAGTGCCAGGAAAGATTATCTAGTGTCAATAAACATAGGGATGTGCATGAATATTTGTAACATTTCTTATTCGGACCAATTCAGACATTTGTACGTGAATCGAATGTTACGAGACCCATACAATAGCATTTGTATGAATACGAATGTTTCAGAACATTCATACGAATAGTTTGGAAATTCATTAACTGAGGATACACATCAGATATATATGGATGGATACGTCTCCAATACAAATTGATATGTATCCAATATGAACAGATACATATCCAATATGAATGGATCTGTATCCAATACAAACAGATAGGTATTCAATATGAATGGATAAGTATCTGTTTGTATTGGATATTTGCATGAATTTGTATGAATACAGTCATATCAAATAGAATCCTACCACATTCAGAGGGGACGTATCTGAATGAATATAGATTTTCTAACATTCAATTTGTTACTAATCAAATTCCAAAAAACTTATTCGTGCGTATCCTTATAGTACACACTTCTGCAAGGGTGATGGTAGAGGGGAAAGCTTTGATTGGAAGTCTTCTTTTGCTGTCCTCAATTTGCCTTTTGTGCTCTCCAGAGCCTTTTTCCTCTACTTAACCTTCTTGAAAATGTTTTGTGATTTGCATTAGTTCAAGGATTGTAAAAAAAAACAAAACCCAAAATAAACCCTGAGGTCTTTTCTGTGTGTGGTCCAAACTAGTGGGTCTGGATCAGCCAGGCCTGCTGGTTCAGACCATGGAAAAACATGGTTTGGAACAGTGCCATTTGCATGGCTTTTTCTGCACTTGGCCTTATTTCAGAATATATCTCAGGATACCAGTCTGCCAGTTGCAAGCTAATGCGGACTACGGCAAGGCTCACCTGGAGCCTTCCATAGTCTGCACTAGCATGCAAATAGCAGGTCCCTATTCTGGGATATCCCAGAATGAGGCCAAGTGCAGAAAGGCCCAATGACAGCATCCAGACATTGAAGTTCATGTGGGCTCTAAAGCCAGGCTTTGAGCACTTCAAAGGTTAGGAACAAAGTTTCCTAACCTTGAAGCCTCTGGGATGCATTTTCAGGAGCACAATTTGGTGTTTTCTCACTAGTCTCAAACAAGGCTCTGTGTCCAGAGGCCTATTCGCACCTTGGCCACTAGTCAGTAAGTAGTGAACATATGGAGAAGAGCATATGCATGTCAACTGGGCTGCTACAGTCTACAGTCGTGCCCTCCCTCCCTAGAAGCTCACTAATTGTTGATTAGGTGTGGAGCACAAAATCGTGCTCCACACCTTTACTAACGTTTACTTAAAGCTGACCTAAAGTGTCCAATGGCACAACCGTTGCTCTGCATCTGGTTTGCTGCATTTGGTGGGCAGCGAATGCACCGTCCGTGATTGATTGCTCACGTGTGCCGTCATCGGACTTCTGATCCCCAGGACCGGTGATTGATCATAGAATCTGTGCAAGGGGAATTCAATCACAGCATGGGCGAGTGATCAATCACACCCCTCTTGCAACGGTGTCCAAGCGGCTAATCACAGCAGTGAGGAGGTGGAACTTTCAGGTTTGGAGGCACCAGAGTGGGCTGGTAAATGGGAGGACCATTGCATTTCTGGCCAGTAATGGATGCTTTGGAGAAATGCGGTCCACCTTTGCCTCCTGGCAAATATGAATGGTCCACCTGTGCCTGAAGTTTACCAGCCTTAGTTCACTGCAGCCTAATAAGGTGAGTGCAAAAAGGCCTCTGGACCAGGCTCCTCTGTTCTACCACAGCTTCACTGATGATCCTGATCACTGCCTCCTTGGTCTGGATCATGTTCCATCTAATGCAGGTAATTGTTGGTGTTTGCGTATCAACTCCTGGTCCCTACGTAGATACACTGATGCATGTTATCTTGGCAAATGCAAAGGTAGTTTCCCTTTGTCTTCTTCTGCAGAGATATGTGAGGTTGATCCTGCAACTTTCTGCTTGACCAGGCTATTGCTGGGCCCCTCCCTTTTGTGTCTAAATTCCAGGTTTTTAAATGCCAGTTGTTTATGTCTAATTTGAACCTGATTTATTTTAAAAATGTTTTTCATTGAAATGCACTTAAAAAAAACACACAAGAAGGCTGAGTTCTGTCAGCATGAAAGAGTGAAATGCAGACATTTTTGCTGTTTGGAAAGCAGGGCACTCGCTAGAAATCTCCTGCAAACAGCTGCACTGTGCCTTGCATGTGTAATTGAGGTTGTGCTGAGGCTTCGCTGTTTAATCTTGTGGGTGGCATGTCAGAAAGCTGGCAGTGTTGAGACTCTTGCTCCCTTAAGTTTTGACTTCCTTCAAAGAATGGAAGCTTTTTCTTTAGGAAAAAAAAAGCGACATTTTAAACAGCAGAGAGAGGGGAGGACCTCAGCAATGCTGTCTAGGCATTGTATCTCCATAAATGACAGTCCGTCAAGAGCCAGGGCAGCCATTCACTTCACACAAAAACATGAAGCCATAATCAAGAGTGTTTCTAAACATAGACACACAGGCCCAGCAAGGCTCTCAAGCCATAGTATCCTGTCTCTTGTTCTGAATGTGAATATGCTACAGTGCAATGCACTTTGAGAGCAAAGTGAATAATACCCAATGTGTTGTAGAGGGCATTTGGGCACGGTCAGGGTCAGTCTTGTTGGCTTGTAACTCTTACATTCAACATTTGCAACCAAATAACTTGCCGCTGGCTTGTGCAAGCAGCAGAGTCTGTGGCAATACGGCAAGACTGACCACGTGGATACCAGCTTCAAAGAATTGTATAGTGGCATGTGAAGGGTTAACTAATCTTGCAGTCTGTTTCTGTCATTTGCTTGCTACATAGAAACACCATATATGCCACAAGCTTGCCTTCAAAAGCACCTTAGAAGTAAAGGGCTGTCCAAAGTACCTCGCCACAATTAATAGACGGATAAGCAGGTGTCTGCACAAATAAGCTGGAAAAGCACAAGAGACAAGGAAGTATAAAAATAACAAAGTTCATGCTGTAAACATGAAACAACATGAGTTGAGGAAAAAGTCTATAAATACGGATTCTAGTGGTGTAATTACAATGAACATGCAGTATATGAAATTGTATGCAAAGGAGAAATGTCATCTCACAAGTCATTGAATGTTAATTTGTCAAGAAGTTTGGGCGTACTAGTCCACAAGAAGCAAAACAGGATAAAAGACAAATGGGTTGCCATTGCCAAGACTTTTTGGCATTTGCTTTGTAGCCTCCTTTTGCCTTTTATTTGCAGACAAATAAATATATTTCTACCTTCACCTTGCAGTGAATAAGTGCTGATTGAGCACATTTCACTCTGGGCGGCAGGTCTGGCTTCAGACACAACTTTTTTTCTTTTCTTTTTTGAGTCCTCTACTTATCTGCATCCTGATTTCTATGGTCAGAGGCCTTTCGCACTACAGCCCAAAGTGCATGATTAGGGAACTTCTGGGGAAGAGCTTCCACACCTTCAGGAGGCTGTTACATCCTCCAGGCACCCCCTGCCTTCCCAGAGGTTGCCTAATTGTGCTCCACACCTTTACTAATCTTACCCAATTACTTACCTGGCGCATCCAGGCAGCAACCATTCACACCTTTTTCAGTGCTCTGGGGTCGAGGTGCCGCGCAAGTGCACTGGCACCTCACACAACCATAGGCGTGACTGTGTATGTCCAGAGCATCATCATCATGGCAATGGCACTGATGCACGCGCAGTCACAAACATTGCCACAGCCAAAATGGTGGCTCCATGAAGAGGACTGGTCCCGCTATTTAATTAAGGTAAGAATTCAATTGCGGGGGGGTGGGGGGGTGGGATGGGGGATGGCTAACATTGACTAGTGCTTCAAGCGCGAGTGCTAGCCAATGTTGGTTTATCATGCTTCTTTCCCATCCAGCAACAGGAAGGGAAGTGCAAAATTGCCCTGTAGGAATCTGAGACATTATCTGTTCTGCAGATCAATGTTGCTTCCTAAATGTGAATAATTTCCTCCCTTCTCACCAAAGTATTGGCATGTTTGTTTTTATATTGTAACCTGCTTCAGGATTTTTATATGAGAAGCAACATGCAGATAGATAACTAATCCCCTACTTTACATGCTGGAATATTTAAATACATGTGCAGCAGGGTCTGCATAAAGAGATCTTGGCAGTGGCCTTAATGAGACGGCTATTGGGAACCAGAGTGAACTATGGCTGTAACCATCTTCAAAGCATGCTGTCTGCCACTCCAACCATCGTCAGGTCTCTTAAAACAGAGTTTCTCTAAAGCAGGTTCAACAAATGACAGCTAAGGACTTTTAAGCATTTAACTTCTTTGGACCTCATAGTAGGGTGAATGCCCCTGGTAACAGGAGGCAGTTTGCCTCTGAAGGCCACCAATTGGGAGACTGTGAATGGGGCAAGCTGTGTGCTTGTGTTCTGCTAGTGGGCTTCCTTTTGTTGCTCATTGGCCACCATGATAACATGCAACTGAACTAGAAAGGCCAGATGTCCAGTCAAGCGGGGCTCTTCTTATATTCTTATATATCCAGCCCTTAGAGAATTCCTTTGTCTCTTGACAACACTGTTGAAGCCACATTTTCCACTTCCTTCATTTTAATATTAAGCCCAAAGTCATCTGTATTAATTCAATCGGTACATCTGAGCCATTATAAAAAATAATAAGAAAGCCATCCTGTGTCGACATGCTTTATTGAAGCAGAACATTTACAATGTATTTGCTGGTGAAAAAGGACTTGTTTCTTATGCTTTGTCATATCTCATCCTAAGTAATATCCTGAAGGGGGAAAAAAACCCCTTCCAGATGGAAAGAAAGCTGCTAGCAGAAAATATATTGTGTAAACAGCATCACAATAAAGTTGCAGTTGGGAACCAAAATAATCCATCCCAGAAGCAGAAAGATCAGTCCCCTGGACTGAACAAGGCCTTCCATGTTGAAGCAGATATTCTGGCCCAGCCTCTGTACCTGCTTTGAAGTTCATGCTAGCTTTGGAAACAGCCTCCAAAGTCTGATGACTAGGAATGAAAGCTCCTGGCCTTGGAGGCCCCGGGGGACTATTTTGGCCAGAAGAAGAAGGGTGTTTTTCCACGGTCAGTTAGTATCCATTTTTGCACCTATTAAGGGCCCATTTGAGTGAGAGCCGGATGACCCAGTTTCCACCATGGCACCCATTTGGGACACATTTGTTTTCACTGCACCTCGGAAAATCTGGATCATATGGGTACATCTCAGCCTTTAATCCAGATTTTCTGTAGACCCCATTAATGGGGTCTTCAGCCAGAAAATTAAAGGGAGCCTGTTTCCATGAGTGACAGGCAATGGGGATTAGAGGAGGCTAGGGGGAGGGGATGCACCCATGGGGGGGAGCCCTGAAATCCCAGCTTTGAAGTGATTTTGGAGTCATTTTGAAATCATTCCAAAATGACTCCGAAGCCACTTCAAAATTGGCAAAGACTTCGAAGAGGCTCCAGAGCTGTCAGCATGGTCAATTTGCTGTTAGCGCAGACCAGGTGGACTTCCCTCCGAAATCCCTCAGAAGCAATTGGCAAAGGCTCCGGAGTCTTGCCACTGGTCTCTCTGAAGATCAGCACAGACTTCAGAGGCACTCTGGAGCTATTTCCTGCTGACATTGTGGGTGCTCTGGGGCTGTTTTGCACCGACTTTGGAGACGTTCAGAAGGGACTCCAGAGCAGCTCTGAAATCTGCGCTGATCTCTTCAAACGGACTTTGGAGAGTGCATCCCTCTGTCCCCCAAAACACCTGGGGTGATGGGCAGACCCCTTGGGGATCGATCCGGATTCCCCACATGGGTGCAAAGGTGTTTCCACAGCACGGAGGTTAGCACCCATTTGTAATGGGTGCTACACCTCCCGTGGAAATGCATTGGGTGCTTCCTTTAATCCGGATCTTCTTAGATCCAGATTAAAGGAGCGTATTGGAAAAACACCCAAAGAGTTGGCTTTTCTACCCCACTTTTCTTGCCCATTTAAGGGGACTCAGAAGAGAGCTATGACTAACCCAAAGTCACCCAGATGGCTTTGTGTGGGAGGGCGGAATAAAAACTGGTGATGTTCTCTAGTTCTGTCTGAATCTGATAGCTGGGAATGTTCTCACTATTTGTGAAGTTTTTGGAAATATGTCATTCTTTTTCCAAAGATCATATATTGTTAGCTTTTCAGTCTCATGTGGAGCCCACTGGATGAAATGTATTTGTTGAATATTCAAAGGGAACACACTCTCTGTGGAATGTGTATTACACGAGCAGTTTTAAAATTTCTCTCATCTACTCTTAATACAAGAAAATGAGTGTTTGTTGATCTGTTATCCGTGTTTCCTTGCAGCATTCCAAAGCACTGGAGATGAAATTCTTTTCTCTGAGAAAAAAATGTTGCTGTTGATGCTTCCCAGGGTGTGAGCCAGTTTGGTCTAGTGGTTAGGGAGCCAAACTCTTATCTGGGAATACTGGGCTTGATTCTGCCCTCCACCATGAAGCCAGCTGGGTGACCTTGGACTAGTCACAGCTCTCTTCTGAGTTTTCACAGCCCCACCTACTTCACAGGGTGTTCTGTTGTGGGGAGAAGAATAGAAAGCTTTGTCAGCCACTTTGAGTCCCCTTAAATGGGTGAGAAAAGTGGGGTAGAGAAGCCAACTCTTCTTCTTCCCAAATGTGGAAATAATAAGAGCCACAAACCAATAATTTCATTGCGTTTGTGAGATTCACCTGAAACCCCCATATGTCTTCATAATAGGAACTTCAATCCTGCCCCCATAAAAGAGAACATATACTTGGAGGCGGAGCTATTAAGCAGAGAAACAATGTCCTGATATCCTCAGATGCTGGGTGAGGGATCTCTACATGCACTATGATGTGCCCTCCTGAACATTTGTCTCTCAAACAATATCCTGACATAGAAGAAATTCAAATGGAAACATAGCCTCTCCATATCTCAGCTAAGTGTACGTGTTGTGGAAAATATATCTTGATGTATTTATCAGCTAGAGCAAGAATTAAATTACTGTCATAAAATCTTTTATGACTGAATAAGGTTCCCTCAGCCCCTAAAATTAGTCTAAATCATGGTTGTTCCCAAAATGGCAGCTTTTTTTTTGTATTCAAAAGAATACAATTTTCTAGCCCCCATGGGAAGCTGAATTCTTCAATGCAGCGTCATTTCAGCATAAATGGATTTTGATCAGTTTTCACATTGACGAAAAGTAAGAATGATCCATAATACCAAGTACCCTTTGAATGTAAACAGTTTTTAAAAAGAAATTTAATGTTCTGACATAGTGCAAAGTAAAGGTGTGCACGAATATTCAAAGGTATTCGAAATTTGATTGAATGTGCCCAAATTTCAACATTCGAATTTGAATCGAATATTCATGAATTTGAATTTAAAGATTTGAACACACTTTGAATATTGGATCTATTCATTCAAATTCTCCGGACATTCACATGTGTATGGATTCGTACACAATGCATACTTGCAAATCGCATCTTTCCCGCATCCATACACATTTGTACAGATCTGTATGGGATGAAAATGGGTTGCATACGGGATAACTACGGGATGCACAAGTATGTGTACGGATGGGTATGGGATGCATAACAATGCAGATGGGCACATGCAAATGTCAATATTCAGAAGTGCAGATTCAAATTTCATTAATTTGAATCAAATTTGGTTAAATTCAAATTTTAAAGATTTGCATCTAATCAAATTTTTGGGTATTCAATTTGAATTGAATTGAATCCCAAAAATTGCATTTGTGCACACCCCTAGTGCAAAGAACAAACTGAATTTCAGTGTTCTGGAACACATATCAGTTTTTTAAACAGATAACAGTTTCACTAGTTCATTCCCTGTTTAATGGATCTGGATACATTTGGTTTCCAGACATATACATACACTTACAGAGCATTTTACACAACAAAAACAAAAATTATTAACTATTACACATGAAAATGCATTTGTGCAACATGAGGTCATGCTACCACTGGCAGCTGATAGAAGATCTTTCTTTTTTTAATTAGGGATTTAAAAATATGTTTCAAGGCCCTGTTTGCTTTAGGGTGATCAGGACAGCCCAGCATGTTCTGGGATGGAGCTTACACACCCTGTGGTGTTGCTCCCATCCCCAAGAGGCTGCGAGCCACCCTGATTCCCATTAGCTGTGGAGCAGTCAAAGAGGCTGCAAGGAGGCAGCATGTCACAGCTGCACATGCACAGTCATACACTGTGTTGTCAGTTGCTGTAGTTGGCCCAGCCTGCATTGCCATTGTTACAGCAAAGTGGATGGTCCAAGATGGGACCAGCCCAGGTAGGTCTGAATGGAGTTTGGAACAGGACAGCACTTGCAGTGTAGATGCAGGTCACACCCCTGATCTTAACGCCTGTGGGATACTTTCCCCTGCCTAAATTGAACAATTAAGAAAAATAAATTCTTAGAATAGGGCATATATATTAAGGAGATATAGCAGAAAGAGAGAAAGAGAACAGAACTGAGAAAAGTTATAAACCATCTGAATAACTGCTGTAATTCAAAATGCTTCCAGACACATTCTTTGATTCCATTTCTGTGCATTCCATTATGGTTTGTTTTCCTGGTCATCCAGACAACACGCTGATGGTCTTGAAGATATCCCATTTAATCCCTTTAAGTTTCACAAAAGTTGGACAATTTCACAAAGTTCTATATTGGGAAATGCAAAAAGTCAGAATGTGGATAAACTGTTCTGAGTGTCGACAAGTGAAACATTATAATAACAAGCTAAATATGAACTGTCTGGAAACATCAGCACATGCATTGCATCTCTGAATGTATCTGAAGCTGCTTGTGCAGGAACGCCTCCTATCATTGAGATCTGCCGATGCCATAAGATCTGCTGGGGATGGCCTCTTGGCTATGCCCTCTATCAACAGTTAAGGGGGTGGGAATGCCTGGAAGGTGATAGCCCCCAAATATGAAATACTTTCTAAGATGTGTCAGGCACTTTCATTGTATGTGTGTGACCCAGTTGGTCTAGTGGTTAGAGAGCTGGACACTTATCTGGGAAGACTGGGTTTGATTCCACCCTCCTCCATGAAGCCAGTTGGGTGATTCTGGGCTAGTCACAGCTCTCTTCTGAGCTCTCACTATCCTACCCACCTCACAGGGCATCTGTTGTGGGGAGAAGAATAGAAAGCTTTGGCAGTCACTCTGAGTGTCCTTAAATGAGTGAGAAAAGCAGGGTAGAAAAGCCAACTCTTCTTCTTCTTCTTCTATTCAGATGTCAGTTGAAGACACACTGGTTTACTATTGCCTTTGGCTGAGGGAACAGCATCCCCTTCCTGTGCAGGCATTCTTACTGTTTTAGCTGGTCTATTTCATTTGTTTTTATCCTGAAGGCCACATCAATAATAATAATAATAATAATAATAATAATAATAATAATAA
>MTQE01001141.1:23688425-23706923 GCA_014337955.1 Aspidoscelis marmoratus | reverse complement strand
GGGTACTTAATGGGTACTTCTAGTGACAGTGGAAAAACACCCTCAGTTAGGACTAGAAGTAATAAAATTATACATCACAGTTTAAACAATGGGACTTTGTTCTTAGATCTTTAACAATTAATGAGAAGAAATATAGTTCTACAAGACTAACTTTAACTGAGATTTCATTCTATTTTTTTAAAAATGATACAACTTTTATAAAGAAAAAAAATAAAAGAAAGTTCCAAACGGTATCATTTCCTTGCTTTTTTTTCTTGACACATGTCTCAAGACTTGGCAAGGGTACAAGAAAGGAGAAATGAGCCTTCTCACTTTTGTAGTAAACTTTGAAGACACTTAAAATATAGGGGACAAACTGCAGGCAAAGAATATTTACTTTACGTAACACAAGGGAAAGATAAGAAGCTTCTTTGGAAGAGCTGTTCCCACCCAGAGAGACCAAACAGAATTGTCACATAATGGTGCCAAAGTGTGGAACAGAGTGCATAATATTCCAGATACTGAAATAGCCCTGATGCTCCAGTTTATGCTGTTTGTTGACATGAAGGATAGGGGTGAAAGATGAAATATGTTAGTGTCCTATGCTAATCTATTCTAATTTGATAATACTTGTTCCCACCAAAGGACATTCATGAGGGAGGAACCTCTGTTGCTAAGAATGATGGGTAAAGTAATTGACAAACTGGGATATACTGACCTATAGTTCATTCTATATGAGCTCTCAATTCAGCAGTAGGAAAAAATGTCACAAGCTACTAGTATTGCTCTCAGGAAATCTAACTGATGATTAAGCTTTTCTAAAGGCTGTTCTTAGCAATTTCTGATGAAATGATGTGTACTTTGTAACATATAATTGGCAAAACCAATATTTGAGTCTTGATTTTTGACAGTCTTCTTTGTATCTAAACCACAAATTTCACAATGGGAATTGGAATTAGAAGGTCCCATTTTGTCACACAAAGCTTTTCAGAACAGCTACTAAGTGCAATTTTTGGCTTTTTGGAAAAGATTTAGGTATCTAAAACAGCTTTTTAAGAATTACTTACACTTTAAACGCTAAAGGTCATTCTGCACTTACAGTTATCCTTGTTCAGTACACTATGAGTCTCTCTCTTCCACAATCTTATGTGGATGAGAGAGGCCACACCTTTTCCTAGCATGCTTCACTTCATTCACACTAGACAGAGCATAGTTTGGGCTAGGTGGACCAAAGTGGCTGCCTCAACGGAGACAGTGGTAGACTTTTTCTTTAAAGGTCTACTTCCATCCTACCCATAAATAAACCATCCCAGGAGGTGTGCAGAAGGATGCATGCCTCCATGGACTAGTTTAGCAGGGGCATTTATTTAGGCAATGTACAAAATTGTGCCACTGAAATAGGTCCCCTGGGTCCTCCAAGGTTAAGAACTAAAGTTCCTTGCCATTGTAAAAGGTGGAAGCTATCTTCAAAGATCATGCAGTCTTCAGGACTGGTGTGACCGTTGTCCTAGAACAGTAATAAAAATGTGGATGGCTTGTTCCATGACAGTAGAAGTGGTCCAGCTGCTGGGACCACTTTTACAGTCCAGGGATGGTAAATGCAGAAATACCATAAGCCTGAAATTACACATGGTAAAAATTGTGCACCTCTGAGAGATAGTTCACACACCAGTCTTCTCCTCTGCCTTCTCATGGACATTCTAGACTAAAGAAGGTGGATTAGAGGTGGATTGAGAATACATGGGCTACATGCTACTGTCTCTAAGGCACTTTTGAACTCCTTTTTAAATATGTGAACACAACCTCAATAGAGTTACTTAGTTTTTTTTCCATTGATTTGCTAACTGATGAGCTACCTAAATTTAGGATGCATCTGAATGAGCACAGGATGTATGTGTGTAAGGGGCCATCATGCAAAAGCCACACCTGAAGTGAGAGATGTGATAAACATCACATGCCCCAAAGCTTTTTAGCTGTGAAAAGAAAGGTTTCCAACCTTCTTCCATGGTGGTGTGGAAATGTCCCAGGAAAATGCCCATTTTTAGTCCAACACAAAAATAACCTTGCTAGAATCTGAGCTGGTAAATTGCTTTCTCCCTTGCTGTACCCTGAGAGTTGTCCGTTGAGGCATGCAGGAATGGTGACTCCTCAAGAGGGGTCTGTGAGGGGCAGGCACATGCAAATACACTGCGCAAAGGGCATTCAGATGTTTGGATGCCCCACTCCTGAGCTGGACATTCTAGGTGCCTACGTGGATGTTATTTTTCTTGTAGGACTGCATTTCTGCTCTTTAACTCATAAGGATCCAGTGTGTTCTAGTGTCCTGACAGCATGCTGCTGGGATCAACAGACAGGCCCAGACTACTTTTCTTAGCTGAGGTGGCAGCTCTGCAGCCAATCTTGGATCCCACTTCACTATTAATATTTGGATGAGACTCTATCATAGTGGACCCTGGCTTCCTCTGGAGTGATATGGGTTGGGCAACTCTTCACGTGTAGGATTTAGGGTATAAAAGGGAAGAGCGTGTTATTGGCAGTTTGTGTTTTGAGTCTGATAAAAGAGAGAATATTCTTAACCTGAAGGGCTTTTCACACTTTGCTTTCCGTCTCTGGGAAGCAAAGGCTGAAGTGATCCAAGCATGAGCTAAGCATCCACATTTGCAGATGCTTAGAGCATACTAACCCTCCTCCAACCTGTCTGGACACTTATCGCAAGGAAGAATGGGTGTCCCAGCACCATCGCTGGGGCAACCACATGGCGTGCCATGTCAGCATGCCTGCATGTCACATGCCCCTCTAACACCCAAAGAGGTGCAGAAGATGCGTCCAGAGCCTTACTGGCTTTGCTACTAGTGCAAGATAAGTGCGCATGTGAAGCATTTAGACCTGCATCATGCCTAGTTCATGCAAAGAATGTTTCTACATGGAAGTAGCCATTTCTGGTAAAGAAGCAGCTCCTTCAAGTGCAGGCGCTCCATCTGGGAGCATTCCCCATGTGAACTACTGAGTCCAGTGTGAATTTGCGTTGAGAAAGTGAGCCCTTCCTTGAAGTGGGTTAGTTTGACTTTTGACCTCATTGAACAAATAGGCATCATTTGTCCTCATGGGCATGAGTAGATGCGATGTGCAAGGCAGTTTGGACAAGTTTAGAATTGTGCTGAAACTTTTGTTTGAGCCCTCAGAAAAGGAAGCAATGAAATCAAATGGAAAGGGCTATATAAAATGAATAAACCAACATCTGCAGAGGAAAACACTATGATTAACAGATGCTTCTCTGGATCGAATTGGTTAGAGCCCAAAAGTCCAATTGAGAAAGCAAAATGACGAAAAGCTTCCTAGTGAGCAAAATGTTCATTTTCTTGTCTCTGTATCTGTTGCCAGAAAGAGTTTTTTGGATAGGGCAGATGCATTCTTATAGGAGTATATATACATCTGAAACACCAATATATTTTACTCTGCAGATTTCAGATATGGTACTCATTTGCCTAAATAGTTTAGCCTTTGAAATTTTGTTTTCTTTTTTCATCATGAGAAAACAGAGGTAAGAATATCCACTTTGCATGCAAAATATCCCAGGGTCAGCATCTTCCCATAAATAGCAAGACACTTCTGAATTGTTACCAGGAAAAAAGGATGGAAATATCTGGATAGTCACTAGAAACTGAACTTGAGATTATCATTACAATAACCTATGCCTGTAATAACCGTGGAAAGCTCAAAGTATCTCACAAAGATTTAGGTCAGACATCAGAAGAAACTGGGTGAGCAGAAGCTTGCTTAAAGCCATCTCATGGACTGCATCTCTATCGCCATAAAATGTGCACCTCTGTGCATGGGCTTAAGAAAGTTCACAAAAATAATAATCCTTCTCTAGTGGTAAACCTGCTGCAGGGTATTGGTCCACAAGGATGCATGAACAGCAGCCCTCAATGGGTCAGTATACTATGCCTGGCTCATTTTGGACAGGGCACCCAGATGTGGTGCTGGAAATGTGTCCATCCTGGGCTCATGGCCAAAACAGCCACATCCGGGAACCTCAAAGGCCAGGAATTTTCATTCCTGGAGACAGTCCTAGAGCAGGCCAATAGCACCCTATCCCACCTTTGGAAGGCTTTTATATACCCCTCCATCTAGCCCTACCTAGCTTAGTCCTGTGTGGAAAGGGCCTCTGGTATTGACATAACACAGCTGTGTTCCTGGTCTGTGTTCTCCCTCACAGATTTTTTTCCTGATGTCATGTTGGGTTGAATGGTATCTGTAGTCTGTGTGCAACCCACACCCAAAGAACTGGCGCCTTTGCAGACCTTGAAAATGCAGGCTTTATAGGTGAAGAAAACATCAAGTGGAGGACATGGATGAAGATGATGAACTTTACTCAGTTTCTGTAGGGCAGGTAACCACCTTATGAGGCAGATGGTTACTCCTTTATCGTTAATCTTCACGAGGTTAACAGACCTGTGAGATCTTGGCAGAACCAATATAAAAAATTAATGTGGTCACACCCAATTGTGCTATCTTGTTTAGCTCAATTTCACAAATTTTCTGCACCAGCTTCAATGCATATCTGAATATTCAGCCATGAATCTACAAATTCGTATGAATTCTGGATGTCACAAATATTTGTGCAAATCCCTACTTCCTGGCAATCCTAATGATGTTCAACTAGCCATTGTTGTAACCTCAAGGAAAGGTCCAGAATAAAGGGGGAAGAAAATTAAAGCAATTCTGCACTGACTGGTGTACTGGATCAGCAGTAGTTTGAGGAGCCTCACATCCAATGATTGGTGTGGTTTAAGGGATGCGTGAGGTGATGATGACGCTGGGCCTCCCTTAGACCATGCCCTGGCTGTTGTGCAAAAAGGCACTGTTTCAAAAATGTTTTCAAACTGTAAAATAGTTTCACCTCTATTTTCAATAGTAATGGTGACAAGAATTTTGCCTTTTCTGTGTAAAGAACTGCTGGCTCATGAAGCAAGCCAAATGATGTAGCCTTAGGTGGTTTTCCTATGGTATTGTTTGAGGAAGGTGCTTCTATTCTCTTTTGCCATCACAACCGTCTAAGTGTTTTGCTTTTAGCTACTTCAAGGACATCAGAACTAGTAAAACCTACTGGCACATCAAAAGACTTTAGAGTATAAAATCTGGTCTGTTTTGACTGTATTGACTAGCATTTCAGGACAAAGGACCTGGACCTGATCATACTTATGACAGAAAGTGTGGTTGAGTGGCTTTCTATCTCTGAGGAACCAAAAGCATCCTGGTTAGCTTTTAAAAAGGTTTAGAAAAATTCATGGAGGACAGATATATCAATGTTTATTAGAACTGATGCCTCCTGGTTGGAGAGACAGCACAATGACTCTAAAGGCCATTTGCAGAGAGTCAAGAGCATGTTTTGCCTTTGTCATCTGCTTGAGATGTCCAGAAGTAATTGGTGGGCCACTGTGTGAGATGGGATGCTGGACTAGATGGGTCTTATACATCAGGGCTTCTCCTATGTTCTTATGTTCCTTGAGTGAGGTTGGTTGACTTCCTACAGAAAGCTAGTAGCATTCTTCTTTCTCTTGTTAGTTTTACCTTGTGCAGGGAACTCTATTAACATGGGCCCTTTTTGCACTTGGCCTTCTTCTGGAGTGTATCTCTGGACAGTGGTCTACTGGACACAAGCTAATGCAAACTATATCAGGCCACACTTAGGGCCTTGCATAGCATGCAGATAGCAGGTCCCTATTCTGGGATATATTCCAGAATAAGGCCAAGGGCAGAAAGGTCCATGATTTATCATAAGAAACTTCCTTTGTCTACAATAAAATGCTACAAATCGGGGAAAGGCTGTGGTTTCCATAAGAGAGTTCCTAGCTTTCTCTTTTGTAACTTCATAAACTAATATCAGAAGTGTCCATAGTGCTTGCCGGTGGTATGGAGCAACTTCAGTTGCTTCTAAGGTGTACAGGAAGAAAGCCAAACACTGTCCTTAGGCACTTTTGGCTGTGAACTTTCTGCAGAGCTAGACATTTGTGCTCTTTTGATCTGGAGCTTGATCTTGTACTAAGACTTGGTTTTGCAGGCTAGATTTCTGTGGAAAGCAAACCAATTATCTAAGCAGCTGGCTAGCATCCTTGGAACCTCTAGTGTGGATGAGAGTGCCTCCAGACAACAAGAAGAAATTACGGGATCTTCTTTAGACCCTGAAATTGAATCTTGCCACCCCTGCCAGATGGAAAGACCAATCCTGGCAAAATATATATGTTTAGTGTTTCTTCATGAAATCATTCCTCTTGTTTAATACTTGTATGCAGAAAGAGCCCACCCACTTCCCTTTATTATTTTTTTCTGTGCTTCCTGCATAACGATATTTTGCAAGAGGAATGATCCCATGAAGAAATGCCAGACAGGGGTAAGCAATCGATACTATGGAAAAACCTGGCTTTTCCGTAATAGCAATTTAGCAGGTTTTTGTTCCAATAACCCAGAACAGCATTGCAACTGTCACAAATATGAGAGCCAATCCCAAGTTCCAGGAACACTGTGGGTGTTTATCCACATCTGGAGACACCTTTGCTAATCCTTTCCTTAATTTGAAATATAAGAACCCCCATAAAGTCAGAGTTTCTACAGGAAAAGGGTGATAACTTAGACTTGTATTGCAGACAGGAAAGGTAACCTCCTTTTTCTTATTATTCACTTATGGGTGGGTTCTGTCCTCATGCTATTTAGCATGAGAGGAGCTGACTACTACTACTCTGTATTTTGTTGAGGAAAGCATTAGAATCCTTTATTGCTTGAAGTTTTAATCTCCTTTCTTATAGGTACTTTTTGGATTGGTGCTTTAATTTCTTGTTCTTCTAGTACTGCCTTTACTGTCATTTCTCAATATATTCCAGTCTTTCTCCTTGCTTGTGTATGTTTCCTGTGTATTCAATAGATATTTACCCTCTTTCATTTTTATGGTATCAATCTGCTAGTCTCGCTCATCTAAATTAGCATTTGTTCCAGGAGGCCAATTTTAAATTTCCTTCTTAAAAGAAACTGGAACAGTAGCATAGTGAAGCAGTTTCTTGGCACCTGCATGCCACGTGTTCAGGACACACATGGGAGAGAAATCACTTTAGCTGAACTGCTTGGATTAGCTGAACAATGGGTCCTACCTGATGACTGGAAGAGGGGGTGCTTTGCAGGTCGGGAAGGGAAGGCCTAGCCTAAGGAAGGCTATGTTTGTGTCCAGAAATAACAAAAGGGGAGTGTCAGAGAGACAGTGTGTGGCCCTTGTGTTCTCAGCCCTTCTCTAATCCACCTTTTCTAGTGTAGAATGTTCAGGACAGGGGGAACGGGCAGACTGGTGTGTGAACAATCCCATCTCGAAGCCTTCTCTAAGCTGTCTCAAAGGTACCTCAGAGATTTTTTTTTTCTGTTTCTGATCACAGTTTAGTGGGCTTAGTTTTAGTTCTTGCTAAGATTCCAAAAATTCCCTGTGAATTATTTTGATGAAAACATTTGACATTATATCCATAGTCAGCCTGGAACATTAAGGAAATATAATATTTTGTTCATAGTAATTTTTAAACCGATAACAAATTTCATTTTAAAAGAGAACATTTCTGAGATATACGTCATTCCATGATTACAAGGACAGCAGATTTTAAGATGATGTACCTGTTAAATCTTATCTACACAATTTTATTAGTTTTTAAAAATGTCCTACTGTCCTTTCTTACAGAAACGTTATTTTACAGATAACTACATCTGGAAGTATATAAAACATTTAACTTGCCATATTTTCTATAAAACAGTTGTGATGAGAGGTTACAGGATATGAATCTGTCTCATACCCATGACGCCATATTTGTCAGGATATTGTGTTATTCTTTTTTGTTACATAACTCATTTATACTGCATATGCCAGCAGTTATTGTCAGTCTAATAAAAATGCAAAAATGATGACTATACATTTCTAGTAGTTCAGACAATGGGAATAGGGGTGTGCACAAATGCAATTTTTGGCATGTGATTCGATTCAAATAGAATATCCAAAGATTCAAATTGATTCAAGTGTATAAAATTCTAATATGTTCGTGTTTCAATTGAATAGAATATATTTGTTTCTATTTGTATAAATATTCAATTCGTATTTGAACATACAAATGTTGACAACATTCGTATGTGTCCGTATGCATCTCTATGCATCCGGGTTTTATCCTGTATGCAACCTGTTTCTGTTCCATGCGTATCCTTACAAATGTGTATGGATATGAATAAGATGCATACGGATATGTATGTAATGCGTACGTATCTGTACGGGTACAAATGTCCAAATAATTTGTATGAATGATTCTAAGCATTTGAAATTTGTTTAAATGTTTAAATTTGAATGTGTAGATATTTGATTTGAATTCCAATGTCCAAATTCGAATTCGATTGAGTTCTGAATGTTTCAAATATTCGTGCACATCCCTAAATAGGAATGAATAGCATTCTTCTTAAGAATCCCTATAGAAAGAACACTATCATCTTTAAGTCAATAGAAATAGCCCTGGTCCTCCAAACCCACATTCCTGTATGACCAAGAAACCAACACAAATGTAGATATGACTGTACATGAGTCCTACAGCCTGTTTACACCTGCTTACAATACCATACAAGACTGGTAAGGTTGACATGAGGCAGCAGCCATCCACATGGCAAGTGCTGGTAAAGCCCTGTATCAGTCCAAGAGCAGATGGTCAGGCCACTGCAGGCTGAATCACCATTGTAGGAGCCATGAAATCATCCAATGTGTGCTGGGATGTTGCCATGGCAGTCAGCTCACAGTGCATGGCTGGGCAATGGCCTTGGATCCGTGGGGTCAAGATATGACCAAATGACAAAACAATGACAATGATATTTCCCCATAATTCCTCGTAGTCCCCCCAGAATTGTGGATCCCTGACCTAAAATTTGGACAGGCCTGAATTAAGCAAAGGACAATTGCTTGCCTGACAACTTTTCACAGATTAACCTTAGGATTCAAAGCAAAATTTTATTTATTCAGTTATTTGTTTACATTTCTATCCTGCCCCATACCCAAAGGTCTCTGAGTATACGTATATGTATATGACATCAAATTCTATGTCAGCATTACATTTAAATTGGGAGACACTAATACAAATTGAAGAAACATTTTGTCAGAACAGGCTGTTGTGAAATAAAAAAAAGAATCAAACAGTTCAAATATTTTCAGTTATTAAGAATAGGTAATAGAGACATTAAAATGATCTGATGGTAAGGGTGATGTTACTAGCCAACCTTCAAGAAATGAGCAATCCTACTGAAAATGAAGCTTAACATCACAGAGCAGTTCAAACTCAGTGTGGGCCTCCTTTAAGGAGCATGACTCATGGGGATACCAAAACAACCTTCACTGGAGTAAGCATAAAGCCATGAATCAGGCCAGAAAGTATATCTCAATATAAGATACTAGCCTTCCCAATGAAGAAGCAGCACCATTCACAATTTCTCAAGGGAAAGTTGAGGGGGATGGGTTCCTATTTACCTTCATGCTTGCTCAAAGGAATAAACTGTTGATTCTGACAACTGTGCTCTTTCCTTCTACTCATTTCTCAGTGTCAATACCCTTTACATGACCAAATTGTGTGCTTGCTGACAAGCTCAATGTTTAGTGACGATCTGAAGGCCAGGCTTGCTGAGCTGACTTCAGTGTTTGGGTACAGAAACTTCCCAAAACATACTACTTGCTTTTAGGAGTTAGCAATGTGAGCAGGACCTTTTTCATTTTGACACCATAGATATGGAGATAGGATGATCTCCTCTATTAGATTTATGCCTCAGCAAGAGACAGATGTATTTCTGCACTGTTGCTAGATTTTATATTTAATTTAATTTAATTTATTCTTCTAGGATTTGTGTTATTGTAGGGCAGAAGATACCAATAAATCTTTAACTTGAAGAGAGGGGTTATGAATTTAATATATTGATAAAAGTGGTGGCAAACTTGACTGCAGTGGGAACTCTGGGGGAAGTCCTGCATAGATTATCTGCACTGCAGGACTTTCCCTAGTGTGTATAGATGTAGGGCAGTTTTAACTGCTCTATATCTATGGTCCATGCAACTGGGCTGGCTCCATTTGCACCTCTCCCTCCTGGGAGTGGTTCCGACAGAGCCTGGGATGGACAGCACAAGCACAGTTAGCACTGCCTCAACCCATCACTGCTGCAATGGTGCATTGCAGGCACGTTGTAACCATTGTCACAGTTGCCACAGTTCTGTGTTTATTGCAGTAGCACCAGCGATTCAAACTTCACCAGCACTTAGGGAAGTTTTTGGGAGGTTAGGGATAGATTCAGGATCCCAAAGTGTGGGCGTCAGCATCGTCCCCCATCTTTAATTCCTCAGGAGGTTTTCTTAGGGAAGCGAAGGTGTGAAATCCTAAAAATGACACAGTTTTCATTTTAAGTGATGCTAAAAAGTAACATGTTTGAACCACTTCCACGAGGGTTGTAGAAGGAGGGGTAAATGCTTCTAGATGAAGCTTGCTTGCAGCATTTTTGTGCTGCATTTTGATTTACTCCTAGAGATGCACTGAACAGAGTGGACTCAGATTGATTCAGACCAGCCCAAATTTGAATGTAACAAGGCAGTGGTTCTCAACCTTCCTAATGCTGCGACCCCTTCATGGAGTCCCTCATGTTGTGGAAACCCCCAACCATGGGGGCAGAGCAGCTGGGAGGTGGGAGGGAAGGGTGGTGGGAGACTCATCGCGACCCCTCTGAAAGGGTAGTTTGACCCCCAAAGGGGTCCCGACCCCCAGGTTGAGAACCACTGAAACAAGCGGATGTCCAAACGAATCTATCAAACACACCCTGTTCAGTCTGAGGTTGAAGGTCTTTGAATCAAAGTGAACCCCAAACTTGTTCAAAGAAAAAAACACCATTCAAATAGGGATATGTACAAATATTCGTAACATTCAATATTCATACAAATTCATACAAATTTGGACAGTCATATACAAATTGAATGTTACGACATTTGTACATTGACATTTGTATTTGTACGAATGCTTTGGAACATTCATGAATCTGGGGAGGTGGGAAAGCAGCTGCAGCAGTCATATCTGCAACGGATCCAGGGTGCATTCAACATGGACTGAGAGCAGATTCAAAGTGGATTTAGGGTGGATTTGACGCTTTCAGAGTAGATATGTTATGGAATATGTATCGGATTCATATGCATTTGTACTGGATATTCATATGAATTTGTACAAATTCATTCGTATCCAAAAGAATCCCTACCACATTCAAAGCGGATCTATTCAAATGAATATGAATTTTCTTATATTCTATTCGATACAAATCAAATGCAAAAAAAACCCCATTCATGCACATCCTTACGTTCAAATTCAAACTGAACAAAGGAGTGGTTTGAATCGAACCAAACCAGGAGGAGGGGGGAGTTTGTGCACATCAAAGGCAGTTCAAAAAGATCAAAGGCAGGCTTTCCCGCTTCCACCCCTTCATTGCTGCAAACCACACATCTCAGCCTGGCCTCTTCTTGGATGGGACATATACTGGGACAAAATCCCTTTCAGTATATATATCCTAACACAGCCTTGCAAAACAAGAGGTCATTTTCTGTCCCCCCCTTTTATTTTTTATTTTTTTAGAAAATACTTGATATTACTTTGATGTTAGTGGAGTTTTTGATATTTTGGACTCTGCAGTTGTGTAACTGTAAATGCTGTTAATAATTATAGTTGTTATCTGATGAGTCTGTTTTTCAAAGCCTGAAACGTCTCGTTGTTCCAAGAAATTTGAGTTGCTGTGACTTTCAAATGATATGGCAAGTTGTGTATTGGTAGTTGCATTGTACGACGAGTCTCATGTAATAGTTTCGGAAAACTGAAAGAAAATCTGCTAGTTTGCTATTGGCACAAGTGCCATTGATTAAGCTTTTTGGAATATGAAAAGTTGTTCCTGGAAAATCTGATCTCAGAGAAAGCACATCCTATTGCTGAGTTAGCAAAATGACTTCCATTTTAAAAAGGAGTTAATAAATGAAAAATTACTTTTTCCTTTTCCTTTTTTCTTTCTATCTGGCATGTAGATACAGTGACTCTAAGAGCTGTCACTCATAGGTGCATTAAACAACAGTGAGCAATCAACCTGTAATTACTTTTATGTGATTTTACATGTTTGTTCCAGCAAAAACACAGTAACAGGTCATAAATCTTATGAGACTGTACCCACAGAGTTTTTGCTTGTCATAAACATGTTTTTACAATAAGTAATAGACTAAAATTAAAATTTCAGTTTTCTGATTTTTTCCCCTTCAAAATAGGCTCCCCCCCCACATTTTATTTTTCAGAGGTACTCAGAAATTCCATATGCATGACTGAGGCCATGTCCCCACCTACTCGTGATTCTGCTATCACACTGGCACCACAATAGTCTCACAGCATCATGAAAACTGCCTTTCTGCATTTGATGCAAGCATGGGTACGAATATCCAGGATTGAATAATCACTGTCAAGTGAGACAGAGGTTTCTCTTGATCGTAGCAAAAGGATCCCTCAAGCTCATCTGTTAGCTCATGCAGCGTGTGGACAGCCAGTTGTCATGATGTTATAATAATGGTCCAGTGCAGACACAACATTGAAGTCATGACAAAAGTGTAGAAGTGGCCTGATTTTAACAATATTCTTCACATTATATTGGAATCCCAGCTACTAGGACTTGTGGAAGCTACAGCTCAGTGGGATAGCCTGCCTTAAACAGGAGGTACTGCTACAGTATGGGCAGGAGAAAGCAGTCCATACCTATAGTTAAGTGACCTTCCGAGACTACCAGAAAGCCCTCTGCAACAGTCCCAAAGCAGCCACCAGAATTCTTGTCATGTATAAGATATCTGGAAAGAGCACTGGCCATTGATTATGCATCACCAACTTGAGCAACAAACGGAAGTCCAAAGATCAAACAGCAAAAAGTGCTGCCTCAAGAGTTGCTTTCATGCTCAGGCAAAGTCATCTCTTTCAGGGTTTGGGGCAGGAGATGACTGCTCTTGGAGTATTCCTGTTTACCTGTCTCACTCTCTTTTTACCAAAGATTGTCCTTTATCTTGAGTGTGGATGTGCAAGAGATCATTCAGGGGCTGTTTCCTTCCCTTGAAATATTTCTGCTCTTCAGAAGGACCATGGGAGCAAGGCACCTGCTCGGATGTTCCATCTGTGGTGACAGAAAGCATAATTGTTGTCCAAAGCATCATTTGTGAAGGTGTGGTTTCATGTGGAGTTAACAGAAGAGCTGGGAAATCACTTGTTTTTGATTTGGCACCCCTTAATGCTTGATGTTGTAGTCAGTTGCCTAGCTTTCCCGTATGGTTGAGCCGGTTGGTTCTGTATCATACTGATAAGGATTTATCTGAAAATTTCATTTCAGTTTCATAATGTGCAGGTATAATTCCTTTTCATAGTAGAGAAAGGGGGGGTTGGGAAATGTGGAGGAACAGAATCTAGTCTAGCATTAATTAAAATATTGTTTAGTCAACAAAGATTTGTAAGATATCCTTGCATGGCAATTATATTGTGAAATAAGTCTTTATGTACTGGGAGGATGCAAAATCAATTCTTAGGGTTTTCATATGCAGAAAAAGTTAGCTTCTTCTGTACCTATTATGCCAGTGTTTTCATACTGGGGACCATAGCTCCAGGTCTTAAATACAGTACATCTCCTGCATATTGATTTCCACTCTTTTGCTGTGTCGCCATTTTCTGCCTTGGCTTTGTACCATTCCTTTGTATCATCATTACTAGTGCAACATACATGCTGATGAAAGAAGAAAATTGGCCCATTTGCATGACGTTGCTCTGTTGAGGCACCTCTGTTTTCCCTTTGCATGTTGATTTAGCAACCAAACAGAGGGCCTTCAAGGATAGCTTTCCAAACAATGTCCCTTGCCTAACAGTGGGGTCAGTCTTGAGTGGTGGGTACCACTGAGTTATGATTGACTTCTGACTGACTGCACTTTTATGCACTTTTTTGGCAAAGAAACAGAACTGCCTAAATGGCTGGAGATTGAAACAGCAACCCTCTACTTTCCAGGCCATTTGCTTTGCCATTGAGTTAACAGCCACTCTTTGCTGTAACTACGAAATTATTTTAGGTCATCCACCCCAAACAACTGATTTATTTTCTTCTTTCTTTGATCTTCTGCCTCTGCATTGTCATCTAAAGTGCAGGAAGAGAATGCAAGATCAGGGGTGATTTCACACTTCGATTTTGACTAGTTGATGACAGCCCATCTGCCCATGTGACTTATCACTCACCTGTGTTCAATCGCTGGGCTGCTCCTCTTCTGGATGCCACCATCTTGAGTACAGCACCCTCCACGACTGTGCAATGTCTGCACAGTCACGTCCGGGGGTCATTGGAGCTGCCAGCGCACTTATAAGGCAGCTCTGATGACCTTCCCTGATGGCAAAGGAATGGTCACTGGCTGGATGCTTGCAAGTAAGTTCCAGTCACATGGGGGTAAAGGTTGGTGAGCTTGTGGTGAGCTTATGTGCACCACAGCTAGTTCATGATAGGTGAACATCTGGGAAGGCAGGGGGTACTTGTAGGCTTTAAGCACCTCCTCCAAGTGCAGATGCATCTGCCCAGATGTTCACCTATTGTAAACTACAGGCTGAAGTGTGAATCGGCCCCTTGGAGTATGGAGAAGCGGATAGGATGAATATGGGTCGGATTCCTTACTGTGGTAAACACTTTGCACCCAAACATTAATAGATTCACATGCTAATAATTCATTTCTTTCCTATTTCCTTTCTTCACAGAACTCGCCTTCATAATAACAACACTTCTAGCAAGTCTGAACAGCTGTTGCAATCCCTGGATCTACATGCTTTTCACAGGCCACCTTTTCCACGACCTCTTGCACCGGTTCCTCTGCTGCTCTTCAAGGTACTTAAAATCACGGCAAGGATGTGATCTAAGTGTCAGCAAGAAAAGCAACTCTTCAACATTCGTTCTTAGTCTGAAAAGTTCCAGCCAGAGGAGCTTCACCCAACCATCCACAGCATGATAAGGAAGAAACCATTGCTTGGTGAACTTTACTATAATGATTTAGGCCAAGCAGCTTCTGTGTGTACATAGTTTAAAGTAAGAGGCAGAGAAATACAGGCATGTTAGGATGTAAATACATAGATAATGTAAACATGTGTTATATAAAAAAAATTATATATGAAATACATTAAAATGTGTGTATGATGTGCAGGATGTTAATTATTTAAGGAAGAGGAAAGAAAACCAAAGTAAGTTATATACAGGCTAAATTAGAGTCCACGGAATAGATAATTTAGGCTTTGGGTACTGTGTTTTTGCGGATACGTGACTGTTTCACAAGTTACTGAAAATACAAGTATAGCATCTGCTTTTATGTACAAAATACAAGCACTAGAGGGCAAAGGTTTGTCCTCTTCTGAACTGATAGATCAGATAACCACGGTCCTGCTTTGTGAACAAACCATATGTGTGCCACAATAATGCAGTCAGTTTTTCTTCTACTGAATATTTCAGGCTGTTCCCTGAGATTTAGGCCACGGCTTCACTTTTGGTGTTGAGGCACCTAGGTGGTGGCAGTGGCACCTTTTTCTCTGTCACTTGACCGAAGTGGCTAGCTGTCTCCTTTGCTGCCAGTCAAGGTGTGTTGGACAATGATTGTGCCTATGTACAGATGATGAGACTGGTGATCTCCTTGTAGGTCAACCTCCATGCCCAGGCACAACAACCCCTTCAGTCACATCAGTGCAGTACAGCGAGATGACTCCAGGGGCCAGGTTATGAAGTAGCAACTTCAGAGTCTTTCCTCTTAGTCTGTCTCAAGAACTCCTTTCCCATGCTGTGGGGACATGAATGCATCTCCTCAGAAGCTTCAGTTTGTGGAGTAAAGGATATGCCCTACCCTTGGGACCTGGGAAGGTCATCTGTGGTAATAGAGACCCAGCCTAAGTGCTTGAATGCCTACAAAGCAATGAACTTTCTGACTACGCCGGCAGATTCCAGTTCTGTATATCCCTGAAAAAAAACCCTGTCCCATCCCACTTCTACATGTAATGTGCAGTTCGTTTTTTTAAAAAAACACATGAAATGTAAGTTTCCTAAAATAAAATGCTTATGTACTTATAGGATGATTCAAATGAAGCTGCTTTTCAATATATTTATCTTTTAACCAGTAAATTTCATTCTGTATAACTTTAAAGATGAGATCCTGCTGAGAGTTGTTGTGAAAACTGAGACGGGGGGTGGGGGTATTTTTGAAGCTTTGTCCCTCAACAAAGATTAGAGTATACTACTGGGGGTTTGCAGAAGCAGCCTTATTTTTGGGTACACAGTAGCCTGTAATTCAAACAGATGTGATTATGTCCTGAGGTTTTTGGAGGCCATTTGCGGTCTCAGATCAGACTAACAGGCCTCCTTCTTTACAAGAGATTTGCTGTGGTTTGTTAATCTACATCCAGACTGTGTGCATCTTATTTAAGATTTAGATTTCTCAAATTTCTTTGTTTTCCAGCCACAATTGGTAATTAGAATTTGGGACGGGGTAGTGGAGACCCAGGTCAGTTAGGTCAAGAGGTGTTGTTGTGGGAGTTTAAGGAAAGGTTCCTGTTAACGTCATAATTCTCTCCCCTACCAGTACTGTTTCACCAGCTGCCACTTTCTTTTTCCACCACGTGGAACTTCCACATGTTTTGACCTTAGGAAAGAGTCAGAAGCATGCCTAAAATGCTAGTCATTGGGTGTTTTTCCACTAGCACTAAGTACCCATTAGGGACCTATTAGGCTCAGAGCTGGAAGACCCCATTTCCACTGCAGACCCCATAAGAGCCACACTTGTTTCCACCTGTTCTAGGGAAATCTGGATCATATGGGTCCTTCAGGACTTATAATCTGGATTTCCTGTAGATCCCATTAAAGGGATCTACAATGGTGTCTTCAGGCATCAAATCTGGATTATGCGGAGCCTGTTTCCACCACAATTGGGCAATGGAGTGTGCCCCAAAACCCAAAGCTCTGAAGCCTGTGCACAATCTCCGAAGCTGGCTCTGAAGAGGACCCCATGTGAGAACAATGCCATTCCTATGGACCTTTGTCAAAGGCTCTGGAGGATCTTTGGAGTTTGCGGAAAATCTTTGGAGTTTATGGCAAAGCTCCGGAGATTCTCTGGAGAATCTTTGGAGTTTATGGTAAGGCTCTGGAGATTCTCCAGAGAATCTTTGGAGTTTATGGTAAAACTCCGGAGATTCTCCGGAGCCGCTTTGGAGAATCTTCAAAGAATCTCTGGAGTGTCTACAGAGATTGCACCCCCTGTCCCCCAAAACACCTGGGGTGACAGGCAGGCCGCATGTGGGTAGATCCAGATTTGCCACACAGGTGCTCTGGCACTTCCACTGCAAGCAAGCTAGCACCCATTGCTATTGGGTGCTAGACTACCCATGGAAATGCATTGGGTACTTTCCTTAATCCAGATCTACTAGATCCAGATTAGTCAAAGGACCCATTCCTTAGATCCGGATCATCTTAGATCCAGATTAACGGAGGTCAGCTGAAAAACGCCTTTGAAGGGCAAAATGTTTAAAGGTAAACCCAGAGATGAGGTTTTTTTTTTTTACTTGCTATACCTAAACAGTCAAATTTCATGAAAGCGTATTCAGTGTCCAAATATTTTTGAAGGTCACACATTATATGTGCCAGCCTGGGGGTCGGGTGGGGAACATCCATAAGTATCGTGCAAAAACCTTTTTTATCATTACATTTTAATGTTTTCCTGATATATCATGACAAATGTACCAGAAAATTACAGTGACTAACAAAATAATACTTTAAGATCCTTTCATAACACGAGTTTCACCTTTTTCTACATTTCTCCTTTTCATGCTTCATGTTTACTACTCTCTTTCTGTGGACCTCTTCTTATGGATTGGGCCATCTGCCCCATATTGTGCCCTTTTTTAAATGCTTTGTAGTTCTTCATTCATTTCTAGAAGTTCATAATTTTGGAGAGTGATAAAGCTGGTTAACAAGAATTCCCAAGGCAAGAGAAAACACTCTTTTGTTATTGTCTTCTATTTTATGGGCATGTTCCCACATATGGGTTGCTGGATTATTCTGGTCCAGGGAATGACCAAAATTCTGGTCCAGGTTGCAGGAACAGTGCTGAGTGCACATTTCGGCATTCCCATTTTGGACCAACACTAAACGGCGAAGTGGCGGTGATGACAAGCCCAGCTGCAGCAGGGGCAGGGGCTGGAGCAGGGGCTGGAGCAGGAGCAGGAGCGGAGCGGTGCTTCCACGTTATGGGTCCACTGATCTGCTTGTGCATGTGTGCACAAGCAGATCAAGTTCGATCCAGCAACCGCCCTGTTCCTGCCCCCGCCGCTGCCATTACCGTTTACTGGCATGAGGAGCTGGAAGTGCTGCACTGAGCCTGCTCCTGCCCCTGCTGCTCCCGTTTGCCAGCACAAGGAGTGGGAAGTG
>MTQE01001141.1:23638747-23663344 GCA_014337955.1 Aspidoscelis marmoratus | reverse complement strand
TTCAACAACATGGATAAGCGACAGAACTTTTGTCAGGCACTGTACATGCATGCTTGCACAGTGTGTCACATGCTCCTTCACCACTAGAAGAGGTGTGAATGGGGCTGTCTGGAGTCTTACCAGCATGGAAGGAGCTGTTCCTGGTTAGATGCTCCATCTAGGATCTCACCCCAAGTGCAGAAAGTCCCAGCGTCAATTATTTATTACTTTTGTTTTATGATCCTATTTATAAATTATTTTCAGCATAGAATTTTCATTTTTGTTGATCTCTCCTTCCCCTTTATTACATGACACTGGAAATTTAACTGTCATGCATCTTTCTTCTTGCCCAAAGCTTTTATTCTTTATCCTGTTTCTTCTAAAAACCATTAGAACCTTGTTCTTTGAATTTTTCAAAATATATTTCTCCATGTTGGTTTTTCACACTATCTTTTACCTCACGCCATAGCTCCACATGTTCTGTTTTGCTTAGATTAAGGCCCTTAATCCAGATTAAGGGTCTGTGCTATTGTCATCTGAGCCTCCATATCTGCATATTAATATGAAGCATGGAGGCCTCATCCCTCACTGGTCTGGTTCCATTTGTAGGAGGCAGACTGAGAGGCATCAATGCATTAATCTGGATCTCTGGTGAACTCATTTACTCGGATCCACCAGAGGGACCATAGGAGGCATGCAGAGGACCATTTCTAATGTTTGGGACTACTGGGAGGCACCTGAAAGCACTTCCCAGAGGTGCCTGCTAGCAACCTTTGTTCTTAGCTTTTGAGAATTTTGGACTGCGGCCACAAAGCTCACATGAACTTTGTGGCCATGGTACACAAAGTTCAGATGGTGCAGATCCCACCCATAGCTCCCCAAGATCCGGATCAGTGTCCAGGCTGCTCTAGATTGCGGGCAGTTTTAAGTGCAGAAAGAGCCTAAATATGTGGTACAGAACCTTTTTCTTGCATATATGTTCTATTTTTAGAAATCATACAAAAACATACTAAATATATAGCAGCACACAATTTCTGCAGACAACTTCCCAACTTATAATAGTTTACACAAAGAAGCCTGCTTTTTGGCTACAGCCTGAAGTACATAAAATACAATGTTGTTTCTACTCTATAGGTTCTTTGATGAAGTTATGATTGGAGATTGGGTTGGGTTCCTTATGGTATTTAATGATAGCCATAAGGCAGATTTTAAAAGCAAAAGAGCGCTGAGGTGATAGTTTGTCTCAAGGGCAAATTATGAGATTTGGACACCATGACAACCTCTCTTTCTCATTCCACTTATAGAAGCTGAAACTGAATCTCCTGCTCACAGTAGTGATGGGCAGAGTACAGACTTTGTGGGAACAATCAGGTGGAATCATCACAAGAAGTGTTGAGAGGATGAAATAGACAGGAGACTGTCTTAGCCAGAGGTAGCTTTTATTTGACATTTGTCTTATCATTCCTTAGATTTCATGACCAAATAACCAAAGTTCGGCAAATACCCAGATTAAGGCAAGTGCAGTAAACAGGTGTAGATATTGGCTTCTATTAGGACGGTGATGGCCAACCTATGACACACGTGTCACAGGTGACACGCCAAGCCCTTTGGGGTGACACACCTGGTCATCCTGGCACCTGGACATGTACTGCTTGCTTGTTCTTGAAGTGTATGAAATACCAACTTTCAATTGAAGATTTAGCAACAAAAGTCACTAATGTAAAGATTTGTTTTTGCTTTTAATAAAATACATATATCAAAAATATAACTTTTTTACTAGAGCTACAAATATCACAAAATTATGGATATTTCTAGAAGTGACACAGCACCTGAGTTTAGCAAGGTTTTCTTGCGAATTTTGACACACCGAGCTCAAAAGGTTCGCCATCACTGTATTAGGATTTCCTCCCTATCAATGACAACACAGTTTAAAATTTGCTATAAAGCTGGTGCCACAACTTATTTTTCTTCATACATAAACTGAAACTTGGCCTTCTGCAAATTCCAAAGAGCACTCCAGTTGTTGGATGGGATATTGAAACTGAGCTTTTAAAGCAATCATAATAGTGGGGGTTCCCCTTGGATGGGAGAATCACAGTAGTTGGAACAACTCACACTGTAGATAAAGCTGAAGGGGAAAGAAAGAATCAATAGTATTTTGCTTTAAAGTGTTTCTTTCTGAAATTGGTGAGGAACATGAGGCATGTGAGGAAAGGATTCTTCTTCTTCTACTACTACTACTACTGCTGCTGCTGCTGCTGCTGCTGCTGCTGCTGCTGTATCCTTGGCAAGAATGCTTCTTTTCTCCTCTAAAGACAGTATGCAGGGAGAAGGAAGCAGAAGGTGCAAGCCCGTGCCTACACACAATTCCTTATTACTTAGACAACAGAAATTTTGTTTTTAACTAACACCTTCCCCCAAAAAGTATATTAAGGAAGTGGCAGGTGCTTCTCAAAAATGTCTATTGAATTTTTCACAAATAATATTATATTTGCTATGTCTCCTATTGCGTTCTCAGTGTAGCCCTCATACTGGAAACAATATTGGCATCAGTAGAAGCCCATGTCCATCTAACATTACTTGATCTCTGGGAAAAGCTACTTTCTGGCCCAGTGGCTTCATCCCATTAGTGGTGAAGAAATTCCACTCAAGAGATGGAAAAGAACCAGAGACATAAATCTTACAAGCTAAGGCTTTATTGTTTCATCTGTTCTCTCTTTGAGCCTTTTTAAGGCCAGAAAAAAATGTTAAAGTGTCTATGGGATGTAACTCTTTGGAAAGTAGCACTACTAAAACCTAAATGCCTGATAACTGGTAATTTCAGAGAAAATATTATTGCACCAAGTTGCCTGGCTCAATTTATCTCTCAGACTCTGACAATTTTCTGCATTAGTCAGATAGATGCATTGCCCTCTGAAGAACTGGTAGGGAAATACAGTAGATTTCTTGCGATAGACAACTGTGCCCTTGCCCCCCTGGGTAAAATAGTGAGTGAATACCATGGTTTGCTTAATTACAGCTTTTATAAAGTGATGTGATCATTGATCATTCTTAATTATCCCAAAACTGGTAAAATCCCGGGGCAAATCAGGACAATGTCCTCTATCTCTTGCCCTTAAGGAGACTACACAACAAGTTGCCCAATGCTGTATCATGGCTGCAGCCATTAGAGAGCAGCTGGTTAGGAGCCAAGCTGATGAGATCTGAGTTGTGATTTTATCTTTGATTAGTTCTATGTAAGTTTTATATTGTATTCAATTCATGTATGTTCTAAACTTTATTTCACATGTACTTTAAAATTGAGTCATCCATTGACTAAATGAATCTGAATTTGAATTGTGCTTTCTTAATTTTGAATTGGCACATGGAAGCTGGTGAAGCCCAGTGGGATGATTTAGCTGGATTGAGAAGAACCCCCAGGTGGCTCAAGTGGCACTATGATGAAAATGATGAAAAAGACTGGAGGCTGCAAGGAAGCCACAAATGCCTGGGGATATCAGAGAGACCACAGTACAAGGCAGTAGGGACGCACAGGAATATTCAAAACGTTTGAAATTCGATCAAATTCATTCAAATTTTGAAATTTAAATTTGAATTGAATGTCTATAAATTCAAATTTAAACATTCATATCAATTTTGAATTTTCGGATCTCTTCATTCAAATTATTCGGACATTCGTATGTGTATGGGTATGCCCATGATGCATACCTGCATGTACGCATCTTTCCTGTATCCGTATGCATTTGTACAGATCCGTACGGGATGAAAATGGGTTGCATATGGGATAAATACGGGATGCATATGGATGTGTATGGATGCATACAGATGCATATGGGATACATAACAATGCGTACAGGCACATACAACTGTTGTCAACATTTGTAAGTGCAAATTCGAATCAAAAATTGAAACAAATAGATTCAAATTTGCTTAACTTGAATTGAAAATTTGGCTAAATTTGAATTTTAAAGATTTGAATCAAATTGAATTTTCGGATACGCGATTCAGATTTAATGGAATCCCAAAAATTGCATTCATCCACACACCTTCAAGGCAGTTCTAAGACCAACAGGGTGGGAATCATGCCAACACTTACTGACAAGTTCTTCTGCACAGATATGACTTTCCTCTGTATCAAATGTTTCTTCACTCAAACTGTGACTAATTTGTAGAATTTAGTATCACAAGATGCGATGAGAAGGGTAGGGCTAACAGTGGCTGCTAGGCCTAGTGGCAGTGTGACAGGCTTATGCCTCTGAGGAGCATCTACCAGGAGATTGTGGCAAGTCCAGTTGTGTGCTGATGTCCTGCCCGTGAGTTTCCATATGCAAGTACAGGCTGGATTAGCAAACTTGATGGGCTATTGGTCTGCTCCCGCAGTGTATTTCTTGTATCTTTATGCACTACCTCCTGAACCTGTAGCAATGCACCCCCACCCCCAGTATAGGCTGCAGTGGTATTTCCTTCAGTCCCAGCTTACACTGATAATGTGAAGTGCTCTGTATTCCTCCCCCATTCATCTGTAGTAGTGAAGGAGCTATGGAAAGAGAATAAGCCTATATAAAGATCAGAAAACAATAATACACATGCTGATCCTGAAAATTAGGCTGTTTGAAGTTTGGGGGTGAATCAATAAATAGACTCCCTCAAATTTCTACAGACTGCCTAGTAGGAGCCCAGAGAGCAATACACTCTGTGCTGCACTTCTTGATTTTATCACTAGCTTTTCCTGTAAAGAAAAGCTTTACTAAAAAACCCCCAAAAACACCATATAATTGAAGGAAATCTCAAGTCAGTATGTCTGCCCTTATTTCACAGCAGTCTTTAGAAATCAAACAGTGGCATTCTGTCTAATTAAACTACAAATAACAATTATTCCAACCCAATTGTTTTCTCTCTTGCCTGCTCATTGTAAGCTATGATACGTAAATTTTGAGCATAGCTTTAAAAACAGAGCAAAATAAAACAAAACGTGACTGTCTTGAATGTCAAGTGAAATTAAGGGCATCCTGTGGAGAGCAGACACTTCAGAAGCTGAGACATGGGTGAGAGCTTCTGACTTCACAGGCACTTTCAGTTTGTCCCATGGAGAGCAATTTAATCAACTGCAGTTACAGCTATGATTTCTCTGAGTAGAGCAACGTGGGATGAAATGTTCTGTAATTCACCCTGAAAACACAAAGGTATTCAGTTGGGGGGGGGGGATAATAATGTTTTAAATCAATCAATCAAATATCCGGCACTCTAATGTAATGTAAATAACTAATTAAATAAATAAACAAGGCAAGCTAATGTATAACTCCCTATCAAAGCTAATCTATTTCCAGCCTCTAGTACTGGAACGTTGGTGTGAGCCAGCTCAGATTTATGCCCCTGTCTGATTCTGGGAAGGAAGAGGAAAGAGATCTGTGCCTGTGACAGCCGCAAACCTAGGATGAAACTCTTTGGTGAACCTAAAATGGTATCAAGCAGAAGCCATGTTGCCTTCTTAGCACTCTTATTTTTATTCCTGTGCAAACCTGGAATGTTGAGAAATACAGGCACGAGCTGATTTAGTCTTCAAATCAAGGAAACAGTGGTCATTCCATCTTTGGAAAAATATTATGCGGCCTTTCAAATAAAAAAAAATAGAATTAGAATTTAAAAGGGACAAATAGAAAATGCATAATTTAGAAAATAAAAGAGACCACACATTCCTGCACATTCATGCCACAGTGGGTGTGATAAAATAAAGGCAGGTCCCCACAACCCTACATTCCTCCAGGAGGCATTCTGCCACAGGTGCTCATTAGGGTGATCAGTGCTGGAATTTAGCTCTTGCAGTGATAGAGTGGACCCATGAATGGAGAGGGTCACCTATTCTTATCCCCCAAATCCCTACCTTCAGGACAGGTGGGAAAAGTGGGTTCACAAGGAAACTGGGCAACAGACTTTCCAGTTCACATAAACAAGTTGCATTAATCCCATCAACCATTCAATTTGGGCCCTCAAAATGTCATATACTGTTGCAACTGCTCACGGCAATAAGCTCATTATAAAAGTGGGAGGAAGTGGTCTAAAAGAGCTCGCTTCTGAGCATTGGTGGTGGCTGCCACTAGTGTGGGTTTGCTTCTGCTTGCTTTGTTCAAACTGTCTTACCCAGCCCTACACCTTGCTAAAATCTCTTCAGGTTTACGAGATTACTGTCATGAAGCCTCGAGAGGCATACTGGAGCTCTCAAGAAATGGTGGGTCAGGGAATGATAGACTTTTAACTAATTTAAAATCATCTTTAATTAAATAACCTTTAACTAATTTTAATGATGTTCTAGCTTTTTTTTTCTTCTAGTTGTAATGGCTGTTTAATTATGTTTTTAATGTTTGTGCTATGGTATTTTTAAATATGGATTTTTTAGTGTTATGAGCTGCCCTGAGTCCCATCATGGAAGAAAGGCATGATATAAATAAAATAATAAATGAATAAAAATAATGACTAGTCTTTAGATGATTATTAGAACATTCCTAAGACAGAATGAGAATACTTTATTCTGGGTGCCCACCCCTTTAACTACTGGAGACGGTATTATAACCAGGAAAACCTCCACTGTAGATCTTAAGGCACGGGAAGTCCACATGGGAGAAGGGGTTTCTTTAAATAACGGGGACCTGAGTCATTTAGAGCCTTAGAGGTTAAACTTAACACCTTGAATTGGTCTCAATAGCATGCTGACAGCTACTGCAGTCTACACCAGCTGCAGCTTCCAAACCAACTTCACGGCAGCCCCACATAGTCCAGTCTAGTAATTACCAGAGCATATATTATCATGGCCAGAGCATAGGCATTCTGCACTTACCAACAGACGTCCCATCTGTTGGATGAGAAAGGTGCAGAACAAATTAATGTGTACTAGTGGTTTGCCCAAGGGAATGCTAGTACATGATAGCCTACATGTGATGTATCCAGACACTTACCTTCATCTGTTCATGTGTCCGATCCTCAGCAGGGCACCACCATTTGATTGCGGTGTCCTGCACCACTGTGCATGTGCTGTTGCTGTCACTATGATGCTGCTTTGTGCGCTTGCACTGGAAAAGATGTGAATGCTCACTGCCAGGATGGGAAAGGTAAGTTTTGGGTTGGGATTAGTTTGCTTGCGGGGCACAATCTTGTCCACCACAGCTAGTTTGCAATTAGTTAACATCTGGTCAGGCAGGGAGCATTTGTAGGCTGTAAACACCTCCTGCAAGTGCAGATGTACCTGCCCAGATGTCAACTAATTGCAAAATAAAGAGGCCAAGTACAAATTGGTCTCATCTCTGTTCAGAAGCTACATCAGCTGTAGCTGGAAACAGGTACTCTTGGTTACTGTCTCCACCTGAATTTCAAGCATCAGCTCAGAGTCCAAGGACTCACCCAGAGAGTCACTGGTCCGTAGAATATACTACCAGAAGAGGCGGCGACAAATTCATAGAGAACTAGTTTAGCTATAGCTACTAAAATTGATGTCTGGGTACCATCTCCAGGTTGGAGAGATAGGCAGGATGCTTCTAAAGGTCATTTGCAGGGAGTTGTGTGCAATGGAGCAAGTTCTGCCATTATCTTCTGCTTGAGAATGCCCAGAAGTAAGTGGTGGGCCACCATGTTAGATGGGCTGTGGCCTGATCTAGCAGTACTATTCTTATGTCTAAATACTGCTAAACATGGGGCTTGGACTTAATCCAAAAATCTGTTATTGAAAGTGGGGACTTGCCATCTTCAATAACTCCCTAAGTGAAATATTCCCTAACAAGAAAAAAATTATTTGACTTTAGCTACCAACAAAAAGGTCTTCAACTGTGTTTGGTAGGTGTTAACTCCAAATCAAAGGCAACTTCTGCACAATGGTAGTTGCAGTGGTGTTGTGAGACTCTGACAGGGAACGGGTTGAAATAATCCACTTTTGAATGAAGAAATCCTTATTCGTACTCCAACATCCATTTTATAAAGTAACTGATTTTTGCTGGAAGATTAACACAATGTGACTAAAAGATATATAGAGCCCCCTGCCAAGATCAAAGCAGCTTCATTATCTCCTTACTGAAGCAAACTTTCCCAGGGAAATAACCAGCCTTGAGAAATGGCAGATTTACACCTAATGTCATGACACCTATTCCAGCCAGATCCATACCGTCTCCCACCTCCTGCTGAGGGTTACAAATTATACCATTGATTGATTACACAGGATGTACTACAGGCGATATGAGATGAATATATGCAACCTATGTCTCTGTAAATCCTATCACAGGCAGATCAGGATTCCGTACAGCTCTACTGTTGGTTTAAATAGGATCTCACTATAACTATTGTTTAGAAACAGTTTTGTGACTGTATTAATGCAATCAACCAAATATTTTATTTTATGCTGGAGACCACAAAACTGTCTCTGAGGAGATATCTAGAGCTTCCCCTACAGATGGATGGAGAGGGAAATCACTTGAAAAAGTTAATTTGGCCTCACATGGCAGGTCATATTTTTGTCTTCAGTACTCTGTGAGGGTGGCTGATTAGGATGAATAGTTCTAATAATTTGCTCTCCCAGAGGGTAGATTAGCTGTTTAGGAAGACTGCCACTTCTAGGTACTTCCACCTCCTGAATCTACATGAAACAGACAAAACTTTTAGTGCTGATCACATTTCAGTATTATTTGAAATGTCATTTGACTAAACCAGTCCTTCCTTCCTTCCTTCCTTCCTTCCTTCCTTCCTTCCTTCCTTCCTTCCTTCCTTCCTTCCTTCCTTCCTTCCTGTAATTGGTAATGTGATTTTAAAAACAATTAAACAGCAGCCCGTGGAGAAATTAATTTATATTGCTTTGAAGTGTTTCGTATGGTTGTGTTGGGAACTTCTGCATCTCCATTAGACAGAAAAAGTACCATAAACAGATCCTCGGGACAGCTAGCAATCTCCATTATAGTAAATGGACCCTGGCTACCTTGAGGCTCTCGTTAAGGTGCCTTTTCTGCATAATAGAGATGCATCCTGTGTTTCAATTTCACTCAGGGCAACTGTTCATTAAGGAATGCTCCTCAGTATGCACGGTGATAACTCACTGATGGAATTGGACGAATGCTGGGGGTGGGTGGGTTTCAGCGCTCATATTAACAACACTGTGAAGTTTACACAGTGAGTGCCCCTTTGGGGGTTCACAACACATTAGATTGCTTGCGAAGTACAAGTTAATACCTCTGGGTGAAACTGCTGTTCAGTGGAAAACATGAAGAGTTGTTAGTCAGTAGAGGATTAGCTGTTAATAATGTACAGAAGATAAAGTTCACTCCCTGCTTGGACAGCATTTGCAGACATTTATCAAACTCTAGCACATTGTAGTCTCTGCATTGGTCACACAAGAACTTTAGTGCAATTGCTGAAGGGATCAAAGCTGCTGATAATGTAAGAGAAAAAGGAATAAAAATTACCTTCATGCAGATTTATATTCCTCTATTGACACTCAGTATGTTTAATATATAGTCATCAATAGGTTTTACCTCACCTTTTTGAAAAAATACATCACGGTATTTGACTATATATCCAAAACCAGCAGAGACTTCAGAACTTTGGTTTCAACTGATGATGAATCTTTGAGGAGATCATAAGCAATCTTTAATTGGGAGGCTCATTCTTTCTCCACAGCCCTATGTCTTAAAACTCGGCCAGCTGCTGATTGACAAAATAATAATAAAAGTCTACTAATTTTAGGATGGTGATTTCACCTTCTTCAATATCAGATGGGCTTAATTAAACTGGTAAATAAACACAGTTTAGCACAGTTTTAACTATGGGTGTTTTTCCACTGTCACTAAAAGTACCCATTAAGTACCTATTAATGGGTACGAAATGGCATTTTTGTACCCATTAATGGGTACTTAATGGGTACTTCTAGTGACAGTGGAAAAACACCCAATAAGGAGTTTCAGCTACTGGGATTTCTTGAAAGTGTGATATATGTAAGTTGAAGGTGAAAAGCTTCAAGATGGGGATTTGAAACAGGATGTATAATGAGTCTAAACTGAACAAGCTTAATTCTCTCTATAAACTTATTAGCTCTTAAGCATTTCTATGGGGTTATGGTTGCATGAAACATCACATTTAGATTATGTTGACAACTTACATGGCCTTCTTGCTTTATGGTATCCTGAGATGGTCACCAACAGCAAATAATCTCTGAATGCTTCCAAAGGAACTACAAATCAAAATGGTAAACATCAACTGGGGTCAGAAGAACACCTCCTAAAACTAAAATTCTATATACAGCCACTGAAGACAAATCAACTTCTGAACAGATTCTACTGTGTGCCATCCATAAATATTTACGATCAGTTGTGTCCCTATAATGCTCTACAGCAGTGGTTCTCAACCTGGGGGTCGGGACCCCTTTGGGGGTCGAACTACCCTTTAAGAGGGGTCGTGACAAGTCTCCCGCCACCCTTCCCTCCCACTTCCCAGCTGCTCTACCCCCATGGGTGGGGGTCTCCACAACATGAGGAACTCCACTAAGGGGTCACGGCATTAGGAAGGTTGAGAACTGCTGCTCTACAGACTGCACAGTGGCATTTGCTTTCAGGTACATTTTCAAAAATAATTGCAGTGTTTCGCACATTGACTAGCAAAAAAAGACCTTTCTCTTTCTTCAGTGGGCTTTGATTTCCAGGAAGTTCTGTATACTTAGGACTGTAAACCTAGACAGTTTCCTGGAGGGAGACAATGCTGTTCAACTTTGCCCAAGAGTTACTGAAGTGAGTGAATGTAGCAGATAAACTATGCTTGGGGCACAGGACTGCTCGATGAATAAAGGAAACCATAATGACTCCAACCTTGACTCATCAGCACTGTGCAGATGCTCAATAGGCATCTACTAAATCTGTTAACCGGTTTTGGAATTATCAGGTGAACTTTACCAGTCACATGCTCTGGGGAGGATATATCAGTGTGACAATTCCCAGCAGATAGCTATATGGCAACATAAGTTTATGAAGAACCCAAAGCTTACCTTTCCCATCCTGGCAGGAGGCTGAGGAGATGCTACTCCAGATCCATTAGATCCTCCCAGAGTGCTTGAGTTTCACTCATGATCTTTGGGAATAATCCAAATTTGTCAGTCCCAGATCACTATGCCATTCTAGTGTGGATGAGCTGCTAATCAAATGGCCAGGGTCAACTATATCAATAAACTGAATTTAAGTGTTTCTGACAAGTGCCCCTAGATAGAACTGACAGGAATGTTCTGCTTTCATCCTGAACCAGGAACTTTATGAGAAGAGGGTCTTCTCAGTGGTGGCCCCCAGCCTATGTAATAGTCTCCAGATTGAGGTACACCAAGTACCTTAACTTCAAAGGTTCAGGAAAAGTTTAGCTTCCCCTCCCCTCTTTCAGGTACTGTTTTTGTCCATTATACATTTTCTTTTATTGCTGTAGCCCATCCTGAGATCTTCAGGCATTTTGGGACAAAAATGCAAACAAACAAATAAATACATAACCCTTTGACTTCTTTCAGGGATACCAGTTTTAGATGGGAGGGCGGGCTACATGTTTAATTATGTTTTAATATTTTATATGTTTTATTCTTTCTTAGTGTGACACATCCTGAGACATTTTGGTGAAGACTGGATATACATTTCTTAATAAATTCTTATAATAAAAAATAATCAATTATTTCCCCTCTTCAAAAGCCTACTGACAGCTAATATCACCAGATGAGTAGAATGCTAGCAAAAGTGGATACACAGATCACTAAGTGAAACTTCTGAAAACAAACTGTGAAAATCGTTCAGAGGTAAGATTCTGAGCCAGGATTCAGTTAGTCCAGATTCTACAGGGGGTTATACTAATATCTATAAGAACAATTATTCTATAATTACTGGTGAATTTTAAAAATGAAGTTCACAGCTGCAGCTGTTTCTTTGTTTAGACATGTATCAACTTAAATAGACTATTTAAATAGACTATTCATGTTTGAATTTGCCTAGTGAAGCAATTACTTAACAAAATAATCTTGCTAGCTAGATTTTTTGAAAAAAAAGAATAACTGATTACTCAGCCCATAAAACAAGTTAATGGCTGTCATGCTCATTAACTGTGCCGCTGGTATTAGGTAGTTAATGCTGTTAAAAAAGGTTTAAGTTTGTTTACACTTAGCCAAGGAGAAACAAGAAGTGATTTCTCCTATTTCGTTTTTACTTGTTGTAAGCTCTTGGAAGGAACAATGAATTAATCTGTAGTAATATTTTTCTGTGCCCCAGGGGTCCTGGGTGTCCTACCTGCATCATATAATTGGACAACACTGGATATGGAAAGAACCACAAGCACCATCAATTGCTTGCTGGCCTGTGCCAACAATGGCCCATGGGAAATGCCACAAAGAGGCTATGCCTCCCGAGGAGAGGCCTGTCTGCGTGGGAGTAAGTGTTGGAGTATCCTTGGTGTGAAAATTGCACCGGAACATGCTTTCATGGGGAAACTGCTTTATGGTGGTTTCCCAAGCATTTCAAATGGTGGATGCCATGCAGATGGCTGGGCTGGTCCACCTGGCACGCAGAACCCAGTGCTATTTCACCAGGCTCTTTGAAATGGCTCCAAGAATGACCCATCTCTGGGCAGCCAACAAAAACAGCCTCAGCCAGCATGTTCAGGGACCAGAAACTTTGTTCTCAGCCTCTGAGGTTGGGCCAGGCCACAGTAGCAACAATGTGGACAAGCTGTGATGTGTTGCTACTCTAGTCTTGGCCCAGTTTATTTGAGCAAGCCCAAGACCAACCTATGAACAATGAACACCATTGTCTACCATGCAGAAGTTTCCATCTAGACCAATGCAAAGGAAATTAAACAATTGTTGGAAAGCAGCAATGAATGAAAAATGAGAGATGGGCCAAGCTGAAACGCTGCTTATTCCAAACATCTCCCGTTGCTGCTTGTGAGCAGGCTACATCTGTTTTCATGCTGTATTTCCAATGAGGAAAATGTGCACATGAATTTATACCTAGTTATATGAAGTCTGATTTTTCAGTTATTTAGAATATAAAATTGAGGGCTTACCACTTTCATCATAACTTGGCTCCTGAAGTTTAGTGCTAAAGGCGCACCTGCCTCCAATAGTTATTTATTTCCAAGGTGCACAGTGCTCCAGGTCTCATAAGTCTCAGCTAGTTGACAAATGGCAAGGAATGATGGGAGCTGTAGTTCAGTAGCTTTTGAAAGCCTTTATATAAGGGTGGCTCTTCTCTGGCAGAAGAAAAACACTACTGACTGAGATTTGTAAAACGTTTATTGAAATGCAACTTAAATTGCTTTATAAATTACTATTGCTTCCTTTGTTTAGTAATTCCAAAATATTTGAGCAGCCACATTACAGAAGGAATTGCTTTTCATAAACCATGTTCCTGAGTACTGTCATCTTGTACTTTGAGGTGGCTTGCGTCCTCCTGATCACGAATGAAAGTTTGGGTACCTCTTTCTTTCCAAAATCCAGATAGAGCTGTTACTTTACGACTGAATTGCTTATACCTCAATAAAGGTACTTACAATGGGCTGCAGTGGTCAGTTGCAAACACAGCAGCAAAGATAGTAAATTGTAATCAGGTTAAAAAAAACACACCAAAGCAAAAATCAAGCTAAAAATATAAAACAGCTAATAAAAACAGAGTGAAGGGCCATACGCGTTTCGACTGTGAAAGTCTTCGTCAGTGGCCTATAGATAAAATATAACTGAAAATGCTGTGTATGAAACTTCTCAGAACAATTGAGAATTAATGGTTTATATTTTTAGCTTGATTTTTGCTTTGGTGTGTGTTTTTTAACCTGATTACAATTTACTATCTTTGCTGCTGTGTTTGCAGCTGAATTTTCTTTATTTCCTTTGGCTGTTTTGTATTTTAACAATTATAAATTTTCCTATTAGTGGGGTTATCTTACCCTTTCAGTAATTATCTTATTTTACATTTTTATATAATACCCCTGTTTGGTTTTTTGCTTTTGGCATTTTGGGTTCTATAAGGGATTTTCGGTGGCTTCACTGCAGTGGTCAGCGACACTGATGCTGTTAGCAGCTGGACAAACATCTGGAAGTCTATTACAAATCATGATGGGCAGTATCTGAAGTTTGCACAATTTCTAAACAAAGCTTCCAGATCTGATGCTTAACTTAGCGAGCTGATTATGTGGCGATTATGCAGGTTATTACCTCCTGCCTTATGTTTCCCATTGACTGTGATAATTAAAAAGTTACTAAAAAGTGGTGAGATGTTTACTCATCTTTGGAAATTGCTCTGGAGGATCGATAGTTCATCCACAATTGTCACTAATTAAATACTTAACCACCAGCTATTAGTTTGTTGAACTTTCAACACAGAGAAACAAAACATAGAAACATTGCTTGCCAACAATGTCACTTTCTGAAAACATTGGTCCGTCCGGCTAACGTAATGCTTTATTTGCCAAGTTTCAGCATTTGCATTCTGCAAGGATGACCTGGAGTATAATGTATTTCCTGAGTTTTATTGTTCCTTTGTTTCACTTGCTATAATAAAAAGCCTGGTATATATATACATGTGTCCTGTTCATATTTGCAGTAGTGCATAATAAGGGAAGATAACAGAGTCCAATATCTATTACACTGGAAACCTTTGTTAGGTGTTGAGTATCTGACAAATTAATAACACAATATCCAAAAGAAGATTAAAAAGAGTGGTGATTTGATATTACCCCAGACCACATGCTTATTAAAATGGATATGTGTGTATGGGGTGTTGGGGGGCGGGCGGGCGGGCAAGAATGCCTATTTGGATGGTAATTGCATATTTATATAACAAGGCAAAGAATGAGGCCACGACAAATAGCACTATTAGCAGCCAGGTTACTCAGCATGGTCTTTCTACTTATAACTGAATATGGAGAGTATTAAGAAAGTATTGTAAGTGAAGTAAGGTTACAGACACTTGAAAAAAATAACATGCATTAGAAAGATTATAAGAGGTAGTGTCCTTGTGTACCTTTTGCTCTCACTCCACCTGTCACTTATATGTGGACGTGCCTGAGAACTTTCCCCAAGGGAATGCCTGTCTGTTGCTGCCACCATTCTAAGTTTCTGAGTGCTTCACTATTATTAAAGGAATAGCAGTTAGGCATTTTGATAGATAAAAGCTGCACACCTTTTCCCTAGCTTCCCTTCCAGCCACCACCTAATTAGTAAGCCCCTCACTGACCAAGAAGCCAATCACCTTTCCTGATTTTGTTCTTATCTTACTTCCTCCACACCCCCTTTTGGCTACCATATTTAAACCTGGGAAAATTAAAATCTTGGTTCATTCTGCCTTTTCTACACCTCCTGTCTCCATGTCTCTTCTTTTACCCCTACCCCATTTTCTAGCCTGCTCAGGGTCAACCATTACATGTGTTGATCCTCGATTATCTAGGTCCGTGGTCGGCAAACTCTTTAGTCAAAGGAGCCAAATATCAACAGTACAACGACTAAAATTTCTTTTGAGAGCCAAATTTTTAAAACTTAAACTATATAGGTAAGTACATTGTTATTAACATAATTAGGGTACTCCTAAGCTGGAAGAGCCACACTCAAGGGGCCAAAGAGCCGCATGTGGCTCTTGAGCCGTGGTTTGCCTACCCCTTATCTAGGTCGGTCAGATAATTCAAAATATCTATCGTAATAGACGGTGTTCAAGGGCAGCAGCCATCAGCTGATGCTCCCCACTTCCCGCAGCCCTCAGATCAGCTGCGTAAGCCGATACTCAGCACAAGTGTAGTTAGGAATCAATCAATGTCAAGCCATATAGATTATTTAAAATGTCAATAAGAATAACAGTGATTCAGGGAGCTGCCTAGTATGCCTTGTCCACATGGGGCTAGTGCTATTCCAGTCCAGAACTGACCCTATTTTGGATTAGCAGTAGCACTGTTTGAAGAGGTCTACACTGTCTCAAACCATCTTGTTTGGGTTCAGCCTTTGGTGCTTCCCCTTCTGGTCCAGAACAAGAAAAATGACATTATGTTTGAAGCCAATATTCCTTTCAGAATCTCTTTCTCTCTCTTCTGATTTCCTGCCTTTCTAGGGGCACCAATTGGGAAGACCCTGTCCTTATGCAAACCCCATTTAAGGCCTCATCTGGCAGGCCCTGCTCCCACAAGGGCAGGAGAAATCCGGATCGAAGGGGTCCTTCGGGCCTTTGAATCTGGATTTCGTGTGGACGTGTTTAAAGGTATCCTCATCTCGCCTTCAGGCATGAAGGCCAGATCAAAGGACACACGTCTGCACAACTTACCTGTCATGGAGTCCAAGGGCCAGGGGTGGAGCTGCATACGCAGGTGGTGCTGGCTCCGCCCCCACTTACAGCTATGGAGGCTTTGTTTGTTTGTTTATATCCCACCCTTCACCCAATGATCCCAGAACAGCTTTAAGCACATGATAAAACATAAAACACTATACATTTAAAAATAGAACCCAACCACCATCTCTCCCTCTTTCCCACCCACTCTGGCAGTGCTACATTTAGAGAAAACTATATAAAATTAGTGCCTGGCATTCCTCCAGTGGTTGGTTGTTCCAAATCAAGTGGGGCCACCACAGAGAAGAACATCTCCCCAACTCCTTGGAGGGTAACAGAACTATAAGAAGTATGATCCTAAAGCACAAAGTATCTTAATGTGTCTTATATAAGTACATCTGGATTAAATACGTGAGTCTTTGTCAGATCTTCTTGCGCTAATGCTCACATTTTCAGCCATCCTTACCCATCTGAATTACACAGAACAGAGACTCAGAGACTACTATAAAACCCACATTCTGCGTAAGCAGATTTGAATCAGCAGAATATTTATAGCTAACAATTATCTGCAGGTAGAATATTTGTTTATCCAGGCAGTGGTTGATTAGCTGGGCTGCTTATTCTATGAAGGCAAATAATGGCAGACTAAATTTAGTAAATCTGAATGAAAATAATAATGAAGCTTAAATATCCTGTTATAAAATGGTTTTCTAACACATGCTGAAATGACAACTAATTGATATTTAAAAGGATAACATTTAATCAAGGCTGCAGTCATGCCCAAGGTTCTAAACAGCCCAAAGAAATCTGTTGTCCCTAGGATTCGCACCCCAAAACTGCATTCTGATTCAAGTCATTCCCCCATAATTTGATCTATCCAGGAAGCAGATTATCTCAGCTTCCAATTCCATAGTATAGCTAGTATTGCATTAAATTAGGCAAGTTACTTTTTATCAACTGTTAAAAACAAAATTATTCAAGGGATGACTGAACCTGTACCATTTTCGCTGGTGTATATTTTTGGTGGTACTCTGGGTATTTTTGGATGACAGACGCTCTATCACTTCAGATCTCAAAATGTACCTAGTTGCCAGGGCAACAACTGTCAGTTGATGCCTCCCACAGGGACATAGGTTACCTCCAGAGGTGAAGTAAGCTCCACAACCCTCTTAGCATCGCACTGGAATTGCCTGACATACCCAATGTTATGGCAATTGCTTCAGGCAAAAAAAAAAAAAGTATTACAGCACTATTACAGGCTCTGCTTACCTGTATATCATGCAAAATGGCCTTGCTGGGGACCTCCAGCAGCTAGCCAAGCATGTGGAAAACAATCAAAGGGGGCGGGCACCCAGCTGTTTCCCAGTCTCTGGCAAAGCTATTTTGTATGCATCTTGCTAGAGTTCAGTTTAGCCAGAGTTTACCTGGAGACAGCAAGATGCAATCATGGAAGGAGAAGAAGAGAAGCTGGCTTTTCTACCCCACTTTTCGCATCCATTTAAGGGGACTCAGGTGGCTGACAAACGGTCTGTTCTTCTCCCCATAACAGACACCCTGTGAGGTTGGTGGGACTGTGATAACTCAGAAGAGAGCTATGAGGTCACCCAGCTCACTTCATGGAGTGCAGAATGAAACCTGGTATTCCCAGATAAGAGTCTAGCTCCCCAACAACAACAACTACAAGAAGAAGAAGAAGTTTGATTTTCTACCTTGATTTTATCAGAAGAGAGCTGTGACAAGCCCAATATTCCCAGATAACCACTAGACCGAACTGGCTCACAGGCCTAACAGGTCTAGATAGCCTTGTCTTCACAGGGAAATATTGTCTCTGGGGATTTCTGGGAGCTAGCCAATGGCCATACTTTTAAGAAATCTGGGGCCAAAGAAACTAAATGCAGATGTGCTGCTTTACTTGAATTCTCCCAAAGCATTCTGGGTGGATTCCTGCAAACAGCTTCTACAACTTCTTTATATGATCTACTGTTACGAGGCTGCTGCTGACAACGCATAGAGTGCTCTCTTAGCTATGCATCACCTTGAAAGCAAGAAACTTAAAATCATTTGGATTATCTGAAGGCCGAAAGAAAGCTTCTACAAAATCCGGGGTGAAAAGCATTTCTGGATCCAAAATAGCTGCAAAACCAATAAATGATGGCAAACATTACTCAGCCTTAGGGATGCGCACAAGCCCAATTCCCCCTTTCAATTTAATGCAAATCAAAGGTGGGGATATTCAACTTTGTGCAAAGCCTCCCCCCCCCCGGCACAACATCTGAACCCCCACCCCTCCCTTCCTGTCCTACTTCACCCCACCCCCAACCTGCCATTGCGGTGACCACTGCACACTCCTGTGAGGCCCAACTAGGTCTTCTTGAGGTACGTGTGCACCTCCTTCATCTGGGAATCACAGGAAATGGGGGAGGTGCACCCACAGCCCTGGAAAGCCTAGTTAGGCCTTGGAGGAGTATATGATGGTGACAGAGATTTCCGAGGCCACGGCCACATTTAGGGTAAAGATGCTTGGGGTGGGCAGATCTGGCTTTCATCAAAGTTTCTACAAAGCTTCTACAAAGGCTGGATCTATTTGATTAGAAGCGAATGGGGCCTATGAATGTAGGCCCCTTTGGATTCACCCACAAATGTTGAAATTCATATGAATTTATACAGATTTTGAATGGCACAAATATTTGTGCACATTCCTACTCAGTTTATTTATGGATGTTTACAACTAATCTAATATATCCCTATAAGTACCTCAGTACAGGGTAGAATAAAGTCCAAAGTGGGGTTACTGAGGATTCATGATGGGAAGAAAGAAATAAGGCAACCACAGACATTTTCCATTAGTGCACAGATTAATAGGATAAGAGCCCGACTCAAGTGCTGTGGGAAGTTGACTGACTGCTAATTGTCTGGCAGCTAGATGGATGTTCAGTTTGTACCGTACAAGGATCACTGCATTACTAAGAAGGCTGCTATTCTTTCGCTCGATAATTATTAATGCTGGGAACTTATAATTATCATGCCCACAGATCACTGCAATTCATAAGGTTGGGACTAAGAAGAGTAGAGATTAGGTAGAGAAAGGGGGTCTGAGCTCATCATAGGAGCCAGATCCTGGGCGCTGCAAAATTGGTTTTAGAGACTGACACCCATTCCTGCTCTGTGAAAAAGTGTTCAATATGGGGGGAAAGATCTGAGTCCCGAGAGACTGGAGTCTGCTCTCCCATTTGCCCTAAAAAAGAAATATAACTGGAGAAGGAGCAAGATATGCAATGGATTGATGCATGCCTATCCTTCCCTCTCTTTTGCAATGATTCATCAGTGAAGAGATACAGTCATCGTGTGGAAGCCTCTGATTTTTGCAGGCCGTGGTCTGCACTGGCATGTGGACGGCACATCCCTATTCCAAGATATAATTTACAATAAGGCCCAGTGAAGAAAGGGCCTTTGCTTCTTCCTTCCAGAATGAAATGCTGCTCACATTTGGCAGAAAAATAAGGAGCTCCATTACAGATGAGGAAAGTAATCTTGGGTTCTGGTGGACAGCTCAATGAAGGTGTTGACCCAGTGTACAGGAGCAGTGAAACAAGCTAATTCAATGCTAGGGGTAATTAGGAAGAAGATATGAACCATTTTGCCTCTTTATAAATCTATGGTGAGGCCACATTTGGAATATTATGTACAGTTCTGCTCACCACACCTCAGAAAGGATATTGTGGAATTGGAAAAGGTGCAGAAAGGAGCAACCAAAATGATCAAGGGTCTGGAACAACCTCCCTTACAAAATCAGGCAGCAATCTTCAAGTGGATAATTAAAAAATAGTTTCTCTATTGCACAACACTAAAACCAGGGTGACATCTATGGGCAGGAGAACTGACGAAGGGAAGCATTTTTTTTTTCATTCAGAGAGCCATAAGTCCATGGAATTTACTACTGGAAAAAGGTTAGACAAACTTGTGTAAGTCAGGTATATCAATGGCTACTAGAATGGATGCATAGGTACTGCCTCCATGTTGTAGACAGGCCTCTAAACCCATTGGCAGGGATATGAGAGGAGGTGAAGGTTTTGCCCTCCGTGCTTGAGATGCTCATAAGCAATTGGTGAGCCACTTTGTGAGGATGCTGGACTAGATGGGCTGCAGCCTGATCCAGCAGGGAACGGCCCTCTTATGTTCTGACTACATGCCTCATTTTCATTTATCCTCAATGCTTGTTGTAAAGAGTTTTTCCATCTCACACTTACAGGTGAAAATGGGGTGTGCAATTCTGTGTGGTTTGAAGTTCAGGTAATCACTGGATGGTCAGGTCAGGCTGCCTTTGCTTATTTCTTCAACCATGTCCCTTTTTTAGCCAGAATAGGTTTGATCTCCATATTTGATTATATAGCATACTGTGAGGTGGTAGGGAATAGGAAAAAATAAATTTAAGGTAATAAATATATCAAAACAGCCAACACTTGATAAGGATCATCTTTGATTTCATCAGGATCTTGAGATACACCTAAAGGAAGAGCTCAGGGGCATTTTTAGGGGCTGCTGTTCTGTTCCTGGTAGTTTGAGGGCTTAATTATCTTCGATCACAGGAGGCCTTGGGCTAGTCACAGCTCTCTTCTGAGCTCTCACAGCCCCACCTACCTCATAGGGTATCTGTTGTGGGGAGAAGAACAGAAGCTTTGTCAGCTGCTTTGAGTGCCTTTAAATGGGTGAGAAAAGCTGGGTAGAAAAGCCAACTCTTCTTCATCCTCTCTGTGGTAGCTCAAGCAGGAGGGGGAATCCTGTGCTTTGTGCTGCGCCCTTGACAAATTTCCTTGAAGCCGATGAACCTCAGATTCTACTCTTTGGAAGTAGGAGAATGGAGGACTGTAGCGATGGTTGACGTCCACGGTGAGATATTCGACGGAGGCCAAAACAGCTTAAAGGAACCAATACCGGGTGCCAGGACTGAAAAACCAGGCAGGCTGCAATTCTGTGCAACCCCCGGGCCCGCCCGCCCGGCCCGGCCCGGCCCGTGACCTCTTCAGAGATGTCAACCTCAAGCGGACCGGGAAAAGCACATGGACACCGAACAGAGCCCTCGGGATCAGAACTGTGGCGTGCGGTGGCGTGGGGCAATGGGCAGACTTTAAGGCAACACTGTAGCCCCCTCCGCCGGCTCAGCACCAGGCGGGCAGGGAGCTTTTCCTCCTCCGGAAGATGAGCCTTCAAGTTTTTGCCGAGACCCGAAACTTGCCCGGGGGGTTTATTTCCACCCTTCCTCTCTGCGGCCCCGAACTCAAAACCGGGCTGCTCCTGCTCCTCAGCTCACGGGGATGGGGCTCCCCGGGAAGCCTGGCGCCGCTCCCGCAAGCGCTGCCTTTCGCAACAGAGGAAGTAGGGGCGGGGAGGAGAAAGTCTCCGGCCGCGCTGGCTGGCTGGGGGAAGTTCAACCAGCCGCTGTGGACGGGAGGAGAGGAGAGCGCTCGGCTCGCGGAGAAACGAAAGCGAAAGCGCAGCCGGGCGAACGAGGACGCGCGCCGAGCGCTCAGGACAGGCAGGTATCTCGCTCCTGCTTCTCAGATTTGCCTGCATGGAGGAAGGGAGGCGAGGAAGGCGGTGAGAGTCTTTTCATCCCCCAGGTCGGGCTGCGGCCTCGAAGACAAGTCGCGCTAGGATTGAACGCGGGGTCTTGTTCTCGGGCCGTCTTGCAGGCGGCCCTCCGCCCGTGAACGTGGAGAAGGTCTGGGAACGCGAGAGCCGCGCCCTGTCTCTCTGGGGTTCCTCTGAGGGGCTCCTTCGGATCACAGCCCTCGATTCCCGGGGTTTAGGCCTGGAAGGGGATGAATTGGGACTATCCAGCTGTTGGGCTCTCCCTGTGAGCCAGTTTGGTCTGGTGGTTAGGGAGCCGGACTCATCTGGGAATACTGGGTTCTATTCCACCCTCCCCCATGAAGCTAGCTGGGTGACCTTGGGCTAGTCACAGCTCTCTTCTGAGCTATCACAGCACCACCCACCTCACAGTCACCACTGATGTGGGGGGAAGTACAGGAAGCTTTGTCAGCCGCCTTGAGTCCCCTTAAATAGGTGAGAAAAGTGGGATAGAAAAGCCAACTCTCCTCCTCCTCGGCCTCTCAACCCAGCTGGGCAATGCTGCTCTTCCCTAGGTGGACAGAAGTAGTAGATGGATCAATTAAAAGGTCTCGAAAATTAACCGGAATCTTTCGGTTTCAGAAGATATTGCAGAATTGGGGAACTTTGTACCCAGCTGTATATCTCAGCTGTTTTAGTTGACATTTTACCAGTGTGTAAACTGTCCCGCCCATCTTCCATGGGGACCAGAGCTGCTAAATAAAGTACCTAACAAACTTGCCCCCCTGAGCAAACCTGACTCCAGATACTGTGTTGGGCTGTGTCTTCATGTAAGAATGGTGTGGCAATCTGAAACGAGACTCTTATTTTGCATGACTTTAGTCCCTTCTATAACTACACATACTAATGTATTAATTTAACTTATGTTTGTCATTTCTTTGATATAAGTGCTTCCTTCCTAGATTTCCAGCTCATCAGAATTATGGCTCTATGAATCAGACACTTTCTCAAGGCATGTGCGGTAACTCAAACTAAAATAATCACTGTTGCAAAGACTGTTGACAGCCTTCAGAATTGTTCACAAATGCAGCTTAGTTTGCTTAGTTTGCTGTGCTGCTTTGCTTAGTGCAGTGATGGCCAACCTATGGCCAACACATGGTCACCCTGGCACCTGGGCGTATAGTACTTGCTTGTTCTTGAAGGGTACGAAATACCAACTTTCAATGGAATATTAGCAAAACAAAATTCAGCAACAAAAGTCATTAATGTAAAGAATTATTTGTTTTTGCTTTTAATAAAATATATCAAAAATATAACTGTTTTACTAGAGCTACAAATATCACAAAATTATGGATATTTCTAGATGTGACACAGCACCCGGGTTAAGCTAGGTTTTCTTGTGAATTATGACACACCGAGTTCAAAAGGTTCACCATCACTGGCTTAGTGCCATCTTACCATAGCTGACTGTTGGCAGCCATATGAACTGACTTTCCCTGGACTTTCCCCATGTCTTGAATCAGGCAGAATAAACCTTGCATTTTATTTTGTTAATCACCATTTAGCTCCTCCCCTATGCCGCTAGCACATCTGACTCAGAAACAGATTTCTTTCCTAGAACATTAAAACTGGGCTTTTCAACAGCTTCCGAACAATTGTTTTGAACACCCTTAGTCCAGAAAATGCACTTTTAGTAAGGTTTTGTACCTCTTTCAAGAAGAGCTCTTTCAACAGACAGGCTTGTCCATCTACCTTCCTCACCTCAAGGGAGTATTTGGTCTACGACTGATTGCTGTTTTTCCTGGTAGTCACCCATATTCCTAGTGTGCTAGTTACCACAGGACTTCTTTTGCATCATACCTAAATTCTGTCCTCTCTCCATTTGTCTCAGGAAGGGGGCAGGAGTCTGGAGGAGTTCTGAGGAAGTTTTTTGCAGAACTTGCCCTTTCATATTGCAACATATTAGTAAAATGATGGTTCCACTGTTGACAACACTGGCTTTCAAGTTAGCTGTACCTCTGGCCAGCAACATAGAGCTTTGGCAAGGAAATGGAAGGACACCATGGGAACCCAGCTAGAATGCGGAAGATGTGTTGATTGGCCTTCATGGTTGATTGGTGGTTGCTGGTTTTCCAATTCCTGCTGCCATGTGACCTTTTTCATTTTGTGATATGACTTTCAAATGTGGGGTTGCTGTGACCTTTTCTGCTCTTAGATTGTGTTGATCCAGATCAGTGGGGCCAGAATAACTGGAGCCACTGATCTGGCCTAGGTAGAGGTGTGGGCTGGATCGGTGCTGATCTGACCCACACCTCCATGTGACTGCAAACATAAGAACATAAGAGGAGCTCTGCTCGATCAGGGTCACAGCCCACCTAGTTCAACATCTGAGGCTTTTTCGCACTGCAACGCGTTCCGTTTGGAACGCGTGCAGGTGGGAAGCTTAAGACAGTTCCGGGCACTTTCACCATTCACACACAGGTGCGCCGGAACGCGTGTAAACGCGTTCCGGCATGCCTGTGTGCGAATGGTAAAAGCTCCCGGAACTGTCTTGGCCGGCAAAGGCCGGCCAGGGGCGGGGATTCGGCTGGCAGCGCTACCGCCCATTGGGTGAGAGCACCCAAGGGGCGGCAGCACTGTCAAGCCAGCCGCCGCGCTTCGTGCCAGGTCTACGGGGCCGGATCGGGCACTGTAGAGGTGGCACGAACATGCCTGGGCACCTGGGTGCCCGTCGGAGGGGCCGGGGCAAGGTCCCTATGGGGCA